>CANTUT010000367.1:12500-357500 GCA_947687605.1 Reutealis trisperma | reverse complement strand
ACCCACATAGTTCATTCCACAATTAAGTAAAAGGGTTTGGGAGTTGATTAGATTGATTAATTTGATTTAGGTTTGCAAGTGAGAGGAAAAGGCTAATACCTTTATTTTTGGCAGGCAAAGAGTTTTACCAGACCAAAATTCCTTTTTATTAGAGCAAGTGATTAGATTGATTGGGAGATTAATTAATTAATTAAAATGATTAATTAACAAATTAATATAATGAAATAGATGGATGGATTAATTAATTAATTTGGATGAAGGGTGGATTAAGAAAAAGAATTAATTTGATTTTGAAAAAGTGATTAATTAATTAATTAAAAAGATTAATTAATTAACTATTTGAGTGATTATTTTAATTAAAAAAATAATTTTAGTTAATTAAAAAGATTAATTAATTATTAATTAGAGAATGGTTGGAGAGAGAAGAAGAGAGGAATTAGAGGATAGCTATCAACTCTAACTCAAGGGGTGTGGGAAAATGATGGAAATGAGAGGGTATTTATAGGAAAGTGAGGGTGAGGGTAATTTGGATAGTAGAAAAGTGTAACAACCCACACCTACCCTAGGAGATTAGTGACAAATTTCTTGAAATTATACCTATTATGGCTAAGTGAGTGCAAGGCTAAGTGTGTACTTTTATGAAAATTCATGTGTTATGTGATTAATGAGTATGGGGCATGTTAGATTAACTCTAATATGCATAATATGAATTATTATAGTAAAGTAGGTGATTTATATGAAATTCATAAGTATAAAATAATTTATTTCACATAAATTGAATCTTCATGCACAAGCAATTTTTAAGCATAAAATAATTATTATGAGCTTTTCTAAAATATTTTTAAATAAATATTTTGGGGGAATTTCAATGAAAGTAATAAGAAAAATATTTTATTTTTAATAATCTATAATCAGTCTATAAATTAAATAAAAGACTCAATTTTCCAAAAGTCCACTATACCAAAACACTTCTAACTTCACCCATTAAGGGTAAACTTGGAATTTGCCAAAACCCTAAATATAATAAGCTAATTTTGGCCAGCCCTAGTTGTAGCAGCCACCATTCTATTTTCTATCATATTTTCAATAGAAAATTCTCTCAAAAATATTCTTTCAACCGAAATTCACAAGGTGCTTTCAAACCTTATGATTTCGCGATCATTTTCATAAGTTTTTCTCTTCTTCCAATTTACTATTTGATTTTTATGAAACTAAATGAGAAAATTATTTTGGACTCTATATTTACTAATTTTATATTGATTAAATTTAGCATAGGTGAATTTTTGAAAGAGAAATCAATTTTTCCACTAAAAACACAATCCTCTTTACGTGAATCCTCCAAAGGTGAACCCTAAAACTCAAAATTTGAAATTTCATGAATAAACACAAGTGGTGGGCTGCCGATTTATATATCATTGTGTTCTAAATTTATTTTTGTTGTGTTTAGATGAAAATATTGATTTAAAACATATTTCTATATATTATTGTAATAATCGAAAAATATCAAAAAGCAAGACAACTCATGATTTTCACTCTGAAACCTAAAATTGGAATTTCATGCATATGAATTACCAAGGGCTACTAATTCCTACATTTTGATGTTCTAAAATAATTTTTGTCATATTTACATAAAAAATATCAGTTTAAATCATGTGTTTATATATTACTATAATGACTAAAAAGTACTGAAAACAAGAAAGATTCATGATTTTCATCCTAAAACCTAAAGTTAGAAAATTTTCATGCATAAGTATCTAGATGGGTACCAATTTGTACATTGGAACATTCTAAAATTATTTTTGACATGTTTATATGAAAATTAATAGTTTAAATCATGTGTTTGTGTATTACTATAATGAACGGAAAGTGCAAAAAGTGAGAAAGTTCATATTTTCCATGATTATAGGGTATTCGACCAACATTGGGAATTTAATTCCAATGTCTATAATTTTTGTATGATATATTTTAATGATTGTTGACATGTATATATAAATGATAAATGATTTAATTGCATGTTGGTTGAAGGATTAACTCTAGACAAGTCTAAAGACAATTAGGTATACTTAAGGTTTCCTAACCCTATTACTATATTGTGATTGATATGTGTATATGATTAAGTGAAGAGTGAAATAGGTTTTATGAGGAGTTAATAATGAATTAATGATCTTAAATTGACCATGAGATGGATGGTATGATTTGTTCAAAAGAGATAAGCATGACCCTTCAAGGTTACTTGTTAAATTGATATATATGTAAAGTGTTAAATGTACTAAGTTGAATGTTAAATGGAATTGATATTAAGATCATTATATATTGTGTTTGGATTTAGAAAATTCTTGGTATGAGTTATTTTCATGACCCCAAATTTTTAGGCTGTAACTGTCCTAGAGTTCAGGGAGACATAAGGTCACCTAAACCTATAGAACACCATCGATCATATTACCATTTTACAATCATTCCCAAGATCAAAGCCACACTCATTCTTTATCCATTGCAATCATTTTTAAACTAGTCATTTATAGCCAATACACTTTGGTGTCATTTCATGATCAGAAATAGAACATCATTCATAAATGTCATCAAACTTTGTTCATACATTTTTACTTACTATTATAGGTATAAATACACTTAGCAAATGTTATTAGTTGTTTACACTTTTCTCTAATATAACATACATTAATACTAAGCCTTGAAACACCATGGAGCTCTAGAGCATTTATTCTTCAAAATAGCATAAGCAATACATATATAGCACTTTTAACAAGTCTCAAGTGAAGAAACATAGCTCTGAGTTTACCTTGCTAACGGATCACCTCAACTTGGAAAATTATAAACAACTATGGGATGAGACAAGCTTAGTGAGTACAAAATAATATAACATATCATACAGGCCATAAAAAGGTTATCACTTGGGTTGATTCAAAATATCAAGGGAGTAATGTTAGCCAAAATTAGCCATATTGAACTTTGGAATGTAATTTAGCAGAAATGATAATATCTTGGAAGCAGAGAGCTTCCTACACATAAATATTTAAAAAGTGGGGGCCTAAACCTTCCTCACTCATATGCATCACATTACACAAGACTAATTGGGCCTTATGGTTAAGCATTCCCCCTTAACAGAGGTTGGGTACTCTCACCCTACCCATGGGCTTATACTAAGTGCACAAGGTCTAATATAATTCCTCACATCAGAGAGGATTTCTGCTTATTCATGGGTTTCAATGAAAGACATATTATGGTCTATAATAAGGATCCAATGAAAATAATTTAGCACAATAATCATTCTCATCATTGAGCATAAGATAGGACCAAGGCAAAAGGCTCATCATGGTCAATTCTCAAACAAGGAAGATATGGATTTTCAAAGGGTTCAACAATCAATAAGCAACTATATATCAAATGCCATTTCAAATTTATGACAAGGGTTGAAATTTCAAGCAATGGTTGTAAGCAAGAGCATGGTTACATCATATTATTACATACTTACCTTAACTCTTTTGCTCCTATTGTATTGTTCATTCTTGGTTAGTTCAATGTCCTTCACAGTCTTTAGAAATTTCTTTGCCCTTGTCTTGAAGTTCTACACCCATCATATTCTAATTACACACTGATTGGTCACTAGTAGTGTTACTAATGGTATCTTTTACTTATTCTACTATTTCCACTTATAATAGGGATGTATCCATTATGTCACACATATACTTTTACTTTATTATTACTTCTAAGCATCTCTAAGCTAAATTCCTCCTTCAATTTCATGATTCCAAGTCTACATTTTCAAAAGTCCTAAATTGTTCCATAAACCCTAGAATTTGGGGAAGACTATTAATTTCACTTTCACTCATCAATCAATTCCTATCAATGAATTTGTGTTAATTCATTCTTATTCATGTGAACTCTAGTTATCCCACTCATATCAAATTTTGGGGAAAACTCATAATTCATCTTCAAATCTTCAAATTAATTATAGAATTATGAAATTAACATAAAATATATCATATATGATCACTGAATTATCACTATTCAATATTAGAACACCTAGTTCCTCTTTTAACTATATTTATGTCTCTAAGATTTTCCAAGTCTTGAATCATGTTCTCCAAAGTTATTCTAACACTTCTAAAGTATTGTTCTTCATCTAAAAATAGCCATAGATGTACCCAATCAAAATTTAGAATATCTCCTTGGTCACTCATCATCATGGCCGGATTTCCCCTTTAATGTTACTTAGGTATATTTCATGATTTATTTTTCTATTTCTCCATTAACCCTTTTAACTCTCTAGTTAAGTCTTTGTATTTCATCTAAAACTACTTAAGACTACATCTAGTGTATAATCACACTAAGTGGCCAAACTCTTTATGTGGTTTAAAAGAAATTTTTATACAACTAAGAAACTAGAATCAACCTTAAAACATGGAAAATAGGAGATGTGCAAGATCCCTCACCTTGGTTAGCTTGATTTGCTAAAGCTCTTGCTGAAATTGGTGTAGTAGGAATTTCTTTCTTTTGTGTGAAATTTTGGTGTAGAGGTAAGTAAAGTATTGTTGCATAACATAAATTTACATATATATATATATATATATATATATATATATATATATATATATATATATATATATATATATGATAAGTTGAATGGTGAGGATTTGATTAAGCTAGATCCAATGGTTGAAGTTTAATCTTAATGAATGGCTAAGATTGAATCTAGTTGAATGGCTAGGATTCACTTTATAATGGGGATGATCATCATAAGGTGTTAGAGTGCTCAAAGTGAATCTAGACTCATATGTAGTGAAGGTGAGAGTTTTACTTGGTTTAGGACTTTGACTTTGGTCAATCTTTGTGGCTTGTTAGTCAAATTTTATAACTCTTTCTCTACAACATATTGTATTTGATATTAGCTAACTACTCTAATTGGGCTAACTATTCTAACATATAAACTTGAGGTTGCACCAATTATAGTCCTATGGGTTGGCCCACTATTGTTTGGTTTGGGCCTTTGATGACCGATGGCCCAATAATAAGCCCATGGTCCATCAACAAATCCCATGATAACCTAGAAACTTTCCTTTTTAACTTTCTTTCAAATTATGTCCTCTAACATCTTTACACACTTTATGAGCTACCACATGAACTCTATTCAATTCATTAAGGCATAGTTAATCATAATGAAATCATATGATAGACAAACAATTCAATTGGTATCATAAAGTTACTAACCGATTCCTTTTCATTTCTATACCATACAAACCTTTACAAATCTAATCTTTTAGTATCATTAGCAACTAGAATGAGCTATAAAAGACTTGGGTATTATAGTTATAATGTATTTTCATGTGGGCTTATAAAGGCTAAGGGTGCAAGACTTTAAAAGTCAACATGCTATATGCAAATGACAAGTGCACTTCTAAGTGCAACTCTAAGTGTATGTGAATGTTATATGTGCATGGGGTAGTTATGGGATAGGATAGCATGATATTAAACAAATACTAAGTATTGAATTAAATATTATGTTAGAGCATAACGAGAAGTAGGAGTTCAAAAAGGGCTACAAGTAATAGAGCAAATGAACCATAAGGTGAGTAAACATTATATTCATGTTACAAGTACAAGTGATTATGTTATGGGAACCTTTGAGATTCTTGAAACCCAAGTCTTTTTCTACCTTCAATTATAATTATATGATTTCTTTGTTAATGTAACACCCCACTCTTGATGATGTAATAGTTCTAGAGCATAGGTAACTATAAAGGCACCGACAACCCATAGAACCCATACATATAACGAAACTCAATATGATATCAGTAACAGTTACATTACCTAAGATCACAACCTACATACCAAACATAGTTTCCACACTAGATTCATCATTGATTCTCATACTAATAGTCAATCTCAGTTTACCATTCAATTTACACATTAATATAACACTTGTCAAATACTTTTGATCACATTATATTCAATTGGACTATCTTACACACATGGAGTATCTAAAGAGTTTCAAACATAGTTACAAATACAAATAATTATGTAAAGCCAAATTATTACTTTGACTTGGTAATTCTTGAGGAAGAAATGATTGCTTAAGGAGTCAACTTGCTATTATCCAATAAACTTTTGAGAACACTTAATCTTCACCTGTAAAAACTGGTGAGTTGAAGGGGTGAGCTTTGAGGAAAGTTCAGTGAGCAAAGAGTACAATTAATCTTTGGAATAAATTAAAATATACTTCACTAATGACTTATTTATAATTCATGAAATTTAAATCTTTATATTAATTTATAAACTTTATGCTATTCTCAATATTCGAGAAAATTATACAAATAAATATCCATTTTCAACTAACTGCACATGTACAAAATCTTTTGAATCATAGCACTTTGGTTGTTTTAATAAATCATATGAGATATATTTTGGAATATTCAAAGATACTTTACTTTTTATAGTAAATAGATCATAGTATATAAAGTTCACATTTAAATTCAATCAGTAACCCATAATTCTTATCTTTATTAAAATGTAATAATCTTTGGTAAAGTAGAACATGCTTAAGTAGTTTTCAACACTAGTGGTATATAAGTAAGTGTTTAACTTTATAAGATTATTGAGATTTCAAACTTTACTATATATGTTCATATTTTGAAATTTCATACTTTTCAAAAGTTAGATAAACTCATACAGTATAAATTTAATATCTTTGAAAACACATACATCTTGGAGTCTTCACTATTTAATTTCGAATTGCATAACACTTGAGGGATATGACTTCTTTCTTCGTTAAATTATCTCATACTTTGGTAAGATTTGAACAATATAATCATTCTCCACACATAGAGTATACAAATGAACATTTAGAACCTTAAGGTTTTTAAAAACCTTAATTTATCATTTTATATAAATATATTTTGGAACCTCATATTCTTAGAAATTAAGCAATTTTATACAACATATGTTTAGTTTAAACGTATAAATACAAACATTAAAATCTATTTATTACATACATATAATTTTTTAAAAATTTCGTAATTCATTATAAGAAATTTAAAATAGTAATTCAGTATACAAATCTTCAAAATTCAAATTTGATAAGAATATTAAAAATCTTTTAAATTTTAGATGAATAGTCATATAAATAATTGTCTCTTTGTATCAATACACGTATTTCTTGAAAACATTTTACACTTAATAGGTTATAAAATCAATAACATAAAGTTTCTAATATATTTTTTATCTCAAGGAAAAATATATAGATATATTTAAATCTTGCAATTCTCGTAATAATTAAAATACAACTTTATAAAACATAATTATAAAATCAATAACATAACGTCTCTAATATATTTTTAATCTCAAGGAAAAATATATAGATATATTTAAATCTTGCAATTCTCATGATAATTAAAATACAACTTTATAAAACTATATAATTATGTAATTTTTGAATATTCAAGTAAAATTCGTATACATACATGTAAAAAGGAAATTTCTGGAATTCAAAAAATCTATAAATAATTAATTTTAATATCAATGGTTTACTTATTAAACAATAAACTATAACCAAATAATTTTTTATTATATAATGACATATATCATTTAGATATTTAAAATAGAATAACATAAAATTACTATTGATATTCATATAAAAAACATATATTAATTTTATGGAAATCATACATATTTATAATTTAAACGCTTTTATCAAATATACATGTCATTAAATAAATTATAATATTATTGATGCTTTATATATTTAAAAAGACATTAACAAATTAAAAGGAAACATTTTATATGCATATGTATACTTTTTAATTCAAGAGAAACAATATTCACACTTATAATCATTTCCATTGGAATAGATCTTCTATGGTTGTAGTGTCAATTGGTCATTCCATCTTTAGGTCACAATTTGCAAATAAGGTGACAACATTCTTGAATTCCATAATCAACTTGGTTGGGTCTCTGTGAACAAGAATTTCAATATGTTTAGGTTACAATACAAATAAGGTTAACAAATCATTCATTAAATTGGGATAAGAGCTCTTTTGAGCATACTTGAAGCAGAGGCTCTTGATATAAGCATGATCCCATATAGTTGGGGTAGAGGTTATTTGTAGCATACCCGAAGCATAACACTCACTTAAATTTTGGGGTAAAGGTATTTTGGCATATCCGAGACAGAGGTTCTTTATAAAACATACCCCCATATCACTATATACAATCTGATTCTTGTGTGCACACAGTTTGATGGCTTACTTACATCAAACAGAGATCTCTATGTCAAGTTAATCCTTCATAAAAGGGAATTGGAATTTCAATAATTTTCAAGGTTCAAATGGTTTAGTTGAGTTCAAGGCTCATATATGATTTTTGAAAGATTTAATAGATGCTAGTAGAAAGAGTTACTCTAAGTAACATTTAAAACACATATAAGGTCATTTCAGTATTTAGGGCTCAACAATTTAACAATAGTGATATTACTAATATTATACATGTAATTCCTCTTTAGGGGAGGATATTAACTATTACTTTAATTTTACATATAGTTTTCCATGTTTTAACTTACTTATTTAGCCATAAGAACTTTTATGTAGTTACAATTTAAATATATATATATATACAGATATGTATATGTATATATATATATATATATATATATATATATATATATATATATATATATATATATATATATATATATGCTTATACATAACTTTGACTATATTCGATAACTTTTCAATTAATTTTATGAAGCATTGGAATTTTCCTTAATTAATACTTTGGTAATATACAGGTATATTTTTAACATTTTATGATAGGGCCTTTAGTATCATATTTATTTGAACATAAATTAAATTTATAATTTTTGGAAATTAATAAAAATCAATTATAATATATGTTAACTTTTAACAATTTATTACTTATCAATAAATAATGGAATTTGTTATTACCATAAACATGCCTCTTAACTTAATAATAATAATATTTTATTAATGTTAAATATTTGAATTCTAATATGACATTATGTACTCTTTACTCACATGGAATGTAGATCACTATCCTGCTAAATATCCACTTCTCGTTGTTATCCTCCGTATTCCACTTTGAAATTCTTCTAAGAACGCAATATCGTCAATTAAGCACTGTTATACCATTTCTTTATTATCTATATTTAAACTTTATATTATCTACCGAAAATTCGATAGCAGCTCCTCTGAACTAAGATTAACGCCCTATTACCATAAATCCAATTTACCAATAATAACATAATTAATTGGTCCAACCTGGACCTTCAATGTGCTAATCCCATTCACCATTTCCATTCTTTATTATCAAACTAACTTTTAACCAATTCAATTCAATCAATACCAATCTCCACATCTCACTTCAATCTTTCAATTAATTATCAATAATACTTAATAATCATATGAATAATAATTATCTAAAATTAATTATCAAATTTTTCTAATTAATTGCAATATACTATTTACTTAAATTCGCATAAATAAATTCATAATTCAATATCTATATATAATTAGGAGTTGACATTTATACCATATGACTCGATTTAATGATTCAGAGCTGCTGTATGAAATTGTCAATTTCAGAGGTCATCAAAATTCGATCGCCAAAAAATTCCAACGATGACCAAATCATGATTTGAGGGTACCAATGGTTAGCTTATGACTTGAGGAATTTGCATACATACTTCACTTTCTATAATTCATCGGAGAACAATTAGAAATGGCATCAGCATCTAGGGGAAATCATCGAATTTTGGTCAAAACAAAAGTTATCTAAAATTAATAAATGATATACTAAATCAAAGCTAGAATCATGAGGAGTTCAATCATACCAATTTCATCAGAAAAGGAGATAAAAAATGGCCTAGAAAGTCACGATTGGCAAACCTTTAGATGACATGTGCAATGCCATCTGGTGGCTGCTGGCGATGAGCCTCTACCAGTCGACTAGTTAATGGCTGCTCTTCCCTCTAGTGTGGCACGTGTTGATCAACAGCGGTCGAAGGGCAACGGACTAGAGCATCAGTCGATTCTCTCTCTCTCCCTCTCTCTTTGTATCTATGTTTTTTGTCCATCTATCTATTTTCTTCTACTCATTCTTGGCTATCCAAATTTATAAGCTTCTTCCTCTTTTTTTTTTTTTTTTTTCTTATATATATACACACTAACTTTAATATTAATAATAATAATAATAATTGGTTACATAAAATTTTGAAACAATAATTTCAACTAAACTATTAATTTCACATAATTCCCAATATTAGTCAACAATTATGATATAAATCATAATATACAATTTCAAAAATTAACTAAATAAATTTATATATTTCACAATAAAATTTGAATTTCTTTAATTTAAAATTTTATCAATTTGATAAATAATAAGTTTAAAATTCAATAATTCATTTAATAAAATATTCTCTTAAAAATATTAGTATAACAATATAATAAATTAATATTGTAACAACTCACATATACCTTAGGAGTTTTAGTGACAAATTATTTGAATTTAGGGTTATTGTGACAAATTATATGACTATGTGAAAATTTATGTATGACATGATTTATGGGTTTGGGGCATATTAAATTAATTTTAATATGCCTAATATGAATTATTATTATGAAATAAATGATTTGCATGAAGTACATTAGCATAAAATAATTTATTTTTCATAAAATTAATTTTCATGCAAAAAGGCAATTTTTACATAAAATAATTTTATGAGTATTTTTAAAATAATTTTTAAATAAATGTTTTGGGGAAAATTTTAAAAAAATAATTTATTTTTAATTACCTATAATTAGCCACTAAATTAAATAAAAAGCCCAAATACCCAAAAACCTACTATAGCAAAACACTCCTAACATAGCTCCTAACCTAACCTAGCTAATATTTAACCTAAATTTCATCAAGCCCTTCATTCTAGCATCCACTATTTTGTTATTTCATTATTTTGGTAGAAAAATTCTCTCAAAATATTTCTCCACCGAAATTCATAAAAATCCTTTCAAACTTGCGATTTCGCAATCATTTCATAAGTTTTTCTTTTCCTTTCAATTTGCTATTTAATTTTCATGAAACTAATCTTGAGAAAATTATTTTGAACTGAATATTTATTGATAAAATTCAGGCTAGGTGATTTCTTGAGAGAAAAATTAATTTTTCTACCGAAAGCACCAACCTCTCGATGTGATTTCTCTAAAGGTGAACCCTGTAACTTAAAATTGAAATTTTTATGCATAAACCATACCCGGGGGGGGGGGGGGGGGGCGGGGGGCAATTTCTATATCATTGCATTCTAAACTAATTTTTGACGTGTTTAGATGAAAAATATTGAATTAAATCATATTTTTGCATATTACTGTAATGACTGAAAAGTTTCAGAAAACAAAGGAATTCAAGGTTTTTGTGCTAGAACTTAGAAGTTAGAAAATTCTATGATTATTTATACATGTGGATGCTAGTTTGTATATGGATGGATTCTAATATGATATTTGTTTTTTTTTTTTGGATGAGAAATAATGATTTAAATCATGAGTTTGCATATCGCTGTAATGAATGGAAAGTGCAAAAAGCTTGAAAACTCATGATTTTCACCCTAAACCTTGAAACTTGGAATTTTCATCCATTATTATGATCATTGGCTGCTAATTCATACATGTGGATATTTTAAATTGATATTTTCTATGATTGAATGAAAAATAATTGATTAAACCACCTGTTTACATATTGCTGTAATGACCATAAAATACCAAAAACAAGAAAACTCATAGTTTTTCATCCTATAACTTAAAGTTGGAAATTCTCATGCATATGAATGTATATGTGGGCCAATTCCTACATGTCTATGTTCTAAAATTATTTTTGCTTTGATTACATGAAAAATCTTGGTTCAAACCATATTTTACTTATTAATGTAATAGATGGAAAGTGCGAAGAATAAGAAAATTTAGGTTTTCCTTTGAATAGGGCATTCGGCCTACATTAATATTTTTATCTCAATGTCTATAATTTTATGTGATATATTTTAATGATTATTGATATGTTTGTATGTATGATAAATGATTAAATTACATGTTAGATGAAGGGATGACCTTAGACAAGCCTAGAGGCAATGTGGTATACTTGACGTATCTTAACTTTATGTTGTGATTAATATGTAAATGTAATTGGATAATGTGGAAGTAGGTTGTATGATGAGTTAATATTGAATTAATGATTATGAAGAGACTAATTGAAAGAATTGTTCATATGAGATAAACACGATGCTTGAAAGTTATTTGTTAAGTTGACATATGTGGAATTGTTAAGTGTGCTAAAGTGAATTGATATTAAGATAATGATATTGTGTTCACTTTAGAAAGGTATTGACATGATTGTAACCTATTTTCATATGGACCTATAAAGGTTAAGTGTACAAGACTTTTAAAGTCAACATATTATATGCAAGTGATGAAGTGCACTTATATGTGCAACTTTAAGTGTATGTGAATGTTATATGTGTATGGGGTAGTTATGGGATAGGATAGCATCATGATTAAATAAATACTAAGTATTGAATTAAATATTATATTAGCGCCTAAGGAGTTTTAGAGGTTCAAAAGGGTTATGTGCACTAAGAGCAAAGAAACCACAAGGTGATTGTATTCATGCTACAAGTGTGAGTAAACATTATGTTCAAGTTACAAGTCCAAGTTATCATGTTATGTCAACCTTTGATATCTTGAAACCCAAGTTCTTTTCTATTTTTAATTATGACTAAATGATTTCTTTGTAAGCTTGGGTTGCCAAAGGACATTTGGTATAAATCTATTTTGATTATTCAATGATAATAAAGTACCTTTCTGATTTATTGCCTTACCATACTTTCTTTCTAGAACCACATTGTTATTTCTCTTTAGTTCAATAAGCTAAACTACTATTGCTATTGTGATACATGTTATTGCTTTCTTAAGTGCTATTGTCATAAGTGATTACCATAAATACAAGTGAATTGAGCAAGAGTCTTTACTCACTTATGTAAATTTGAGTGAATTGAGCAGTGTCTTCACTCACAAGTGAATTGAGTAAGAGTCTTCACTCACTTATGTAAATTCGAGTGAATTGAGCAGTGTCTTCATTCATGAGTGAATTGAGCAAGAGTCTTCACTCACTTAAGTAAATTCGAGTGAATTGAGCAGTATCTTCACTCAAGAGTGAATTGAGCAAAAGTCTTCACTCACAAGTAACAAGTGTGATTTTTTGCATACCTTGTTAAATTGCAAACATTGATTCATGAATTATAAAACATGAACTATGTGTTATAAGCTATGGGTTTCCTTTTTAAAAAAGAGATATATATTATCGCATGTGCCATATTGTTTACTTATTGAGATCATCTATCTCACCCTTTTTTCTTTGTGTAGTTCCAAGTGAGTAGTATGAGAAGGCAAGGCAATGGCTCAAGTGTCCTACTTTGCTTAGGGAATTCCTTATCCAAGATAATTAGCCTAATTTATTATGAAGAGTTATCCTTATATACTCTAAGAATATTTATTTTTGGATGTTTATTTTATGTTATCTTTCAAGGTTTTAATTGGCTTTTAAATATTATTTCTTTATGGATTATGTTTAAAGTATATTTTAACTATGCTTCCGCAACTTAAGGTTTTCTAAAAAAAAAAAAAAAGGTTTATTTAAGTTAATGTAAGAGATTTTGGTATGATCCCAGGTAGTATTTGTATAAGTAGGTTCTACGAGTGCGAGTAACCTTATGTCTCCCCATATTCTAGGACTGTCATATCTTTGAAAATGGGATATGACAAATATCATTTCAAGTATCAATATAAAATGTAATAAACAAATTATTCCAAATATCAATATTAAATTTGAAATGATTTTGTATTATTTCAAATGCTCATTTAACAATATTAATAAATAATATATATAATATCAAATATCAATATAAATTTAGTTTATCAATATCAATATAAATAAATATTAATATTCAAATATAAATTCGTAAATATCTATAACTTTGAATGTCAATATAATTATAATCAATAAGAAAAATATTTCCATATAAAATTATTATTTTAAAATATTTAAATTCAAATTATTTGAATATTTGAAAATATTCATTTAATAATATTGAGGTCATCCTCCTCTATAATAAATTTAATTTTCATAACACTTGTATCTTAATCACTAAGATCTTTATAAATCAAAATTAACTTGACAATTTGTCTTATAAAAATGCAAAAAATTCACATGTAAAAGCAAAACATTTAAACTTAATTCACATATTCATTGTTAACTTAGGCATGTATTATGGTACTAATCAGATATCTTCACATATACTTTTATACATACGACTTGTATCGGGTTGAGATAGTACAATTAAACTTGGGTTGAGATAGTATAATTAAACTTGGGTTGCCAAAAGATAATTGATCCAAAGCCATTATTGTTATTCAATGATATGAAAGATCCTTTGTAATTGTTGCCTTACCTTACTTTCATTCTAGAGCCACACTATTATCTTATCTTTTGTTCAATAGGTTAAATTGCTATTGCAATTATGCTACATGATATTGTTTTCTTAAGTACTATTGTTATAAGTAATTACCATTAACTCTAGCTATGGTATCTCTAATCCTTTATGCTGAAATCCTTGTGCCAATACGGGTAATCATTGGAACATGTGTATATGGTCTTAACCCGATGGATAGGGGTAGTGTATCCACCTTAGCTAGAAGGGGAAATTTTAGCCATGGAGCCTTATCAATTTCACAATGTAAGAACCCACATCTACCCTAGGAGTTTTCGTGACAAATTGCTTGAATTTAGAGTTGTTGTGACAAAATATGTGATTTTATGAAAATTCATGTGCGATGTGATTTATGAGTATGTGCATGTTAAATTAATTTTAATATGCCTAATATAAATTATTATTGTAAAATAAATGATTTATAAGAAGTGTATTAGCATAAAATAATTTATTTTACATAAAATGAATTTCATGCAAAAAGACGATTTTTAAGCATAAAATAATTTTATCAGTATTTTTAAAATATTTTTAAATAAATATTTTGGAGAAAATTTTAATAAAAATAATAAGAAAAATATTTTATTTTTAATTACCTATAATTGGCCCATAAATTAAATAAAAGGCCCAAATTCCCAAAAGCTCACTACACCAAAACACTCATAACCTAGCTCATTAAGGGTAATCTTGGAAATTGCCCAAAACCGTACATATATAATAAGAATTTTGGCCAGCCCTTGTTTTCCAATAGCCACCATTCTATTTTTCATTATTTTGATAGAAAAATTCTCTCAAAATTGTTCTCTCTACCGAAATTTATAAAATACCTTCAAACCCTGCGATTTCTTGACCGTATTCGTAAGTTTTTCTCTCCTTTCAATTTATTATTTGATTCCTATGAACTAATTAAGAGAAAATTATTTTGAACTAAATATTTATTGATTTTTATTGATTAAATTCAGCCTAGGTGAGTTTTTGGAAGAGAAAATGATTTTTCTACTGAAAATACCAACGTCTTTATATGATTTCTCCAAAGGTGAATCCTACAACTCAAAATTGAAATTTTCATGCATAAACATTATAGGGGGGTGATTTTTACATGCTTGTGTTCTAAATGGATTTTTGATGTGTTTAGATGAAAAATATCAAATAAAATTATATTTCTACATATTACTGTAATGACCGAAAGTTTCAGAAAATAAGGAAATTCATGGTTTTCGTCCTAGAACTTAAAAGTTAGAAATCTTCATGTGTATGAACCCTAGGGGCTGCCAATTTGTGTGGTTTTGCATCCTAAATTGATTTTTTTCATGATTGAATGAAAAATATTAGTTTAAAGCATGTGTTTACATATTACTATAATGACCATAAAGTACCGGAAACAAGATAGGAGCATGGTTTTCATCCTAAAACATAAAGTTCAAAAATTTTCATGCATATGGACATCTATGGCTGCCATTTCATAGGGATTCATGTTCTAAAATGATTTTTGTTTGGATTATATGAAAAATCTTGGTTCAGACCATATTTTTTCATATTACTGTAATAGACGAAAAGTACGAAAAGTAAGAAAAAATTCAGGTTTTCTCTTTAATAGTGCATTCGGCCATTGTTGGGATTTTTATCCCAATGTCTATAATTTTTATGTAGTGTATTTTAATGATTATTGACATGTATGAATGAATGATAAATGGTTAAATTGCATGTTAGTTGAAGGACTGCCTCTAGCCAAGGCTAGAGGCAATTTGGTATACCTAAGGTATCTTAGAATTAATAATGAATTAATGATCTTCAATTGATGGAGAGATTGATTGAATGAATTGGTCTCAAGATATGAGCATGATACTTGAAAGGCTATTGATAAGTTGACATGTATGGAAGTGTTAAGTGTACTAAGATAATTGGTAAAGTGAATCGATATTAAGGTCAGGACATTATGTTTGACTTGAGAAAAGTATTGGTATGAGTTATAATATGATTTCATGTGAGCCTATAAAGGCTAAGTGTACAAGACTTTTAAAGTCAACATGTTATGTGCAAGTGATAAGTGCACATTTATGTGCAACTCTAAGTGTATGTGAGTGTTATATTTGCATAGGGTAGTTATGAGATAGGATAGCATAATGATTAAATAAATACTAAGTATTGAATTAAATATGATGCTCGACCTTGAGGAATTTTAGAGGTTCAAAGGGTACGAGTATTTAGAGCGAAGGAACCACAAGGTGAGTAAACATTATGCTATTATTACAAGTACAAGCTATCATGATTATGTTATAGGAACCTTTGAGATTCTTGAAACCCAAGTTCACTTCCATTTCAAATTCAAATATATGATTTCCTTGTTAAGCTTGGATTGCTAAAGGATAATTAGTCTAAAACCAATAATGTTTATTCAATGATATGAAAAACCTTTTGTAATTGTGCCTTACCTACTTTCTTTCTAAAACTACACTATTATTGCATCTTTTGTTCAAAAAGTTAAATTACTATTGTTATTGTAGAATTATTATTGCCTTAAGTGCTATTGTTATATGTGAATACCATTAGCTTTAGCTATGGTACCTCTAACCCTTTATGCAGAAATCCTCGTGTCGAAGTAGGTAATCATTGGAACCTATGCACATGGTCTTAACCTGATGGATAGGGATTATATATCCACCTCAGCTAGAAGGGGTTATTATAGCCATAGAGCCTAATCAGTTTCATGACTTTATAAGTTATTAGGTTGGGAGTTAGAATTTGGCATGAGGCCACCTCTCCCTTAAGTGAATGAGCTAGCATAGTCATTTAATCTTACTAGGTGATAAGTGTTATAAGTGTGATTTTTGCAAACTTGCTAAAGTGAAAACCTTGCTAAATTGCAATCTTTGAAACCATGATTTGTAAATCATGAACTATGTGTTATAAGCTATGGGTTTCCTTTACAAAAGAAATATATGTTATTGTATGGGTTATATTGTTTACTCATTGAGATCATTTATCTCACCCTTTTTCCTTATGTGGTTCTAGGTGAGCAATATAAGGAGGCAAGGTGACAACTCAAGTATTCTACTTCACTTCGGGGATTCCTTGTCCCAGTCTTTAATTATACTATACTATGAAGAGTTACTCATAGATGCTTCAGGAGTTTATTTTACGATATTAATCATTGATGACTTATTTTAAGACTTTAAATGTTATTTTCTTATAAGATGTTTTCAAAGTATTTTGTTAAACTATTCTTCCGCATTTTGAGGTTTCCTATATTATTGGATATTTAAATTAATGCATAAGGTGGTATGATCCTAGGCATGATTGGTGTAAGTATAAATGGGTTCTACGTGCATGGGTGACCTTATGTCTCCCCATGTTCTAGGACCATCATATTTGTAAAATTGGGAGGTGACACACAACTCTTTATAAATGATGGGTTGGGAGTTGGAATTTGTTATAATGCCACCTCTCCCTAGAGTGAATGAGCTAAAATAGCTATCAACTATTCATAAGTGATAAGTGTTATAAGTGTATTTTTGCAAACCTTGCTAAATTGCAAACTATAAATCATGAATCATGAACTATGTGTTGTAAGCAATGGGCCCTTTTTAAGGGACATTTGTTATTATTTAAACTATATTGTTTACTCATTGAGATCATCTATCTCACTCCTTTTCATTAGGTGGCTCCAGGTGAGCATTATAAGGAGGCAAGGTGATGGTTCAAGTAATCTACATCACTTGGGGGATTTCCTTGTCCAAGTTATTTACCTTGTTGTGTTATGAAGAGTCTACTATGAGGAGTCCTTAGATGCTCTGGGAGTTATTATGATGGGAACTTTATTTTTGGAACATTATGTTTTGGGGACTTTAGTTAGAGTCTAAGCATTATTTTTCTTATGGATTGTATTTAAAGTATACTTTAACTATTCTTCTGCAACTTAAGATTTTTTTATAAATGGTTTATTTAAAGTTAATGTATAAGGTTTTGGTATGATCCTAGGTAATATTTGTATATGTATAAGTGAATTGTACAGGTGTGGGTGACCTTATCTCTCCCTATGTTCTAGGACCGTCATATCTCTGAAATTGGGATTTGACAAAAAGTAAAAAGACCAAAAGGGTACAGCTGAAAAAATGCTGAAAAATAAGATTTGGGGCATTTTAGAAACTACCAAAAGGGTAGTGGGGACCATGCCACTAGCCTTCTAGCGACGCTACCTAGCTACTCTAGTGGCAGTTGACATGGCATTATTATTATTATTTTTTTTTGAGATTGGTTATTGGTTTAGGGTTTAAAAAATTTGGATGTTTGGTAGCAATGTAATTCAAAGTTTAGAAATTTTCTTTTGGGCCATTGCTCCTAAATCCCCGGCTAGCATGATCAATGTAAGGCTCTGTGTAGTGCATTAAACTTAACAAGTGCCAAGGTGCGGCTAGATGATAAGGGTGTAAAATTAAGGGTTCATAGTTGCCCTCTCATCAGAATTGTCTTATATGTAAGGCAATTCTAATGATAGTGAACCCAAAAGAAAGGGGTGGTATAAGTAACCAAAGTGATATTTGGGTCAATGCTTAGACATGTTTGGGTGAGAGATATGGTTGAAAAAGGAAGATTGTAAAATGAACCATAGGGGTATTTAGGAAATCGTTCTTAAACATTTATAAGTGGAAAATGTGGCTAATAAATGGAAGCGAAAAATAGATTAAAGGGATATCTAGACTGATGGGTAGATATTTCTGGTTGAATTGATGGATTTGAGTAAAAGATGTGGAAAGTGGAACCATATAGATGTCTAGGTGATTGTTTCTAGAAATTTATGGGTGAAATTGATGGATTTGGATAAAAGAGAAGGAAAAAGGAACCACATTAATATCTAGGTGATCATTTCTAAACATTTATGAGTGCAATTGATGGATTTGGATAAAAGAGATAGAAAAAGAACCACATGGATGTCAACGTAACCATTTCTAAATGCTCATGGGTGGAAGAGAATTTTGGACAAGATAATTTAGTGAAAGGAGAGCCTCAACCTATGGCGAGTCAGCTCTAGAGATTCTAATAAGATTTTTATAGAAAGGAGAGCCTCAGCCTATGATGAGTCAGCTCATGAGATTTTGAAAAGATTTTGTAAGAGGAGAGCCTCAACCAATGGTGAGTCTACTCTACAAATTCTAAAAAGATTTTGGTAGGAGAGCCTCATCTTATGGTGAGTCAGCCCAAGGTATTTTGACAAGATTTGGTAAAGGGAGAGTCTCAGCTTATGGCGAGTCAGCTCGAGAGATTCTGAAAAGATTTAGGTAGGAAAGCCTTGGCTTATGGCAAGTTAGCTTAAGAGATTCTAAAAAGATTTTGGTTACGCCAAATACACTTAGGCTTTTAAAGGTGAGGGGTTAGGCCTTTTGGAAGGCCCAAAGGAACTTTGCAAGGAGCAAAGAGACTATGGAAGTCACACTTCATTGATTAGATTTGAAAAGGTATCATTTAGCTCTAAAGAGGCATTGGTCAGCTTTAGGAGGTATCGGTCAGCTTCAAGGAGGTATTTATTAGCTTCAAGAGATGTTGGTGAGGCTATTGGCTCAGCTTATGCATGATGGTGCCTAATTGCAAATGGTTGCATAGGTGCTGGTGCATATATGATTCATGTTTATGTATGCATGTTTCAAAATTCATGCACCTTTTGTTTAACTTTTATGCCATACATGTGGTGTATTGTATTTACACTTCCACTAGGTTAAAGAAACTCTAAGTCTATTATACCCTAGTTATAGATAAGTGTACCTATCATTCAGATAGTATAGCACAAAAGAGGCTGATCCCATAAGGAAACTATATAAGTATTAGCTTAAATGTTAACTATTGTTTAGTGAATCAAATTTCAAGGAAGTTAGAATCAAAATAAATTAATGATTAAAATAAATGAAATAAGTGCTAAGAATAAACCAAATCAATAGAAAAGAATCAATGAATAGATTATCTAGATAGAAACTCCCCCTAGCTCATGTATTTCATAGAATCTGGAACCAATCAAATCAATCAATGAATCAGGTTGACAAACCTCAAAGTAGAATTAAACCTTTCTCAAGTGAATTAATCCTTTTTTTCCTAAACAAATTAAATAGAATCACTTTTTATTCAATAGATTAGGCAAAGCATTAAGATCAAGGATTTAAAAATGCCAAAGGATTTTGTAAACCTATCTCTAGAGTCCTAAGCAATCCCTAATATTCATGAGTGATCATATTAATTGTAGTATGTGCCCTAAGAGCCATATAATAATTATGTAATAGTAGATATTAATTCCCAATGGCATGATAATATATTCATAATGTAAAAAGAGTTTCATATTATTGAATATAGTCCTTAACTATTTTTAAGAGGATCTATTCTTAAGTGTTGAGAAAATGGGAGACAGATCGCTCTTGTACAAATATTTTAAATATGTTCATCGTCATAGGATTAATGACTGGGCATCATTGATTCTGAAAGACCATCACCTCTCTTTGTTTTCTATAATCAGTAAATGATACATATGATTATAGAGGCATGAGTCTTATGCTGCTTGACATATGATATCGATATAAACATGTGGATATTCATAGGATGAATAGTCAAACTTTGATGTTAAATGATAATAATATGGGGTTTTACTACTTATCAATTATTTATCATTTAGGTCATAATAGTGCATATAATCCTTTGAATTGAGGGATACTATATCTCATACAAAGGTAGTTAGAATTTATTACTGCTTACATAGACATACTATTCATGTACAGATATATGGCATGTGATGGTTCTAATTTGTTATGTATGGAGGTAAGTGATCGCCAAGATAGAATTCATTACTTCGAGTAAATGAGTTAAGATCCTATGCTATTTGGTTATTCTTGATAACTAAAGCCTCTGGCTAGGACACACAGATTCATTAGAAAGAGTTTCTAGTAGGAATATAATCTCATCAAGAATTAGAACTAAGATAAGGACATAGAATCAAGGCAAATTAGGGTTTGACATAAACCATTACCCTAACGGAGATTAGGATCTTTAATAAAGGGATTATAGTGCATGATAATTTATGATCCATGGTCCATATGATGTTATGACATGGAATGCTAGCTATCACTCATGACTTATGGGATTAAGAGTGAAGTGGGGGTTTCACATTAGTTGAGAAAAATATTTATTCATTCCCATTATTAATTAGACATGAACCTAGAAAGTCACATACCCAAAAGTGATCACCTTCCAAATGTAAAAGGTTTACCATAATAATTAATTAAAGTGTTTAATTAATTGATTAATGGTAACATGATTAAATGTGTAATTAAATTTACAAGGACCCTAGCATGTCCTAATATTTAATATATGAAGGTTTCTATTTTATTAAATCTTAATTTGTATGTGATGCAAATGAGAAAGATTAAATTGAAAATGATTTGGACTAAATCAAAGACATAATTTTAAGCTTAGTGAAAATCCTTAACACATGAGATGTGGCCTAGACCCATATGTGATATGGAAAAGAGGCAATTTAGGGGGTTAGAGAAAACTCACTATTCATAAGGTCGTTTGATGGGTTTAAAGGTTAGAGAATTTTCTACTAAGGTTAAAATTGTAATTATATCTTTTGGCTAATGAAAATGTCCATTTTACCCCTAAAATGTAAAATGGTCATTTCACCATTTGAAGAAGTAAAGTTTTACTTTGCCCCTTCACCTAATGAAGAGCTAAAGAGGTGTAATGATCTTTTAGTGCAAATACTTAATGGTTAAGTCTTCTAAAGGATATAAAAGCTTTAAGTTTTTATGTTGTAAAGGAGTGAATATCATTTATCATATTTGAAGCATTTTAAGAGAGAAATTGAGAGAGAGAAAAGAAAAATGAAGAAAGTGTTTCTTTAATTTTTCTTTCGATCTTCAATTCTCTTCTTTATTCTTTGTGAAAGAACAAATTTTTGCAAATTGAAAATGTGTTTAGTCCAAAACAAATCAAAGAGAAACCTTAACTTCATAAAAGTTTTTGAGAAAGATCTTAAATCAAAATTGGGCAACTAAGAAAGGGATTCAAGAACACCAAAGAAACAAAGGAAACTTGGAGGTGAGCTAGGTGTGGATGATCCAGAGGCTTTGCACTTGGTAAGCTCTTTGTTAAAGAAAGAAGGAACCTATAAGTGATAATATGATTAGTCTTCCTTTGTCTTTCTATGCATATGTGTTTTATACACAAATTAATTGATTACTTGGATGGATGTTTGGACCAAAAATGGGTGAAGTGAAATTTTAAAATGTTTGAAATTTCACCCCACCACCTTGCTTCTGCTATATTTGGCTCCACCATTACTTCACATATCAAATCAAGGGTATCTCTACTCCTTAATAAGAAATCAGTTATCAAATCAACAAGCTAGCAATTGTCAATAAGAATTTATCAATATAAATCATTAATATAACTCAATTTAGGGATGATTTGATTAATAATCCATATAATCATCTAGATAAAAAGAGTTTTAATTCATGGTAAATTGGAAGAATTGTCACATCCCAACCTTAAAGATATGACGGTCCTAGAATATAGGGAGACATAAGGTCACCCATGCCCATAGAACCCACTTATATATAAACAAATCATGCCTAGGATCTTATCAAACCTCTTACAATAACTCGTTTAAAACATTTAGATGAATACCTTAAATTGCAAAAGTCTAAAATAAATCATTACATATAAAATCCATGAAGGAAATAATATATATCAATAAGTATCAATCAACATTCCCGGAGCATCTAATGACAAGACTTCATAAAATAGTATTATTGATAACTTGACTAGGAATTCCCCAAGTGAAATAGAATGCTTGAGCCATCACCTTGCCTCCTCCCATTTGCTCACATGGAACCACACAAGGAAAAAGGGGGTGAGATAGATGATCTCAATGAGTAAATGATAAGGCACATATATATCACATATTCCTTTGAAAAGGAAACACATAACTTATACACATAGTTCATGATTTATAATTCATGAATCAGGTTGCAATTTAGTAAGGGTTCAATTTGGCAAGTTTGCAGAAATCACACTTATAACTTATAAAGAGTGAAGGCTATTGTACTATCACTCAAACTTATAAAGGAGAGGTGGCCTTATACCAAATTCCAACTCCTATCACTTATAAAAGCATGAAGCTAATCAGGCTTCACGACTAGAACCACCCCTTCTAGCTGAGGTGGATACACTACCCCTATCCATCGGGTTAAGACCATATGCACAGGTTCCAATGATTACCCGCATCGGCACAAGGATTCTGCATAAAGGGTAAAAGGTACCATAGCTAGAGCTAATGGTAATCACAATTAACAATATCACATAAGGCAATAATAACATGTATTCTAATAACAATAGTGGTTTAGCTTTCAAACAAAAGATACAATGATAGTGTAGTTCCAAAAAGAATATAAGATAGGGTGTTAATCATAAGAAGTTCGTATTGGATGAACAAACTAGTTTTAGACCAAATGTCCTTTGGCAACCCAAGCTTGTGAAAGAAATCATATAATAATATTTAAAATAGAAAGAACTTGGGTTTCAAAGATCACAAAGACTCACATAACATGGTATCATAACATAACAAAATGCTACTTGCACTTGTAGAATGAATATGATGTTTACTCATACTTGAAACAGGAATATAGAGTTTACTCACCTTGGGGTTCCTTTGCTCCTAGTATACGTAGTCCCTTTGCACTTCTAAAGCTCCTCAAACTCTAACATAATATTTGATTTAATACTTAGTATTTATTTACTCATGATACTCCTATCCCATAACTACCCATGCACATATATCATATACATACACTTAGAGTTCACATATAGGTGTACTCATCACTTGCACATCATACATTGACTTTAAAAATCTTGCACACTTAGGCCTTATAAGCTCACATGAGAACACATTACAATCATGTCAATACCTTTCTAAGGTCATCACAATATTATTACCTCAGTATCATTTCACTTTAACAATCATCTTAATACACTCCACACTTCCATACATGTCAACTTAACAATTAACCTTTTAAGTGTCATGCTTAAGTCCTATGATCATTTTTATTCAATTGTCACTTCATCAACTCAAAGCTATGTATTTATTATCAAGTCATCATAACGTCTAGTTCCATATTTCTCAACCACATTTGCATTCTAAACATAATATAAGGTTAAGATACCTTAAGTATATCATAATGCATTTAAGCTTATCTAGGATCATACCTTCAACTAACATAAAATTTTATCATTTATTATTCATACATACATGTCAATAATCATCAAATCATATCACATAAAAATTATAAACATTGGGACAAAAATATTTGTATAGGCCGAATGCATCACCAAGGTAGAAACTAAATTCTTTTTCTTTTTGCACTTTTTGTCTATTTCAAAAATACATAAAAACATGGTTTGAACCAAGATTTTTCATGTAACACAAAAAAAAATCATTTTAGAATTTTAATCCATATGAATCGGCCACACTTGGTGTTGTTTATACATAAAAATTCAACTTTTGTATTATAGAGCACAAAACCATGAGTTTTCTTATTTTCGGTATTTTTCGGTCATTTTAGAAATATGTAAACAGGTAGTTTAAACCATTATTTTTTATTCAATCACAGAAAATATCAGTTTAGAACACATCCTTACATGATTTGGCAGCCATAGATAGGATTTATACAAAAAAATTCTAAGTTTAAAGGCTTAGGTGAAAAATCGTGAGTTTTCGCATTTTTCGTTAATTTCAGCAATAAACAGACACATGACTCAAATCATTATTTTTCATCTAAACAAAACAAATAACATATTAGAGTACTACCTCACACAAATCGGCGGTCATATGCCAATTCAATAATAGAATTTTCCAACTTTCAAGTTCTAACACAAAAACCTTGAACTCCTTTATTTTTTGAAACTTTCCGGTCGTCACAGAAATATGCAAAAATATTATTTGATCCAATATTTTCCATCAAAACAAATCAAAAATCAGTTTAGAAAACAACAATACACAAATCCCCCCTATGATGTTTATGCATAAAAATTATGATTTTAAGTTATAAAATTCACATTTGGAGAAATCTCGCTGAAAGAATTGTGTTTTCGATAGAAAATAGATTTTCTCTCCCAAAAACTCACCCAAATAGAATTAAATCTGTAAAAATTAGTAGTCAACCAGTTCAAAATAATTTTTGCATAATCTATTTTATAGAATCGGTTTAGAAATTGAAAGAGAAGAAAAACTTATGATTACGGTCAAGAAATTGCGAAACGAAAAGGTGTTTTCTTAATTTCGGTAGAGAGAAATATTTTGAGAGGATTTTTCTACCAAGATACAGAAAGAATAAAGTGATGGCTACTCGAACTTTGGTCTGGCTGAATTTTAGAATATATATTAGGGTTTGGGTGAAATTTCCACTAATACCCTTAATGAACTAGGTTAGGAGGATTTTAGTGTAGTGGGCTTTTGGGTATTTGGGCTTTTATTTAAATTTTGGGCTAAGTAAAATTAAAAATAAAAAGAATATTTTTCTTATTATTCCTGTAATATTTCCCCCAAAAATATTTATTTTAAAATATTTTAAAAATACTCATAAAATTATTTTATGCTTAAAAATTATCTTATGCATGAAAATTCATTTTATTCTAAAATAAATTATTTTATGCAAATGCACTTCATGTAAACCATTTATTTCACAATAGCAACTCATATTATTCATATTAAAATTAATTTAATATGCCACATACTCATCAATCACTTAAATCACTAATTTTCATAAAAGCACACACTTAACCTTAATAGTTATAAATCAAGCAATTTATCACGAAAATTCCTAGGGTGGGTGTGGGTTGTTATAAGAATAATGAAAAAGACAGAAGAGAATCATCCATACATAGAAAAGTTTTTAAAAATCTTCTCTTCAATCTTGAAACATACTTCGAATCCACTCTAACCTCATTCTTCTCTTTTGAATTCAGCTGTAATCTCCTATATTCTTCTTAGAGAGTTCTCTTGAAGTAAAACTCTCCCCAAAAAATCAGATTTCCCTAATATTGTCTTTAAAAACATCTTTTAAAGGATGCACCTATCTGTACACGGTCCAGTACATGCTCGTGTTGCTAAGAGTGTAGGCAACTATCTCTTTTACTAAAATTGGCTCCTTAACATGGGCTACAACACACCCAAGTATATGGGCAAATGGGTAAAAATGCCTAGGTACACGCCTATGCCTTTGGGCATGTAACCTGCTGTGTCTTTAACTCCTTGACCAAAATTCATTGAATTGGCACCTTACTTTTGCAATTCCAAACAAATTGATTTGTGGCCTCCAAATTAGCTAAAACACTCAAAATGCTCTAATAGACCACTTAACAAACAAATTAAACTCAATTTAATTATAAAATCAAGTAAGAACAAGGGATAAAATATAGTCAGATATGCACTTATCAAATCCCCTCACACTTGAGCATTTACTTGTCCTTAAGCAAATTAAATAAAAATAGTAATTCAAAATCAAATTTCCTCTCTCAACTTCAAAACAAATCATCAAAATGGGCAATAACTCACTCATCATGAAAACTTGAAATATTTAATCAAACATCAATTCTCAAACATGATAATCATATTAAGAAATCTTCATATCAAATTTTCAAGTCTAAACTACGTAGTTAAAGATTTGTGCAAATGATTCCACAATAATAAGAGTCAAAGCAAGGTAAATTTATAAAGATTTTCTCCTAAGTACTTGACCATTTCTTGGTGTTTTTTTTTTTTAACTTTTTGGAGCAAGACCTTATCTGAATTGTCATATTAGCCTTTTGATGTGAGTGTAAACATTTGTAATGCCAACCCCCAATTACTCAGCTAGAATCACAAATTCAAATGGCTATTAGCACTATTCATAATTTCAACTCAAGATTTTATTTTAACGAGTCAAGAACAATGGAATAGATTAAAAATTTAAAGCTCCTTTTTGTTCTTTTACTTAATTTATTTTATTTTCTAAGAAAAGTAATCAAGTTCCTTAGGATATTAGAGATTTCTACCAAACCTTAAACAAAAGTCACAATGGAATCAAATAAGTACAAAAATTTAACTAAGAGTTTAAACTTCAAATTATCGAATCAACCTCCTAACATGACTACCACATTCAATTGTTGATAAATGATGAAGCCAATCAAGCCACGTATAAACAAGTTATCACCATTTAAATGAACATTCATCAATTAAGAGAGTTAATTCCATTTAATACTACTACCAATTCAATTTACTACTCAGCATGCACACCCTTAAACAATCCCCCCACACTTATTGAACACATTATCCACAAGGTGTTAGAGAGAAATAAAATAGATATAAAAGAGAAAAGGTACTCCCCTTAAATTATCACATGGATAAAGTCATGTTTGATGAACACACCCTTATCCTAAGACATATTGCTTCCTACCTCCATCAAAATTAAAGCCTTTTCACTTTTATTTTTTAATTGCAAAAACAATACTTAACCAAAAACAAAAACAAAAATAAGCAAAAGTAAAGAAAAACTAAAACAACATTGGGTTGCCTCCCATTTAGCGCTTCTTTAACGTCATATTAGCTGGACAGCTATGAGTGATTTCTCATCCCATATCAGGAAAATTGAACTCCAAACTCAATGGGTCAATCATGGATGGCTTCATTCTTTCACCTCTGGGCCTCTCAATAGGTGCAAATGCCTTGCTCTTCTTCAATGTGTCGGTAGCCTCAAGATAGGCTAAATGCTCAATGGTCTCAGATGTCTCAATATGTTCCTGTCCCTACACAAGACACAACTCTAAAGGGTCCTTATGAATAATGTTAGAAATAGAATGCACAGTTTCATGATTAATCACATCATCATAAGTATCCAAATCTTTAAGTGCAAGTGGATGTTTCATGGCATTGGATATTTGCAAAACCACTTGCCCATTCCTACCCTAAGTATCAACTTACCATCATGCACATTAGTGACAACTCTAGCAATTGCTAAAAGTGGTCTACCTAGGATAAGTGACACATCAACATCCTCATCAATATCCAATATCACCAAATCTATATGAGATATAAATTCACCAACCTTAACCAACACATCCTCAGCTATACCTTTAGGGTAAGTGATAGATTGATCAACTAATTGAATACTCATACGTGTTAGTTTAGGTTCACCTAAACCTAATTTTTTAAACATTTTGTTGGGTAGAACATTAATGCCAGCCCCCAAATCAGCCAATGCTTTATTAATTTCCAAACTACCTATAAGACAAGGGATAGTAAAACTCTATGGATCCTTAAGCTTTTCAGGTAGCTACCTTTTGATGATTGCTGAACATTCCTTAGAAAGTTGGACCATTAACACCTTCTTAAGTTTCCTTTTATTGGAAAGCAGCCCCATAAGAAATTTAACATACTTTGGCATCTGCGAAAAAGCATCCGTAAAAGAAATGTTAATATGCAATTGTATAAAGAGTTTAAGAAACTTACCAAATTGCTCATCCATTTTATCCTTCTTCAACCTCGTAGGATAGGGAATGTGTGGTTGAAACTCCTTAACCATAGTTGTAAGATCCACTTTCTCTTTAACTTCCTTATCTTTGGCACCATTATCCTCAACAGTCAACTTTTCATTTTGCTTCTCATGCGCCTTTAACTCTTTACTACTCCTTAATGTAATGGCCTTGAGTTGCTCTTTAGGATTATTTTCAGTGTTGTTGGGCAAATTACCTTGAGATATCTCGGATAATGCTTTTGCAATCTACCCAACTTAATTCTTTAGATTATGAATAGAGGCCTATTGATTCCTTAGAGCTATCTCTATGGTTTGAAACTTAGTGTCCAAAGCTGCAATGAATTATCCCAACATCTCTTCCAAATTGCTTTTCTTCTCTTGCTGAGTTTGGGGTTGGAATCCAAGTGGACATCTCGCATTGGATGGGTTATTCCAAGAGAAATTTGAATGATTTCTCTAACCAGGATTGTAGGTATTGCTATATGGATTATTATGCTATCTTGGTGCATTACCTATATAATCCGCTTGCTTGGGCTTGGCAAAATTATTTCCCATCTGACAATCTTGACTTTGATGTCCTCCTCCACACCATTCACAATACATAACCTAAGCAGCTTTAGATGATGAGGCTAAAGTATCAATCTTTTTATTCATAGCCTAAAGCTGAGCAGCTAAAGCTACCACAAGATCCATTTGATGAACACTAGCAGCCCTATGCTTCCTTGATCTCAAGTGGGCTGCCATTGAAGTTAGTAATGGCCATGTCCTCTATCAAATCCCTAACTTACTTCGGTGTCTTATTATTAATTGCTTGCTTACTTGCATAATTCAAACCATTATAGAAAGTATGAACTTGCAACCAAAGAGGTAAGCCATGGTATGGATACTTTCTTAGTAAATCTTTAAATCTCTCCCAAGTATCATACAATGTCTCAGTATCACTCTGCATAAATGAAGAGATATCATTCCTCAACTTTGATATCTTGGAAGGAGGGAAATATTTTTTTGGGAATTTTTCAGCCAAATCCTCTCAAGTAGTGAAATTTCTAGCAGCAAATGTTTTCAACCACTACCTAGGTCGATCCTTTAGAAAAAATGGAAACAACCTCAATATAATTGCATCATCTAAAGCTCCATTGATCTTGAATGTATCACAAATTTCTAGAAAATTTGCCAGATTTGCATTAGGATCTTCATCAGGAAACCTATCAAATTGACACAATTGTTGAACCATCTAAATGATATGGTTTGATCTCAAAATCATTAGCAGCAATCGTCGATCTCCTAATAATAGAATTAGTCCCAGTGAAAGCGAGCCTAGCATAATATGACATTGTTCTTTATTCTCTTTCTCCTATTATTTCAACCTCTTCCTCTTCCTCGATCTTCTCAACTACAACCAGCTCTTTTTCCTTTAACTTTTTACATAGAGTTCTCTCTATTTTAGGATTTATCTCCACCACGTTGGATGAACTAGATCTGGTTATACAAAAATCAAATCACCTGAAATATAAAAGACTAAGAACAAAATATTTAGAGATAAAAAGTAAAGAACTAAATCAATAGTCTCTATTATTTTGCTAATATTATATAACTGTTTTCCCTAGCAATGGCTCCAAAAACTTGATGTATTGTATTTTTCCTTCCACTGGGTTAAATAAACTTTAAGTCTATTATACCCTAGTTATAGGTAAGTGTACCTATCATTCAAGTAGTATAGTACGAAAGAGGTCGATCCCATATGGAAACTATATAAGTATTAGCTCAAATGTTAAATATTGTTTAGTGAATCAAATTTCAAGGAAGCTACAATTAAAATAAATTAACAATTACACTAAATTAACTAAGTGCTGAGAATAAACCAAATCAATAGGAAAAAATCAATGAATAGATTATCTAGATAGAAACTCCCCCTTGCTCCTCATGTATTTCATATAATGGGGAACCAATCAAATCAATCAATGAATCAAGTTGGCAAACCTTAAAGTATAATTAAACCTTTCTTAAATGAATTAATCCCTTTTTTCCTAAATGAAGTAAATAGAATCTCTTCTTATTCAATAAGTTAAGCAAAGCATTCAAATCAAGGATTTAAAAATGCCAAAGGATTTTGTAGCAAAGCATTCAAATCAAGGATTTAAAAATGCCAAAGGATTTTGTAAACCTATCTATAGAGTCCCAAGCAATCCCTAATATTCATGAGTGATCATATCAAATCAAGGGTATCTCTACTCCTTAATGAGAAATCAGTTATCAAATCAACAAGCTAGCATTTGTCAATAAGAATTTATCAATATAAATCATGAATATAACTCAATCTAGGGATGATTTGATTAACAATCCAAACATTCAATTCATATAATTGGAACTAGGGTTCATCCTATATAGATAAAAAGAGTTTTAGTTCATGGTAAATTGGAAGAATAATGAAAAGACAAAAGAGAATCATCCATAAAACAATCCATAGAAAAGTTCTTAAAAATCTTCTCTTCAATCTTGAATCACCCATTTTGAATCCACTCCAACCTTATTCTTCTCTTTTGAATTTGGCTGTAATCTCTAAAGGAATATTGGGCACAAATTAAGTGGAAGCAACAAGGTGGGTGAAATTTCAAACAATTTAAAATTTCACCTTCACCCAAATGGGTCCAATAAACATTCAATAAATCTACTAATTAGTGTGTAAGACCCTCAAAATTGCACCTTTAATTGATCGATTTTCAATTATGAATATATAGAATCAAACTAAACTCAAATTGGATTAGAAACAAACCAAAACTAACCAAAATAGTGTGAAACTAGGTTGATCCAGTGGGTCAACTGCGTGTTAGGCATGTTGGTGGTAGGGTGGTGTAGGCTGCACACATAGTGTACTGCTTGGCTGGCCGGCATGGCATAGGTGCCACCCTACCAGACACAGTGCTACCGGTGCCACCATTGGCACCCAGCTGCACCTTTCCTCCTGCTCTATAAATAGAGCTTCTATTTCAGCTCTTTGATAGGGATTTTGAGGGGGATTTGATGAATTTTGAGATAGAAATTCACCTATATTGCTATTCTTTTTATGATAAAATTATGTTTAAGAATTTGATACTAAAATCTATCATTCAAATTATTTTTAATTTGCAATTATTATTATATTTTGCTAAACTTTTCTATTTAAGATTCAACTTAAAGGTTTCCAAAACCAAGGTGGAGCTCAGATCTAGAGTTAAGCTCGCCCCATTCATCCAAAGGTTAAGGAAAACAAAGGTATAACTCCTTTTTATTCTTTCCATTTCTAAAATTCTAAATTCAGATCTAGAATTCTCTCTTTGGGTCTAAAACAGGAAAGATAAAAAATTTATTAATTTAAAAATTAGAATTAAATCAATAAACCAAACCAACATTTTTCCAGAACCCCTATTTCACAAGAAGGAAGAACTATGTGGGCTTTGATTCCTATTCAATGGGATACGCAGGCATGCCATTATGTAAGGCATTAACTCCAAAATCATTTTCAAAAATATTTTCCCCTTTACTTTGTTATTTATTTGTATTCGTGCTTTATTTCTAATTCTGTATGTTCATTTCTTTACTTTCGTTGAGGAATGTGTGCTTTTCCTAGTACCTATAAGGGTTAGAGGAAAGATTCTCTCTATTTCATTTATTTCAATTTTGTAATAATTAAGTAGGATTTATCTTTGCTTATTTATTTATAGTTGTTATTTCATTTTGTCATCTATAAATGTTTCATTCATCATTTTACTCCTATTCATGCATACATTAAATTACAAAATTTTCATTTATTCATACATGTATGCATGCATAATCCTTACAAATTTAGAGAGTTTAAACCTCACCCAAATACTGCTAGCCTCAATCCAATCTATCCAAACCAATGTCAATTTATGGTACCTTTTATCCCTATCAAACTGTTATGATTAGGATTCCATTTTCTTTATCCATACCTAAGCTAAAAACTGACCTAGCTTTATCTTTCTATAGAAAGGTTGACAAGATGTCTATTGCCAAAGATGAAGTCATTACTACCAGAGCTAATGAGATCTTTAACGAGCTTCTTGCTAAGCTCTCTAAACAATAAGAGACCATGATGAAGTGGCAAGATGCCTATTTTCAACCCCTGCTCAAAGCCTAAAGGAGGGCCATTCTAGAAGATATCAGCATCATGATGGAACAGACCTCCCTAGCCCAAAGCTCAACTGACCCTAAATTACTCAAACCAGACCCAAAGCCCACTCTTTATCCTATTTTTGGATCCACTTCAAAGCTTATTCTAAATACAATTGACACCATTCCACCACTACCCATCCCATCACCTAAATTCCTTAAAAACAACTCACCATATCAACCCATGACAATTCAACCACCAAATTTTACCCTTACTCTCGCTTATTGACCTGAGGATCCTTTCCAAGGGTAGGAAGCTAACCCTAAACTTAAAGCCTTCATGGAAAAAATGGAGCACATGGAAAAAATACTAAAGAAGAAAGAGGATATGGTTGATACAGGATCCCTAAGCTTGTTTCCCAATGCAAGAGTTCCTCTTAAGTTCAAGATGCCAAATTTTGACAAATTTGATGGAACTAACTGCCCTAAAACCCATCTTAAGGTGTATGTGGGTCCATGCATCCTTTAAGAGTGGACAATGAACTCCTCGCTTAACTATTCCAACAATCTCTAACTAGTGCTGCTGTGAGGTGGTTTGTAAACCTAGATATTTCCTAAAAATGGACCTGGGATGACATTTGCAACATTTTTTTTAAGCAATATCACTATAACATTAAGGTTGATGTAACAAGAAGAGACCTCAAAACTACCAAACAGTATGCAAAAGAATCCTTCTCTTCTTCCTTACGAGGTGAAGGAAAAAAGCTTCTCAAATGGTGAATCGGCTTTCTGAAAATGAATAGATTGATATAATTGTTAAGAACCTTCTTCCAATTTATCAAGATAGGTTGTTGACTCAATACCTGCTTGACTTTAAAGCCCTCATTACTACTACTTTAAAAATTGAAAACCTAATTCAGAATGGGCAAATTAAAGAAGAATCTACATCGGGGTCAAGGTATAGGAAGCAGACACACTAAGGCAATGTGACTTCTTTGACAAACCAGAAAGGGGGAACGTTAATGCTTTAATAATAAAAAAGCCTCTCAAGATTGAAAGGAGGTAATTTTTTGATCTAGGGGATGTGCCCATGAGTGTTATTCTTGAGATGCTACTTAAGGAAAACATGGTAAAACTCCTTCATCCTAGACCAGTCCCTAATCCATTACCTAAAAATCACAACCCAAACGAGAGGTGTGACTACCACTAAGGACTTAGCACAAAATAGATGCGTGCAAGGCCTTTAGACATAGAATCCAAGACCTCATTGACTCAAATGACCTTCTACCACTAAAAGCCCGACCAAATATCACCATAAATCCCCTATCTAACCATATAGTCAATGCCATTAATGATTATAAAGGAGTTGACCCTATCTCCTTGATTGGGTCAAATACCAACTATTATTATGTTATAGACCTCACCAACCTGGTTGAGAAAATTGATGGCATCATCCAAAGTGGTAGAATCATTTAAATCCCAAACCCTCCAAATCTAAACACTCAACCTATCCAACCATTCCTGCACCAGCTGACAAAATGAAAGGAAGTCTTAAACCAGATGAAGACCTTATCCTTAAGCAACTTAAGAAAACTCAAGCAATAATATCAATATGGAGCTTAATCTAGTCTTCTTATCCTTACTACTAAGCTCTTTGCAAGGCATTGAATCAGTGCCAAGCTCCTATTAATATCACACCTAAAAATCTTGTTGCTTCCATCACTAATGCTGCTAAAGGGGTATCTATCACCTTTGGGGAAAATGACATTCTAAGAGGGGACTGTGACCATAATAATGCCCTCTACATTACAGTTATGACTTGAGGAAAGACCATGCCTATAGTTCTCATTAATAATGGCTCAGCCTTGAATGTTCACCCTTTGAAGGTAGCTAGCTACTTGGGGCTAGAAGTTACTGATTTTACCCCCTATGATAAGATAGTAAGGGCTTATGATAACACCAAGAAAGATGTTCTTGGAGTCACTATTATAGATGTAACAATCGGGCATGCATCCTTCACAATCCCTTTTCAAGTGATTGATGTGCCTTTATGCTTCAACCTACTACTTAGAAGGCCCTGGATCCACCAAGCAAAGGCTATCCCTTCCTCCCCACACCACAAAGTCAAATTCCCTTTCAAAAATAGGGTTGTTACAGTCAAAGGGGATATGCATGGAAAACCTAACATCCTAAGCTCTGTTCCCATCTTTGAGATCCAACCTAAGTTATCTGCTTATCCATTCTCTAGTTTCTCTTTCATACAGTACATTGAGGGCAAATAGGGTAAAGAGATTGTCCTATTTGATTTTGATCCATTTGGGAATATTGTTATTTCTAACATGCTTAGAAAAATGAACTACTTTCCTAGTTTAGGTTTGGGAAGAAGTCAGCAAGGCTTGAAGTCTTTTTTGAAATATCCAGTTGCAATGCCACTATTTAGGTTGGGATATGAGCCCACTAATGAGGACCTTATAGAAATTGATAAATGGGCCAAGGAAGGGTAACTGCCCTTAAACAAGGTGAGGTCTATGAGTGGCCCATATGCCCTTACTTTAAGATTTTAAATGGCTACTTTGTGAAGGAAGGTGACACAGTTGCTTACTGTAACTTTCCTGAGCCCTAGGTCTACCCAATTACTAGAAAACTAATCCCTGTGTCTGAAATCTTTTATGATATCAGGCTTGAGTTAGAAGACTATGAATCGATCTATACGTTTAGTCAAGATTGGGAAGAGAACATGGAGGCTAGTCTTTTTAATGAAGTATTCATGCTCACTATTGAGGAGGAGAAAACTGACCCTTCCACCTTAATCCAGCCCACCTAGATCGAGTTGCAAAATTGGTCCTTTGAGGAGAGTCCTTTTTATTCTTTCGAACTAGAATCTGAGTTAGAGTCCTAGTTTGAATCAGGGCCCTTTCCAGACTCATTTTCTAAATTTTAGTTTGTCTCTTTTATTTCTTTTCATAATAATGACGTAACTAACCTTAAGGGTCCAATTTTCCAATTTGATGTAAACTAGGACATATCCCCCATTGAATTCAATAAAAAGCTTGCCCTTTCCTCTTACGATCTTGTATCTCCATTTTTCTTTGATGTTCTAATTTTTAAATCTGACTTAAATGAGACATCAAGTAAAAAAGTGAAATAAATGAAATAAAAAATGATACAATTAAAGAGCCAATTAATGCTAGCACTCATGATGTACCAAAACTACATTTATTGCATATGCATGCATAAACAGGAATCACATTAAGAAGATGATCAAAGGATTTCAAGAATGTTTTACATGGCTCCTAAAGGACATGATAGGTTTGGATTCAAGCATAGCAGTTCACAAGATTTTGGTTTACCTAGGTGCTAAGCCCATTAAGTAGAAATTGCGAACGCTTAAGACAGAATGATCCATATCAATCAAGGAGGAAATTACCAAGCTATTGGACCACAATTTCATTGAGCCCATCAACTATCCATCTTAGCTTGCTAACATTGTGCCAGCTCCTAAGAAAGATGGCAAAGTCAAAACGTGTGTAGACTATAGGGATTTGAACAAAGCCTATCTAAAGGATGATTTTTCCTTACCTTACATCGACCTTCTAGTAGACCATACGACAAGTTTGTAAATTGTTTCCTTAACCAACCTGGTTGCAGGATATAATCAGATAATGGTTCATTCTCTTGAGAAAGAGACGACAGCCTTCATTACTAACTGGGGCACTTACTATTACTGATATGCCATTTGTGTTGAAAAATGCTGGGACAATATACCAAAGGATGGCTACTGCTACTTTCCATGATATGATGCATAAAGAGATTGAAGTTTATGTTGATGACATGGTGATAAAAGGCACCACTACTGAAGAACATTTAGAAGCATTAAGGAAATTCTTCCTTAGACTTTACTAGTACAATCTCAAACTCAATCCTACCAAATGTATCTTTGGAGCTTCATCTGGGGTATTCTTAAGCCACATGATCAGTAAGAAGGGTATAGAAGTAGACCCTGCTAAATCAAAGGCAATTTTAGAAATGCCACCTCCTAAAATAGAGAGGCAAATCAAAAGGTTCCTTGGATGGCTCTAATACATTAGTCAATTTATCAATCAATTGGATGATATATGTGGGCCCATCTTCAAGCTACTTAGAAAAAGGGCCTCTAAGCGTTAGAATAACAACTGCCAGAAATCCTTTGACCATATTAAGCCTAGGAAGCCTTTGTTACTTTACTTATTAGTAACTAATGAAGCAATGGGGATAATGCTTGCTCAGAATGCTCCTAATTCCGTCAAGGAAAATGTTATCTATTACTTAAGCAAAAGGATGTTGTCTTATGAGCTCAAGTACAATTTTATAGAAAAACTATGCCTCGCTTTAGTATGGGTTTGCCACAAATTGCAACAATACCACTGCTCTTTTATAACTCATGTTCTTATTGATAAGAGCCCTTTGAAATTCCTTATGGAGAAGCCAGTTCTTGATAGTAAGATGGCAAGATGGATGGATGTATTAGTGGCCTATGATCATAAATATGTATAGTGGAAGATAAGCAAAGGTAACATAATGGCTGATCAGCTAGCTGTAGCTCCAATAGATGATGAATGGGCTGAACCTGAGTTCCCTAATGAGGATATCATGATGATTTTCAATGAAGTTTGGAAACTCTACTTCGACGGGGCATCTAACAACAAAGGGTACAATGCTGCCATTGTGTTCATTACACCAAGTAGGAAAAACCTACCTGTAGCCATCAAACTAAACTTTGAGGTGATCAACAATGAAGTAGAGTATAAAGCATACATTTGTAGTCTTAATGTAGTAGTAAGGCTCAGAATCAAATGTCTTGAGATTTATAGGGACTTGCATCTAATAATTTCACAAGCCTTAAGGAAGTGGAATGTTGATTTAAGTTATTTTAAAGCTTAGTCAATCTCTATTTTGATCTTGTCAATCAAATTGAAAGATATCTAATGTTTGTTCAAGTGTTTGTTTTGCAGAATATATCATATTTATTGATTGAAATTGAAAGGAAATCAAAATCTTTCAAAGTATATTAGATTGCTTTTGAGTCGTGACTAAGATGATGAAATCATGACCACGACCATGAAATCGTGACTGCAATATGTAATTGCTACCAAGAAACTTAAGAAGCCAATTTGATCAATTTCACTTAGAGTGAATCGCGACCTCTGTTATGACCATGACTAAGGGCTTAATCCTAGATTCATGACTGCGAATTGGTAGTCGCGATCATGATATTCATACTGAAGTCCAAGACTGCAACGGATAGTTGAAGAACCAACGAGAAGGTGCCATGTGTTATCTAGATGTTGTGGATTATGAAGATCGCAATCGCTAAATTATAGTCATGATTGTGAAAATGGAGTAGCGACTGTAAAAAAGGTTTAGCGACCATGACCCAACTCTAACAGTGAATTTAATGCAAGATATTATGGCTATTGTAAGGATCCTTCTTAGTATCTCTTTGTAATGAGAATTTAGAGGGAAGAAGCTATAAATATCCCCTCCAATGACCCTCATTAACATCTAATAACTTTCATTTAAGCCAAACTCTTGCAATTTTAATTCTTAAAGCCTTTACTTCTTAATTGTTATCATTTAGTTGCTGTAAGAGCATTGATAGCTTAAAGGGTTAAGTGTTAGCCTTAAAAACACATATTGTTAGGTTGAGAGTGAGCCATTAGAAAACTCTTATATAGGCTTAAGTGTGAGCCTAAGGGAAACACTTGTAAGGATTGTGTGTGAGCCATTGAAAGCACATTATAAGTTTGGAGTGAGCTTGAAACTCCTTGTAACCATGATCTAGTAGTAGAATACCCAATTAAGATTGGAGAGTGGACATAGGGTTCATTAATACCCGAGCCACTATAAAATTATTTGTGTTCATTCTCTTTCCCTATTTCTTTCTATCTAAGTTTTAATTTCCCATCAATTCAACCCTCCCTTCTTGGTGTATAAGGGCAAACATAAAAGATTAGAGAAAAGCATTTAGTTCCTTACCAGAAATGCTTAGATGAACTGGCAGCCAATTTCTATGAACTATCTTTCCATTATCTTCCAAGAACGAAGAACAGATTTGTTAATGCTTTGGCAACACTCGCCTCAATGGTTAACATAAGCAACAGCTTCATAATCAGACCTGTTATAATTGAAGTTATGCATGAGCCAAGATGCATAACTCATTGCTTACATATCTAAGTGGTTGATGGCAAACCATGGTTTTGGGATATCCTCAATTACATCAAGAATGAACTCTATCCTGAAGGGGCCTCTAAAATAGAAAAGAGGACTTTAAGATAGTTGTCTAAAGGATTCATTCCAAATGGGAAAGTACTCTACAAATGGGTTTAGGATAACATCCATCTAAGGTGTGTTATTGAAGAAAAAGCCCAACATATCATAGAATGGATGTATGATGGTGACGAAGGCCCATACAAGAATGGAATAACTTTAGCCCGTAAGATCATGAATCAAGGTTACTTTTAGCTTACTATGAATCAAAACTATGCAAGATATGTGCAAAAAGTGCCATAAGTGCCAAAATTTATGCTAAACTCCAAAAATAGCCTCTTATACCTCTATCCCCTATCACCGCGCCTTGGCCATTTGCAATATAAGGCCTGGATTTCATTGGCAAGATAAGCCCAAAGTCTTCCAGCAAGCATGAATACATCTTAGTTGCCATTGATTACTTTTCCAAGTGGGTTGAAGCCACACCTTACCAAATATTAGATTCTAAACAAGTGGCTCAGCTTATCCATACCAACATCCTTTATAGGTATGGAGTTCCTTTTGAGATCATCACTGACAATGGATCTCACTTCCAGAAGGAGGTCACTCAGCTATTGAAGAAGGAGAAAATCCAACACCATAAGTCTTCCCCATACAGACATCAAACAAATGGTACAGTTGAAGCCACAAATAGACTCTCAGGAATATACTACAAAAGATGGCTGACAACCATAAGGATTGGCACTTATATTTACCTTATGCCTTATAGGGATATATAATAATAGTGCATACTCCAATTGGTGCTACACCTTACTCTTTGGTGTGTGGGATGGAAGCTGTCTTGCCAATTGAGGTAGAAATCAAATCAATATGCATGATAAGGGAAAGTCAGTTAGATGAAGTGGAATTGGCGAAAAACTACCATGACCATTGATGAAAAGAGAATGGATGCCTTATACCAAATGTAAGGCTATCAATAGAAATTAGCTACGCACTTCGATAAGAAAGTCAGGGAAAGAGGAGTACAAGAAGGTCACTTTGTCACATCCTAACTTTAGAGATATGATGGTCTTAGAACATGGGGAGATATAAGGTCACCCACGCATGTAGAACCCATTGACATATACACAATTCATGCTTAGGATCATACCGAACCTCATAGAATAACTTATTTAAAATATTTATGTGAAAACCTTTAGTTTCTAAAGACAATAATTAGATAATTCACACATAATCCATAAGTAAATGGTATTCATAGTCCACTTGAAATCTTAACAAAACATTTCTAATAAACATCAAAATAATTATTCTCGGAGTGAATAATGATAACCCTTCGCATCATAGTATTATTAAAGACTTCATACAAGGAATCCCCCAAGCGTAGTAGAGCACTTAAGCTATCACCTTGCCTCCTCATATTGCTCACTTGGAACCACATAAGGAAAAAGGAAAAGGAGTGAGATAAATGATCTCAATGATTAAACGAAAAAACACATTCATTAACATGTATTCCTTTCAAAAGGAAACTCATAGCTTATACATATAGTTTATGATTTACAATTCATGAATCAGGTTGCAATTTAGCAAGGTTTCAATTCAACAAGTTTGCAAAAATCATACTTATAACACATAAAGAGTAGAGGCTATTGCTCTACCACTCGAACACATAGAGGGGAGGTGGCCTTAAACCAAATTCCAACTCCTATCACATAAAAGGCGTGAAGTTGATCAGGCCCTATGGCTAGAACCGCCTCTTTCTAGCTGAGGTGGATATACTACCCTTATCCATCAGGTTAAGACTATGTGCACAAGTTTCGATGATTACCCGCATCAGCACGAGGACTTCTGCATAAAAGGTTAGAGGTACCATAGCTAGAGCTAATGGTAATCATATATGATAATAACATTTAAGGCAATAAAACATGCATCACAATAGCAATAGTAGTTTATCTTCTTGAACAATAGATATAAGAATAGTGTAGTTCTAGAAAGAATATAAGTTAAGGCAATAATCATAAGGAATTATCATTGGATAAACAAAAATGATTTTTAGACCAATTGTCCATTGGCAACCTAAGCTTTACAAAGAAATCATTTAATCATATTTTAGGGGAGGAAGAACTTGGGTTTCAAGAATCATAAAAGCTCACATAATATGATATCACATATTTGTAACATATCATAATGTTACTCACACTTGTAGCATGAATACAGTGTTTACTCACCTTATAGGTCCTTACAGTAATATGTAAATAAGTAGTTTAAACCATTATTTTTCATCCAATCATAGTAAATATTAGTTTAGAACATCTTCATGTGTGATTTATCAGCCTTAGATAATAATTATGCATGAAAATTCTAAAGTTTAAGGCTTAGGGTGAAAATCATGAGTTTTCGCGCTTTTCGTTCATTAAGTAATATGCAAACACACGATCTAAATCATTTTTTCATTAAAAAAAAAAATAAGTATCAGTTTAGAATCCATCCATACACAAATCAACAGCCTTATGTTCAAGAAATCATAGAACTTTCCAACTTCTAAGTTCTAGCACAGAAACCTTGAATTCCTTTGTTTTTTGAAACTTTTCGGTTATTACAGTAATATGCAAAAATATAATCTAATATTTTTCATCAAAACACATCAAAAATTAGTTTAGAAATTAATGATGTAGAAATCACCCCCCGTAGTGATGTTTATGTATAAAAATTTCAATTTTAAGTTACAGGATTCACCTTTGGAGAAATCACACAGAAAGATTTGTGTTTTCGATAGAGAATTAAATTTAACTTTTAAAAACACACCCAAACTGAATTAAATCTATAAAAATTAGTAAACAACCAGTTCAAAATAATTTTCTCATAATTTAATTCATAGAAATCAATTAAGGAATTGAAAGAGAAGAAAAACTTGCAATTACGGCTAAAAAATTACGAAATTGAAAGGTGTTTTTTAATTTCGGTACAAAGAATTATTTTGAGAGAATTTTTCTATCAAAATAAGAGTGATGGCTACTAAAACATTAGGGCTGGCCAAAATTTTCATATTTAAAGGTAGGGTTTTGGGCAATTTTCACTAATACCCTTAATGAGCTAGGTTATGACGGTATTTAGGTAGTGAACTTTTAGGTATTTGGGCTTTTTATTTAAATTAGGGACTGATTATGGGTAATTAAAATAAAAGTATTTTTCTTATTATTTTCACTAAAATTTCCCTCAAAACATTTATTTAAAAAATTATTTTAAAATACTTGTAAAATCATTTTATGCTTAAAAATTGCCTTTATGCATGAAAATTCATTTTATTTAAAATAATTTATTTTATGCTAATGTACTTCATAAAAATCATTTATTTCATAATAATAACTCATATTATACATATTAAAAATTAATTTAACATGCCACATACTCATCAATCACATAGAACATAAATTCTCATAAAAGCACACACTTAACCTTAATAGTTCTAAATCAAGCAAATTGTCATACAAATTTCTAGGGTAGGTGTGGTTTGTTACACACCTTGTCTTGAAAGAAATAAACCTAATTGGAGTGGCCCATTTGTGATCAAGAAGATCTTATCTAGTGGAGCAGCAATCTTGATGGACTTAGATGGCATAGAATTTGCCAGCCCATGCAATCTAGATCAACTTAAAAGATACTTTACATAAGCATCCTTGTAATTCATGCATAACATTTGCAATCCTTATAAACTCATACACAGTATTCGCATTTCCTTCAAGCAGAAATACATGGACTTGATTCTCCATAAAGAGGAAAAAGAATAAAAAAGATAATATTATTGTAAGGAGATATATAGGCAGCCTATGTGGGTTCGGTCAAAAGCATCAATGAAATTTAATTTTCACCTTCATTTGGCTCTTAAATGCATCATGAAAGGATAAAAAATAATAATAATAAATAAGCTCGCTAACACTACCAAAAACAAGGCCTTTACTAATGAAAATTAGTAGCGGATCACAATCCGAAACTAAACACTGATTGAATATGGGTAGAATACTGATGAACAAGTTTGTAAGAATATTTATGTATTTACTGATTGTTTACTGATAGAATTATAAAATTTCTTATGAATTACTAATGGAATATACTAACGGTTACCAACCAAAAGTTACCGATGTTTTACTGACCAATTACAGAAGGAAAAGAATATGCGGGAATGCTTTTGCTCCAATTAAGCCATTTACTGATGGATTACTAATGGAATGGCATGTGGCAGTAGGCTTTCCGTCAGTAAATACCAAAAAATACTGACAAAATACTGACCGTAGTGCAAAAATAGGTGCATAAAATTCGCATTTACTGACGAATTAGTGATGAAAATAGCTGTTAGTAATACAGATTTATTGATGGATTACTGACGAAATGCCATGCAATAGTAGGCTTTTCGTTAGTAATTCGTTAGTAAATAACATGAAATACTAATAGAATACCGACAAAAGTGGAAAAAAAAGGCGCATGTTTTGCTGCCTTTAGCAGTTTGCTGACAGATTACTGAATTTTTTTTTAATATGCTTGGTGTGTTCTGTCGGTAATCCATTAGTAATATTGAAATATAACCTATTCACCTTCTTTTTACTTTCTTTCCTTTCTTCTTCTTCTTCTTCCTGTTCCTTTATCTCTACTGCCTCTCACCGTTTATTCCTTTTCTCTCCTGTATTCCAACCGCTGATCATCCATCACTGGCAAATTTCGATATTCTAGTGGTATGAGTTGATTAAATTTAAATTGAATTTGAGTTTGATTGAATTTTTGTTTAGATAATTGAATTTTTTTTTTTAGATTGATTTTGTTGAAATTTTGTTAATTTTGTTGTGTATATATGTATAATTATATATACATAGATTTGGGATTTGCTATGTATTTTGCTTGATTTGGAATTCGTATATATATATACATACATATATATATATATATATATATATATATATATATATATATATATATATATATATATATATATGTATATATATATATAATTATACATATATACACAACAAAATTAACAAAATTTCAACAAAATCAATCTAAAAAAAAATAAATTCAATTATCTAAACAAAAATTCAATCAAACCCAAATTCAATTTAAATTTAATCAACTCATACCACTAGAATATCGAAATTTGCCAGTGATGGATGATCAGCGATTGGAATACAGGAAAGTAATATATATATATATATATATATATATATATATATATATATATATATATATATATATATATTAAATTACAATACGGAACTTTAGACGCACGAATCTGACTTATATTGATGTTCCACATGTCAATTATCTAAAACAAAATTAAAATATTATTAATAAAACCAAGATAATTAAAATATATATATATGTATATATATATTTTAATTATCTTGTTTTATTAATAGTATTTTAGTTTTGTTTCAAATAATTAACGTGTGGGGCAGCAATATAAGTCAGATTCACGAGTCAAGAGCTCCGTACTATAATTTAATTTATTTATACTAATATATAAATATAATAATTTGGAATGTAATTTTTTTTAATTATGTTATTTATAATTTGTAATTTGCTATGTTTATTTGTAAATGTATATGAAAAAATAAATGTTGTGATGTAAATTTGTAATTTGTGGTTGATTTGTGTATTGTAATATAATTTTTAATTATATTGTTAAATTTATATGAATTTGTAGATGTATATGTATGTGACGTAATTTTAGTTTTATTTAAGTAAATCCGTTATTAATAATACCAACAAAATGAATATTAAATTTATATTTAATTATGCCATAAAAAGTGAAATTTATTTTTTTATGAATTTCATAAAAAACCAAAAATTTACTAATTTTAAAAATGAAAAAAATCCACCAAATATGCTACCAAAAATTAAAATATAAATGCATTTCATAAAATACAAAAAAAATAAATAATTTTTTTTTAGTTAGGAGTAAAAATATTTTGATGAAAAATAAAGAAGAAAATAATAAATTATAAATATGCCATTAAAAATAAAATTTTAAATACATTTCATAAGATTTTATGAAAAATGACAAATATCCTCTTAGAGGAAAAATATAATAAAAAATACATAATGGCTTAATTAATGCTAACAAATAATTAAAATTCGAATATTCAAAATTAAAATGATTAAGAAGAATTTTAATTAAAATTTTTTGTAAATGATGTAAAAAATATCTAATACAATATTAATATCTTTATTATTAAGTAATAATATATATGTGTAAAATTATGATACGGTAAAAAATGGAAAAAGGTATAATGCATTTAGGAATTTGTATCGTACTTAACAACATTTTGTATTTATCTTATGAATTTATTTTATTAATTTTGATTATATATTCTTATATTGTGATGTTGCAATTGTTATTTACATGGAAAATCTATATCATTTTATTAATGTATGAATTTAAATGATTTTAATTTTATTTTTGCACTTTCACAATCAAATATCCAAAAATATTGTTAATTAAAATGATTAACATATTTAGGATTAGCCATATATCCCGTTTGATGTCATGCTCATCGGATAGTGAGAGGATATCAAATTGTCCAAATTAGGCCATTTAGAGATCTCGTTATCTATGTAATTGTCTGTGTATATTCTTCTTTCATACAAATGTCTAAAATTTCGATACTACCTTCCATCATGTTCTCTTAGTGTACATTGAAATAATGTCCTAATTATTTGGATTTTTTTCAAACGTGGCACACTAGGAGAACTGTAAGGAGATGCTGCCGAAATTTCAATAGATGTATGAGTTTAGAATGTAATAGTAATAGCTATGCAGTAGTGAGTTTCTAAATAGGTTAGGTTCTTACCTTATAAGCAGAGAGATATAAGGATGTAGAATTAGATGTTGCAAACTTAATTAAAATTATAACCAAACATATAAGTTTAAATGTAATTTTATTTGTGTGATTTAAAAAATAAATTAATATTGTTGATTATACAGGGAATAGTTATGAGGACCAATTGGAATTGAATATACTCTAGACTTACTGATGGGTATTTGAATTTGAAATTTTTGGAGGGTTTAGACCAATTCATGCAATTTGTGATATCTCAGCCATAGTGAATAAGTGGGACCAGTGTTCGATGTCCTTGTAACCATAAGAAATGTTAGAATCAAAATTTCATTGAACTAGATACTATTAACTTGCACATTCTGAAGAAGGATTTTGTAACAAGGTACTATGAATGGTATTTGCACGGTGAAGTTAGTGGGTCTGGATTTTCAACCGTTGCAAAAGTAGGCAGTGAAGATACCAATAGTTGTCCTCCAACTACATATCATAATATGTTAATGGATGTTGTTGGCCTGAATTTTGATTGGAATGGAATGGATGAAGCTCCAAATCTGACCGCTCATAAACTATATGATATATTAGAGGCAGCTAACGAAGAATTATGGCCTGGATGTGAGAAATAGTCTAAGTTATCTACTGTAGCAAGACTTCTGAATATCAAGTCAGAACACCATCTATCTGAAAGGTGTTATGATGAGATATTGAGATGGGACAATGAGTCATTACCTATAGATAACACAATAGTTGATAGTTTCTATAGCACCAGGAAGTTAATGCAGGGTTTGGGCCTTCTAGTTGAGAAAATTGATTGTTGTAAGAACAATTGCATGCTTTACTAGGATGAAGATAGTAATCTAATTGTATGTAAGTTTTGTGATTGGCCAAGATATAAGCCAAGACATTGGGGTGTATGTCCATCAATAAAAAATATTTCATATAAGATTATGTTTTACTTCCCTCTGACTCTAAGATTGTAGAGATTGTATGCCTCTAAGGCAATTGCAAAGCATATAAGATGGCATGTGGAACATGCAGAGGAATATGGGGTGATGTGACATTGTTCAAATTCTATAGCATGGAAGCATTTCAATTGGATGAATCTAGATTTTGCTTTTGAGATTCGCAATGTCTATTTGGGCCTATGCATTGATGGCTTCTAACCTTTTGGACGATCTAGACAATAATACTCATCATAGCTGATAATAGTGATGCCATATAATCTGCCTCTAGGGATGTATATGAAAAAGGAGTACATATTCCTATCTGTAATAGTTCCAGACCAAATAATCCAAAAAAAAAGTTGGATGTATTTTTGTAGCCTCTGATTGTAAAATTGCTACGGTTGTGGGATATAGGTGTCAAAACATATGATATGTCTATAAAATAGAATTTTCAAATGCGAGTTGTATTGAGGTGGACTGTGAGCGATTTCCCTACGTATAGTATGTTGTCTAGGTGGAGTACTCAAGGTAGACTTGTTTGTCCATATTGCAAGGAACTAACGGATTCTTTCACTTTTCCTAAAAGGGTAAGCAATCATAGTTTGATTGCCATCGCAAGTTCTTACCACCTGATCATCTTTTTAGATGGAACAAAATAACTTTTATGGAAAATAGAGCTGTTCAAGCATCTGCTCTGCCTATACATTTGGGAATTGAATTGTTGCAAGAAATAACTATTTAAAGTTGTTAAGGGTGACTGAAGTAGGAGCTGATGATGTGAATGCTCATATTGCAATGCAAAGTAAATATGGATGGAAGAAACAAAGTATATTTTAGGATTTACCATATTAGAGGACTAATATGATTAGACATAATTTGGATGTCATACATATTAAGAATAATGTGTTTGAAAATATATTCAACATAGTAATGGACATCCTAAGGAAATCCAAAGATAATGCAAAATCTATATAGGACTTAAAATAGTCTTATCTCTATAAGGAGTTAGAGATAGATGAAGTGTCTAGAAGATATCCAAAGGTGAAATATGTATTCCATAAGTGGGCCAAACAAGTCTTATATGAATGGCTGAAAGATCTAAAATTTCCTGATGGGCATGTATCTAATATGGGTCGATATGTTGATTTGCAGAAACTAATGTTGTTTAAGATGAAGAGCCATGACTATCATATTTTTATGCAGTGCTTGCTTCCTATTGCCTTTCATGAAATATTGCTGAGGGATGTCTGGCAACCATTGACGGAGTTGAGTTTATTTTTCAAAGAACTCACTTTAACACTTCTTAGGGAAGAGGACATGGCAAGGCTTGAAAATACCATTTCACTCATCTTGTGTAAACTGGAAATCATTTTTCCTCTAAGTTTCTTTGACTTTATGGAGCATCTACCAATACATCTTACTTATGAAGCTCGTATAGTAGGTCTCATTTAATACCAATGGATGTATCCATTTAAGAGGTAAAATATTTGCCTATTTTAATATTTACAATCACATCCATTCATTTATACTCAAATATCATAATATATGATATTTATATACTATAGATTTAATGGACATTTTAAAAATGTCAAAAATAAAGCAAGAGTTGAAGGCTCTATTTGTAATGCATACTTAGTTGAGGAAGATTTATCATTATGTAGTTATTATTTGAAATCCTATGTCTATACAAGGCATAGGAGAGTAGCTCAAAATGATGATGGTTGAATGCCTGAAGGAGCAAATACTCCTGGTATTTTATCAATATTCACTCATCCAGAGAGACCATTTGATTGACCTAAAACAAGATTGATGATCGACGAAGAATATAAGGTGGCTCAATCCTACATTCTTTTGAATTGCTCCAAAGTTGCAAAACACATCAAGTTACAACTTAATTAAAATAACTCATTCTTCATAAATATTCAAAGTTTCCTTTCCATTTTACTTACTATTTTCCATATGAATGAAGCTTATACATTAATACGTTGAAGCAAATGACAAATATAACAACAATTGATATAGATAAAAAATTAGAGACAGAATTTGTGCACTGGTTTCATTCATATATAAGTATAATGTAGTACCATTACTTAAAAATTAATCTTAAATTTGTATCATGTACCATCAAATTGATATGTTTTTTTTTTCATAGGCCATTGATCCTACGAATAGAGTAACAAATCAATTCATTATTGATCTACCCAAGGGTCCATTATGATATGTCATGACCTATCCTATTTACTTTGTGAACGGTTACAAGCTCCATACTGAAAAACGAAGTTTAGGTAGGTCATCAATAAATAGTGGGGTATGTATAAAGGGTTCCAATTACAGTGAGAATGCATTTGACTATTATGGTCGATTAACTAATATAACGCAATTGGAATACCCTCCACTTCCAATTAAGAGGATTGTTTTGTTTAAGTGTGAATGGTTTGATCTAATGCCAAATGTGGGAATGAAAGTTCATGAGCAATATAATCTTGTTGAAGTCAACTATAGGCAGTAATTCAATAAATATGAGCCATTTATATTGGCAATGCAAGCTTATCAAGTGTATTATGCTTCCTATCTGAGTCTACGATGAGATAAAGTGGATTAGTAGGTAATATGTAAGATTAAAGTTAGATCAACATTAAAGATTAAGGAGGGTAGTGAAATAAGTACAACATCTTAAAAGCTATTTTAGGATGATGAAGTTGATGAGCCTATGCTCGAAGTTAATGATGACGAGCCTCCTACAACTTGAAATGATCCTGACGAGCCATTAGTTGAAATGGATGACAAAGATGATAATGATACAAAAGATGAATCCGAATTTAATTTAGATGTTGAGACATCTAAGGAAAACATAATCAAAGATGAGCTTGAAGAAATAGATTATGAATAAATATATTTATATTTTACTTACTGTCTATGGATTTTTCCTAAATGTGTAAAAGAATATTATTTTTACATTTACAATGTTACATTATATTTCAATGAAGTTATTTTTAACTTATATTGTAATTTTTTTTTAATTTTTACATTGTTATTCTACAATTACATCATATCAATTTTCAATATTTTGTTTTTTTTCTTTACTTGTTATGTAACATTAAATAATAAATGAATTTATTAGACTTTATGAATTATATAAATGTCAACTCCGAGACATGTATTGACTCCTGGAGATACTCCTGGTAGCAGTACATCGACATCCTAAAAATGGCATTGCTCCTAGGGAGGCCTTGCTACCACTTATGATCTTCCCCCCACCCTTTCTTCTTTACCATTTATCTCTCCTTCTATATCTCCCACATTCACCCTTTTGACCATCACCACACAGATCCCTTTATCCTCTCCCCCTCCTACGTTTACTACTCTATCCACTAGTCCTATACTTTTGTCACCTTCCATTATTTCTTCTTCCATTTCCCCTCCATTCACTATGCTTTCTTCTGTTATCCCTCCATCCACGATCCCTTCTTCAGTTACCTCTCCATCTACTATTCCTTCTATTACCCCTCCATCAATTATTCCTTCTATTGCCCCTCCATCCACTATTCCTTTTGTTACCCCTCCATCCACTTTCCCTGCCCATTTCTCCATCTACCCATCTTTTATTTTCTACACCAGGCTCCATTGCCTCTGTAGCTACTCTTACCACTGCAACAGCTCTATCTGCAGCCCCACTAGTCTTGCTACTAGATACGTGGTGTAGGCAGTATCTCACGCTGGTTGGAGATGTGCAAGTATTATATTTCTTAAGGTAATTCATAATTTATAATATCTTACTTTTCATTTAACTAACATTTAAGTTTTTTAATTACAGAATGTATCCGCTAGAGTCAGTGCGGCTGATTTATAAGATATTCAAGAACCAGCTGAAACCTAAAGGCACATGTTGGAAATCAATGCCTCAGGAGACGCAAGAGTTCTACTGGAAGGAGTTTCAGGTAATGAACAACTTATTATATAGAATTTGAAATTACATATATACATAAAATAGTATATTAGATATAATAAATAACATTATATATATATATATATATATATATATATATATATATATATATATATATATATATATATATATATGTATGTATGTATTCTAAAATAATAAACTATAATAATATATAATAAAATATAATAATTTATTAGTAATATGTATTAAATAGATACATACTATTAGTAAATTAATTTTGAATTTTATATATTAATTATTATTTATATACTAACTTGTACTTTTGTTAATTTTTTTCAGAAGTACTACTACTGGAACCTCACTATATCAGAGATAGTAAAGACAGTCTTCTTTAAGAAGGCTGCAATTTGGTACAAGAACTTCCTCTATGACATCAAAAGGAAGAGGGAGAAAGAGACATAGATCCCTTAAGAGATGTGGATCCCTCAAGAGACCTGGGATGCTTGGAAGAAACACTAGGATTCTCTGGAGCATAAGCAGCTATCCTATAAGGCATCCCTGAATAGAAAGTCAGATAAAGTCAGTCTAGCGAGTGGATCGTCTAAGCATACTAGAGGGTCTATCCTTGCTGCGGAGCACGCCAGAAAATTGGTAAGATGTCAATATTTTTTATAATAAGTAATTAAAAATTTTCATACATTTTTTAAAAATTCATTTATTTTTTAAGTTATTAATTTTATAATTTTTTTTACTTACTAATTTTAGGATCATACTTTTAATTTTTAACAGAGAAATGATCTTGATCGGGACTCTACTCCTAAGGAGATCTTCGTGCACATGCAAATGAGGAAGGAAGACCAATAGACCTTTGTCGACCAGTGCTCCCAACTGATTCATGTAAGTTTTAATTAACAATTTTCCTATTAAAGTAAATTAAAATTTTAAATGCTAATTATTATTATATAAAAAATAAGAGGATCTCAGAAACCTTTGTGAGCAAATGTCGCAGCCGACTTTCGGATCCACTAAGCCACCTCAGGTAGATGAGTTTAAGCTATACTTTAGAGCTGTTGGGGGCCAGGAGAAGGGACGAGTCTACGGGATGGGTTTGATGGCTTGCTCATTTGAACATCCCATAGCCAATTCTTCCTTAGCTCCACCACCGCCATTGCCACCTACAACTGATCATATGCAACATGAGATCGATAAGCGAGTAGCTCAGATGCAGGAGGAGATGTAGCATGAGATGCAATGGATAGTCTAGGAGTAAGTTTGCCAACAAGTCAAGCTATAGATGCAGCAATTCTTCTCTAGGTACTTTACTGGTGGTGCTGCTCCTCCATCTGTTTCACCACCGACTTCTACTACTTCTCAACACACTTTAGGTGGAGATGTTGCTATTGCTGATGCATATATAGTAGATCCGAAGCATGGCCAGCATCATCAGGAGGGGCACGAGGAGGATGATGATCAAGAGCACGATTAGTTATTTTTTTCCTTTTTTTAGTTTAGTTATTTATAATATTTATATGGTATACAATATATTACATTTTTTTTTAAATAATATTACACTTTATGGAAAAAAAATTTGATATTCATATTATACATTAATTTATAATTTTTTAACTAATATATATTTTATAAAATTAATTTATTAAATATTTTAAAATTTTTTAAAAAATATACTGTCCAATTTACTAACGGATTACTGACTGAAATTAATATTAAATTATTTTTTTTAAATTACAAATGGATTACTGACGATTTGTCATAAAATATTATTTTTTATAGCTATTTTACTAACAGATTACTAACCGTTACATTAAAATACTATTTTTCTCTATAAATTACTGGCATATTACTCATCAATTTTATTATTTAATTATATTTTAATGACGGATTACTTACTAATTACTGACACATTTTTGTTTTTACCAATGGATTACTAATGGAATATGAATATTTGACACCTTTCTTGAATGAAATTACGAACCATTTTTTAATAAAATACTGACTGAATTCCATCAATAAATTTATTAACGGATTATTTTATCCATCATTGATGATTACTACCATAGTTTTACCGACAAATTTTATCTGTCAGTAAATTTATTTACCAATGAATTTTTTATTATTACAGACAAATTTTTTCATCTGTAAATCAGTGGATTTTTGTAATGTAAGTTGAAAACCCAAAAGGGCGGCTTAGGCAACAAAAGAAAAGATAATAAGAAAAATGATGTCTTATTTGTCTTATTTAATTTTTAAAACATCAAAAGAAAAATAAAGACATAATCTGATCAGTCTCCTAAAGCATACACAAAACAACCCAACAATCGTGGTTCTTCCTCCTCCTCTATCTCCTCAAGTATAGCAACCCTACTAGCCTTCTTTGATTTCCACGAGTTGGCTATCCACCAATCAATGTACTATAAGGATTTACCTCCATTGTGAGTAGGATGAACAGCTTGAAAACCTCTTACCAATCCATCCCTAATAGCTCGAGCAATAGTCTTAGTAATCAAAACAGATTCAAACAGAGTACCATCTGGGGGCACACCCTGTTTATGGCCCATCTGGCACATAACCCTAGTAGTCTGGTAAAAGGTCACCATCCTCAGTCCCAGAAGATAGACCATCTTGTAGCCAAAGCTTATGATCATAAACCTATTAATCTTGTACCATTCGTACCTCTATAGCAGCTCATCAGAATCCAGCTCAATCAACCATTTGATCCACTATTTCTCTAAGTTCCTTTTGATCACAATAGTTTGGGTCCTGTACTAGGAATAAGAGTAATCCACCTTAGTGGGAGGGCCCACTACTTGAAGATGGTCTCTTAGCCAAATTTGAAAGTGCAAAAGATAAGTAGAAAAAATATGAGAATAGTTGAAGGATAATCCAGAAGCGAGAATTGAACATGAAGAATGATAGGACTGATAGTCTATAGGCCATCAAAAGCGCAAGATGTATCTAAGCTCATAAGGGTCTTAGCTAGCACTATAGCAGTAATGGATCTCCCATCCTCCATTTCAGGAATTAGCTCAGTAACTCTAGCATCCCACTAGCTAGTAGGGCTCACAAAAATATACCCTGCAATCAAATAGAAGGATAAAGCCTGTATCCTTAAATGAAACCACCCATCATCCTTAAAATCCTTAGGATCATGGAATTCTACAATCACATCAGTCAGATCTACCTAATCCTCCACTACCATGGGACTAGCAACTTCCATACTCAAGTCAAAAAATCCCTTAAAAGAGTTAAAATACCTTACTTTCTCAATAGCAATAGCTAGCATAGCTTTTGGATCAAATCCAAGTAATACAGAAAATTCCTCAAAAGTAGGACACACCTCCTCTATAGATGCCCCAAATTTAAAGACATGGGTAGCTAAATCCCAAAAGCGCATGCATGCGTGCAGAAAATTCCAATCAATCTTTGTTCCCCTCAAAGTAGGCATAGCACTTACCCCATACTTTCCTAAATTGATTCTCTCTACTTTTGTAAGGTTCTTACACCATAGGAACATTGCATGGCAGAAATAGGGCTCCATCATGAAGAGTAAAATATAATAAAAATAAAAATATAGCAGAAAATTGATGAAAAAGGAAGAATACTATAGAAAAATGATTTTTGGAGGCTCAGAAATTGATTGTATGGACTAAAAGAGTAAAAAACAACTAAAAAAGGCAAAAATCCAAAAATCTGCCTAGATCTGGATTGGCAGCACACTGAACATGCTGCCCAGACCGGTGGCACACCAATCGTGCAAGCGGACTGTGCTACCCCCTACCATCCTATGCCGCTTTGTGCCACTTTATCCTCTGACAGATTTTGATAACAATTCTCAAAAATCTTGCATTATTTTGGGTCTTAAAAAAATTCATTTTCATGTCAAAACCAGTGCATGGTTGGTAGAAAAAGAGGTAAAATGAGAGAAAAGCATAAGGTAAGAGCATGATGGAAGCCCTATTAAGTAAGAAGTTTGTATATAACACATCCATATCATCCAAAGCATCCATAAAGAGTGCATATATGCATAATGTCATTCATACATCCAAAATACTATATAACATAAAGAGTGCATCATCTTTAGTACATGCATACATGATATATATAGCTAATTTAACATGTCAATAATGACCATGGTTGGGTCTATGGCATCCTTGCTTGGGCTCCTCCTTACGCTCCTCCATCATGTCATCCATATCATGCAAAAGACTGCTCAGGCAAATGCATGTCGGCCCAAGAGATCATAATGATAATGAGTAAACTTTGTGAGGATCTGAAAAGAGAAATCAAATGTAAGAGTCTTTAATAAGCAGACAAAGGTTATAGTGCAAGTTGTGTAAAATATTACCTCTGTAATGTTCCCAAGAATGGTAGGGAAGAATGCTAGTCGCTCATCAAGAAATTATAGCAACATGATCAGCTATCACAAGAAACATAATTACGATGAGCTAGTAAATAGATAAGACTAATAGGTAAGGGAGTTAGATAAGTTAGACCTCCCACTAAAGCATCTGGAGCTGGAGTTGAGCCACTAGCCTCGAAAGGACCAGTCCCAAAATGACTAGCCATAAAACTTAAAGGACTAGCGGCAAATCCTAAAGGTCCAACTCTAGGACCCATGCTTCTAATAGGGGTAGTACTACTAGCTCGTGGACAGATGAAACTCCCAGCTCTAAAAAGGGGCCCTCAGGAAGTGCCTGAGCTAGATCCTCGATGTGTCGGCCTCCATAATCCATCCAATGGAGGTGTGCCCCATATCAAGGAAGTCTCACAGAACTCATCATACTCAGCATCAGTTAAAGGTAATCTAAGCAAAAGACCCTTGTAGCCCAAATATCCTCTTCTAGGATAGCCAAACCATATCTCATATCTATAGGAGGAGGTTGCAGCACAACCTTCTCTCATGCAACATATGCCTTCACTCTCTCTCCTAAGTAAAACATCCTTAGAGACTCACAATGGAGCAAGAGGCGATAAGATGATAAGTGCAAACTAGGCCTGATTTGGTTTGGTATCCATGCTGCTAACCTCTCAAATGGCGTCCATCTCACCTACAAACAAACTGTAAAATAAGCACTAGAAGGTAAATGGTAAAATCCAATTCAGGTTTAATGAGGGAATACCTAGTCTACAATCAAGGTAGCAAAGGTCCTTCTAAAATTCTCAAAAGATGGCACTATGAACATGTCTCTATTGGGTGCTCTCTAAAGGCGTCTGTAGGGTAGGTCAATAGCAGCAGACTCTTTCAATTAAGGAGCAAGCTTTGGAAAGTGCTCATAGGCCTAGTACTGCAAGAAACAAAATTTTTTCAATTACTAGACAGAGATTAGAAAATTGGATGATAAACTATAATACTTACCTCAGTCATAATAGAGGTACCACCATGGCTACTAAGTGTCCTATAAGAAATGCTGCATAACTCCTAGTACATAGTGCAAAGGGTAGCACCTCCCCAATCAAACTCGCCAATCTCATCCAAGTTCTCCAATGAACGTAGGACACTTAGGTTAATGCTATTGTTACTGTTATGCAGAAAAGTACAACTCAAGATAATCAAAACACATAACCTAGCACCCTAATCAATATCATACTAACCTAGAGTATGACCTATGGTCATCAAAGCCTAATGAAGCTAGGAACATGGGACATTAAGGTTCCCAGGAGGTGGGTCAGCCCAATCAAAGCAGTTATCTCTATGGTACAACACTCAGTCCATGAAGAGTAAAACTCGAGAGGATGAGATCTGAAGTGCATACTTGTAAGCATGCTCCACTCAAGGGGAGTGACTGTCATCTCACCCCATGAAAGATGGAATGTATTTGTAGTATCCCACCAATGCTTTGCTAATGACTTGACTATGATAGTGTTGATAGGTTGTTTAATGTCCAGCTCTAGCCACCTGAGCAAGCCATATGGCTCAAGGCACTGACAGATGGCCTCCTGATTCCCCAGATAAAGGCGGACCAACTATATGATACTCTAGCCTCCCCTAGGACTTAGTTGTACCTTCTAAAATTTTTCACATATCATGTTATTTTTATGGCAAAAAAAAAAAGAAAATAATAATAATAATAATTTTTAGACTAACCAAAAATCTAGGAATAGAGCATACCTAAAGAGATCCAGTGTAACTGACAAGCTGATTCAACTCTTTCAGCAATATCTTCAAATTCTGATCACCTATTGTTGACTGGTAGTAGTTTCCATGGAGATAGTTGAAGAAAAAAAGAAAGAATGAAAAAGAGTGAAAAATCAAGAGAGATAGAGAGAATAAAAACTAAAGAGAGAGAGGAAGTGAAAAAAATGAAGTTATGAAAATGAGAAAGGAAGAGGGGTATATATAAGTGAAAGGTGAGCCCTATCATAATGATACCTTTTGGTTTTCTTTGATTTGCAAGTCCAAATCACATGGTTTCATCATAATAGGCTCATTTTAACTTGGAATTCAATTTCATTTAAAGAAGTGGATCTGCAGGATTTTTATCTATCTCCCAGAACAAATGGGGTCTCAATCAGAGTTCAAAATCTCCTTAAATTGTAAAAAGATTAGAAATTCAAAAATAGCCCAAAAATTGGAAAAGAGGCCAGACGAGGTCAAAAAGCTAGAAATCAGAATGGCACTTCTATACAGCTCCTAATGTAGACAAGGACCTTTAGGATTCTCACAATGACATCCTAAGCCTTCAGGTTCACACTTATCAGAATTGGCCTCTTTCAGGCCAAATCAAATGAGAAGGGCAGCTATAAACCCTTAAAATTGCACCTCCAATTGACCGGTTTTCAATTACGAATCTATAGAATCAAATCGAGCTCAAATCAGATTAGAAATAGACTAAAATTGGTTAAAACTATGCGAAACTAGGTTGATCCAGTGAGTCAGCAGCACGCTAGCTTGCCAACGCATTGGGCGGCATGCCCAGAGTGCCGGCAACAGGGCGGCATCCTAGCGGCCGACATCCCACCGATGTTGCTCGACTGGCCGGTGTGCCACTAGTGCCGCCGTTGGCACCCAACGGCACCCTTCCACTTGCTCTATAAATAAAGCTTCCATTTCAGCTCTTTGACAAGGATTTTGAGAGGGATTTAATGAATTTTGAGTCAGAAATTCACCTATATTGCTATTATTTTTATGCTAAAATTTCGTTTAAGAAATTGATATTAAAATTTGTCTTTCAAATTCTTTTTAATTTGCAATTATTATTTGCTAACCTTTTCTGTTTAAGATTCAACTTCAGGGTTCCCAAATCAAAGGTGGAGCTTAGATGTAGAGTTAAGCTCACCCCATTCATCCAAAGGTCAAGGAAAACAAAGGTATAACTCCTTTTTGTTCTTTCCATTTCTAAAATTGTAAATTCAGATCTAGAATTTTCTCTTTAGGTCTAAAATAGAAAAGATCTAAAATTTATTAATTTAAAAATCAAAATTAAATTAATAAACCAAACTAACATTTTTCTAGAACCCCTCCTTCACAAGAAGGAAGAACTATGTAGGGTTTGATTCTTATTCAATAGGATACGCAGGCATGCCATTTCGTAAGGCATTGACTCCAAAATCTTTTTCAACAACATTTTTGCCTTTACTTTGTTATTTATTCATATTCGTGCTTTATTTCTGATTCTGTATGTTCATTTCTTTACTTTAATTGAGAAATGTGTGCTTTTCCTTGTACCCATAAGGCTAGAGGAAAGATCATTCATCATTTTACTCTTATTCATGCATACATTAAAATTACCCTTTTTGAGAATTATTTTGCAATTTTTAGGTAAACATTTATTTAAATACCAAAACCTGACCCCCGAGCTCTCTTTGGTCACTTGAAAATTAGTGTTTTTCCATTAGGATAAATCAAAACTATAATACCTAAGCTTTTCTTAACCTAGTAGAGTTAAGAATGGGGCAACACCATAATGTTCATGTACTGTGCCATTCAAGGCCTCCTTAGCACATCAAAAACCTTAAGAACAATATGAGAAGCAAATTCTAAATGAACAATGTGATAATGAGTGAAGGATGTAATTGATTTTGATAAGTACTTGTATGATAAGATGGAAGTCAAACCGAGGTTGACTTAATGTGACTATGTTGATAATTTATTTGAAATGTGAATCTAAAGAACTAGTGAATAGACACTAACATCTCCTAAATCATTAGGAAGTGATAATAATAACATGAAAAAATTGATTTCAATCAAAGTTGCAATGGTACAAAGAAAGTTAAACTTAGTTTGACAAAGTGAGTCTATATGACTTACATACATGAACAATGTCAATGAAAGGCTAGAAAATGTGTAATATAGGGTGAATAAGATTTATCTAACAATTTCTAGAGTGTGTAGTGATATTAGAAGATAGAAATATATATATTAAATTAAAAGAAAGGAAATGGAAAATGTATTAAGTACCAAACTTGAAACATGCATATATGAATTTGTTAATGGGCTTTTGGACTCTAAGGCCTAAGTCCATTGGATGGCCGACCTATTGAGCCCCATAAGTGGATGAACATAAGCCTTAACTAGAGTTAAAAATGGTTAACTAAGGTTGAGTTTGACGTTAGAAAAGCTAGCCACCATTTTTGAGCTAGCTACCATTTTTTACTAAGTAATTTCCTTTTTCAACTTGAATTCTCCTTTCATCCACACCTTAGTCCACATTCATTTTCCCTACTTCCAAAACCACATGATGAGCATCACAATTGTAGAGAGAATCCTAGCCATCCAAGTTGATCAAATCATAGCCATCAATCAAGATTAAATCATAGCCATTAGATTAGAGATAACTAAATCCTCACCATCCAATTTTCATATATAAATAATAAGATGTGCAAATTTCCACCATTTTTGCCAACTTAACACAAAATTCAAGTCCAAGAGGAAGAACACCCTCTAAATTTTGGCCCCTCCATAGAAATACAAACCAAGGTTTGCTAAGATAATAAATTATACTCATCTCTTCCTTTATGTGTTTTAAGTAAGACCTTGGTGTTATAGTTCTTTTTTTCCATCTATATGATTCATCCAAGGTAAGAAATTATACTCATCTCTTCCTTTATGTGTTTTAAGTAAGACCTTAGTGTTATTGTTCTTTTCTTCCATCTATATGATTCATCCAAAAGGAAGTATAACTAGAAAATATTTGTTTTATATGTTCTTTAGTTAAATATGAGATTTAGACTTAGAAACACAAAGTTTAACAAGTGAAAAAGGAAAGCATGAAAGCCATATAGGAGAATATAAGAGGAGGGTTCGGCCACTTTGATAAAATTATGAAAAAAGTATTCTAAATTCTACTTGAAGATATCTAAGATTATTTTAAATGAAGAACAATGATTTAGAAGTGATAAAATGAATTAGAAAAGCTTGATTCAAGACTTGAAAGTCTTAGTAGTATGAATTTAGTCTAAAAGGGAAATTGATGTTCTAATGCAAGACATTGGCAATTGAATGATCATATAGGTTTTATGTTATGTTAATTCCATAATTCCATTATAAATTTGAAGATTGGATGAGGAATTAATAGTTTTCCCCAAATTCTAGGGTTTATGGAAAAAAAATTGGGATTTTGAGAATTGAACTTGAATTCATGAAGTTGAAGGAAAAACAAATTAAACTTAAGAATGGTGTAACATGATTTGTACGATGTTAATTTTAAAATTCAATTGATAAAAGTGATTTTCCCCAAAGTTAATGAACTAGCTTCATTTATGGAATTGAATGGTGAAAGTAGAATTAATTCTTTTAAATATCAAAAATTGTTTAAATTGATTTTACTCAAGGTTGAAATGTGAGATTGGAAGGAAAGGAATTATCTTTCCTTAAGTGAATACTTATAGCTATTTGAAAGATAATTAAGGGAAAGTGTCAAAATTAGTAATAAGTACATGTATAGGGTGTCTTGATCTTAAAAGTAATAAGTTAGTGCTACAATGAACAAGTTAAGCTAATTTAAATTAATGTCTTAACATGGAAGTGATTGATGTGTAATTGTATGTAAATATGTAGAATCTAAAGACAAGGTCAAAGATAATGTCTAAGAGTGCAAAGAGCACCACTTGCATCAAAGTTAAACTAAATAGGAACAAAGAACTCCAAGGTGAGTACTTAATAATATAATATGACTTGTGCCATTTGTTTTGAACCTTATTGTTCAAACCATAAACATTGAAATGTTTCAATTCCTTGATGAGCATGAATTGTTTATTGAACAATGAGTCAATTGATATGATCTTTCTTGATGGCATTTGACTATTGTGAAACTTTCATGTTGAATGCATAATGTGAATCATTGATCCCTTTATTGTAAATCTTATGAACTTTCCTATTGAATGCTTAATGATAAGCAGAAATCCCCTTCTGATGTGGGGTAATACATCTGACCATGTGCACTTGGTATAAGCCTATCGGTAAGGTGGGATTACCTAACCTCTATTAGGGGGGAATCCCTAACCGTAAGACCTGATCAGTCTTATGTAATGTGATATATGTAAGTGAGCAATGCTTAAGCCACCACTCTTGAATTTATATGTGTGGGAAGCATCTTGCTCCCAAGAAAATGTTATTTCTGCTAAAGATATTGCTTCCATCTTAAATGAGAAATTGAACCATAATGATAATATTGATTGAAAACATTCCATTGTTATAAAGAGCCCTTCCTAAAAATGGTCCTTGTACTCACCATATATATTGTATTATTATGTACTCACTGAGCTTTGTCTCATTCTTTAGTGGTTTAAATTTTTCAAGCAAGGTCGATGAGTCAGCAAGGTAGATTCCAAGCTATATTCTTTTGCTTGGAAGTTACTCTGCTAAATTCAAGTGTTGTAATATTTGACTATGAGGACTATTGTTTTAGAGCTCTATGGTAGTGGAAGGTTTAGAATAAAACCATTACAAAGTTTACATGTGTTGTAAATTATGTTGTAATTACTTTTACAATAATGTATGAAATAATGAACATTTGGCTATTTATATGAAATGAAATTTTATAAATTTTACAAGTTATTGTGAGGCCTCGCCTAAGCACAGGCCCAGTCCGTTAGAAGGAATCGGGATGCTCATTCAGGTTTAGACCCACGATAGAACTCTTGAGTTAGAATTTAGTTGATTTTAAAAATGATTTTTAGGAGTCACCACCCTATGAGTATAATGAAAAAATCAAAAAGAAACATCCACAAATTACATTAATTAAAAAGGGAAAAGGGGATTAATTGAGATTTGGATTTGAGGTTTGGATTTAGATTCCAAATGTGCCTACGTACCCCGTTGAATGAGGATCAAAACCCACGTAGTTCGTTCTATAATTAACTAGAGGAGTTTAGGGGGTTTGATCTTATTGATTGATTTGGTTTGGGTTTGTTGATGAGAATAAAAGGCTGATACCTTTGCTTTTGCAAGATGGAGGATTTTACTAGACCAAAATTCTGTTTTATTGGGACTAGGTGATTAGATTGATTGGGAGATTAATTAATTAATTAAAATCATTAATTAACTAATTAATATGATGAAAATGATGGATGGATTATTTAATTAAAAGGATTAATTAATTAATTTTGATGAAAGGTGGGTTAAGAAAATGATTAATTTTGGAGGATTAATTAATTAATTAAAATGATTAATTAATTAATTAATATGATGAAAAGGGTGGATGGATTAATTAATTAAAAAGATTAATTAATTAATTTGGATAAAGGGTAAATTTAAGAAAATGATTAATTTTATTTTAAAAAAAGAGATTAATTAATTAATTAAAAAGATTAATTAATTAATTAATTGAGTGATTAAAAAAAGAGAATTTTAGTTAATTAAAAAGATTAATTAACTTAATTAGGGTGAGGTAATTAATTAATTAAAAAAATTAATTAATTAATTAGAGAGTGATTGGAGGGAGAAGAAGAGATGAATTAGAGGACAACTATCAACTATAACTTAAGATGTTTTTGAAATGAATAAATGGAAGGACTATTTATAGGAAAATGAGTTGAGTGTGATATGGGAAGTGAAAATGTGAAAAGACAAAAAGGATATGGCTAAAAAATATTAAAAAATGAAAAAGAAGGACATTTGGGGAATTTAAACTTGGTAGGTAGCACAAATTTGCACCTTAGACGGTGCGGATCCGCACCTAAAGAGGCACAGATCCGTGCCACCCCTAATGCGGATTCGCATCAGTTTTTGACACGCTTTTCCTACTAGTTTTTTGATATATTTTTGAGGATTTCAAGCTAATTTTTAAGAGTTTTAGAGCTCAGAAAAATTATCCATCAGTGTCGTTAGGCTCAAAATTAATTTTAGAACATTTGAGCAGTCAGTTTGAGAGAAAATTCAATTAGTTTCAAAAAAATATTGTCTAGTACAGAAGGTCCGATCAAGGTAGGAAAGGCATCAGATTGTGCCAAGAATACTTTGGTCAGTTTTGAAGAGTTTAGAATTAATTTTTGAGGTGCTAAAATAATGGTTCACAATTGTCCCCTCATCAGAATTAGCTTTGAACAAAAGGTCATTCTGATGATAGTGAACATTGGGAAGAGGTGCCATGTCAGACTCTGGGCTTGTGTGTTCTTGTCATATCCTTTGGGAGGAGGCCCTCTAGGATAAATGAGATTTTATCAATGGCTATTGGTTCAACCTTGATGGTGGATGCGAGAATAGTCTTGATGAATTTCAATCAAGGTTATATGTTTAGTCCTAATGGTAGAGGTAAAGATGATCTGGGGTAAATCTTAATCAAGGCTATTTGTCCAGCCTTAATGTTAGAGGTAAAGATGATTTGGATAAATCTTAATCAAGGCTATCTATCCAGCCTTAATGTTTGAGGTAAAGATGATCTGATGTAAATCTCAATCAAGGCTATCTATGCAACCTTAATGTTGGAGGTAAAGATGATTTAGGTAAATCTCAATCAAGGCTATCTATCCAGCCTTAATGTTGGAGGTAAAGATGATCTGGGGTAAATCTCAATCAAGCTATCTGTTTGGCCTTAATGTTGGAGGTAAAGATGATTAAGGTAAATCTCAATCAAAGCTATTTATCCGACCTTAATGTTGGTGGTAAAGATGATCTAGGGTAAATCTCAATCAAGGCTATCTATCTGGCCTTAATGTTAGAGGTAAAGATGATTTAGAGTAAATCTCAATCAAGGCTATCTATCTAGCCTTAATGTTGGAGGTAAAGAAGATTTGGGTAAATCTCAATCAAGGCTATCTGTTCAGCCTTAATGTTAGAGGTAAAGATGATTTGGGTAAAAAAATGCAGAAAGTGGAACCATATAGATGTCTAAGTGATCATTTATAGACATTTATGGGTGGAAGAGAATTTTGGACAAGATAATTTAGTGAAAGGAAAGCCTCAACCTATGGCGAGTTGGCTTGACAAACTCTGAAAACATCTTCAGAAAGGGAGAGCCTCGGCTTATAGCGAGTGAGTTCGATGGATTTTGAAAAGATTTAAGTAAAGAAAAAGCCTCGGCTTATGGCAAGTTGGCTTAAGAGATTCTGACAAGATTTTGGTTATGCCTAAGAAACTTGAGCTTCTAAATATGAGGGGTTTGGCCTTTTGGAAGGCTGAAAGGAACTTTGTTGGGAGTAAAGGGACTCTGGAAGTCATACTTCATTGATTAGATTAGGAAAGATATCATTTAGCTTCAAAGAAGCACAGGTCAGCTTTAGGAGGTGTCAGTCAGCTTTGAGGAAGTATTAATTAGCTTTAGGAGAGCCTAGTGAGGCTATTAGCTCAGCTTATACATGATGATGCATGATTGCAGATGATTGCATATATATTGGTGCACAGATGATACATGCATGTCTCAGAATTCATAGACCTTTTGACTTCTATGCCATACATAATTTGTGATGATGCCTGTAATGGATGAGCATGGATGCATGAGGGTGGATTCATGCATTTGATTTGAGAATGCAATTTTTTCATATGACTTTTGCATCCTGCGGAGCCATGTATTTATGTACGAAGAAACTCTACAAAGTTTGAGAAACTCAAGTTTGATTGGTATGGAATAGTTGCCATGGTGGTTTTGTGAGGAATTCAAGGGGATTGAAATTTTTCTAAGGGCTTGATTTGGTTTTGGGATCCAGTGGCTCAAGATTTCTATTTTGGTGCTGCTGAGAAGGAGCTGTGTCCATTCTCTAGGAGTTTGGCATTTTCTATATTTTTTGAGAGTTTTGAACTTGCCTTAAGATGTTGCAGGCTAGATGGTGGCTGATGATGGTCAGGTGAATTTAACCACTGTGATTAAGAAGTTCCATGATCCTAGTGACTAGGGAGATATGAGGAGGGCAGAGGCTCAACATGAGGGCCTTGATTTTCTATTTAAGTATCAAATATGGGTTTATTGGTGATGCCAGAATGGTAAATGGAACAGAAGCATTTTGTGGTTAGAGCTGTGCTAGCAAAGACACTGATGAGCCTTTACTGCATTGTTTGGGATTTTGAGAGATGAACTATCTTGCAATTATTCAGCAAGTGAGAAAATTTTGTCTATTCTTACCCTTTCTGTTGGGGGTGCTTTGTGGGTGTCTGTTTTAGGTTTTGGGTTATTTTGTGGGTGTGGCTAATGGATCATTTTTGAGTGATGGCCCTTACTTTTCAGTCCACACATGCCTTATTGAGACTCTATTGTAGATTGGATAGGATGGTTGCTTGCAGCTTGCCCTTAGAAGACACATTTTTAGCATTGCCAATGGTAAAAGATTTGATCTCTCATGACTGGGGGCCATAGGTGTCAAGTGGTTTGCTGTTGGGCTTAGTTTCAATGACTGTCTACTAGGGGATGAAGGTTTTGAGTTAGGTGGGATAGACTTAGGATGTGCCCCTAGTTTTTCTTTCTTGTAATATATGCAGATTACAGCTCCCATTGCCAAAGCTATCAGGTGGTGGCTGGCTGAGGAGTTATCATGTTGTTTATTTTGGCATTTTATTTGGGACTATAGAGAGGTATGCTAGGTAATTGAGAAAGAGTACCAAGTTGCCCTGCTCAGGGGAACAAAGGATGATGCAGCTGAGGAAGGAGAGACTGTATGAGGAACCATTATTGGCGAAAGACTACAACATAGACAAAGGGGTGACTCGATCTTTGAAGGAGACTTGGGGATCTACTGGAAGTGTGACACCATAGGTTGTAGTAATGGCTCAAACTGCAATGGCTAGGAAAAAGGAGATTGTAGCTACATTGAGGATAGGATAACACTACATTGGAGGTTCAGAGAAGGACTATTAAAGTTAAGGTAGAAAGGAGGACTTCTTGGATTATGACCTCCCTTTTTTCTGCTCATTGAAATAATCACAAATTGATAGGAATACATGAAATAGGATAAGCTATAGATGACATTGAAAGGGCTATCCTTTTTATCATAATGATGGGTTTGAATTTTGTAAAATTTGATTACCATTGAATGAGACATATTTTATTTTTGCTCTAATTTTTGCCTAAACCACCCTTTAGGGTTTTCAACTTAGCAAGCATTCTTTTCTTTTTTTTTTTTTTTGTCTTTTCTCTCTCTTTCTCTTTTCTTTTAGGCAAAAGAAGTGAGCGATGTATTAGGCACAAAGAAAATGAGAATGCGATGCTAATAAAATATTTTGTATTATGATTTGGACCACACCCGAGACGGGCTGCCTACATATCCCTTACATTACTTTTATGTCGATTATTTCTTTTAGGGAGAATTAGGTCCACGTAGTTTTGATTACATATACATGAAAAACATAAATGAAATGCAGATGCCACCTTTGGATGATATATTGTTTCAACTAATCCGGGTTGCCAAAATGGGAGAATTCGTTTCAGTCTACGTCCATGAAGATGGTAACTCTATCAGATAGGATCTTCTTGTACTATCTAGCCCAGTTTAGCTTGAACATCCTCTTGGATTATGAATATGGACTTGGATTTCTCTCAGAACTAGATTTTCTTCTTGCGAAGGACCCTTGTCTCTCATCTTTTAGTTGAATTGCTCGGCTAGTCTCCATTAATAACCTTGAGTTTTGTACAGAGCATTGATTCTATTTCCTTAATGGCATCTAGCTGATCATGATACCTTTAAGTCTATTTTGTCTTCATTCTTTATGGCTTCCTTTGATAAGCTTCTTGTGTATGTAGGTAGGGATCTCGTGAACTACAATGCTTAGATCATCCCTATCTTGTCTTGTATAAAATAGTCCATAAGCTTTTCCATAACTGCCATGCAAATGCTATGTATGGGATTTTGGATTTTTTTTGGTGTCATAATTAATTAATCCTTTTGCCTTTTTCATTTTTTTATTTTTTTGTTGTTTTTTGTGCTCTTTTTTTTATTGCTTTTTTTTTAAGATGTTCCATTTAAAGATGAATAAAAAAAATTAAAGTAAATCATAAAGTTCAAACTTTTTATTACTAATAAAAGTCCCATCATGAGTACATTAGAGGATAAGCCTGGAAGGTGAAATACAAAATCATAAGAACATGACCTGATAGACTCAAATTTAAAGAAAAAAAATGAATAGGAAATAGACTCAAAAGACCCAAACTCAAACTCAGGCTTATGTGACTTAGACACAGACTCAAAAGACTTAGATAAGGGTACAGCAGCGCTGGCACTCTTCTCTAAGTGCCAATTATCAAGTGAAACTTGAGATGGTTGGGTGAGCTCAATGGTTCAGAAAAGGATTGGTGGTGGTGTTAGACTTTGGGTCTAGGAGCAGTAATGTCTTCACTATCAATGAGGTCTTGAATTTTGTGCTTCAGAGCATTGCATGGATCAATTTTGTGCCTTGGCCCTTAATGATAGTCGTAGTGCTTAGTAGCATTATAACCTTTAGGCAAAGGGTTTGGAGGAGGTCGTGGGTCTAAAGGCTTAATCAGATTAGCCTTTAAAGCTTTCTTGTAAATGATGTTGAGGGGCATGCCTAGCTCGGATAAAGTCCTCTTTTCCAACCTCATTGGCTGGTGATAAGAGACAACATTTACCTTTCCTTCTCTTTTGGTAGTGGAGTTGGTGGTGTAATTGTTGTTCTTATGATACCTTGAACTAGAGGATTCATCTTTGATTTATCCCCGATTAAATCAAATCCTTAATCTTGGAGGCAATGGCAATAAGAGCTTTGAAACTGGATTGGTATTGAGTTTACAAATGAGCCTGATATTAGGGGAGGATTTTTTTATGATGACGTCAACTTGCTCTACTTCATATGGATGGTTCACCATTTGAGACACTTTTGTCCTCCACCTTATACGGAATGCGGTGAAGGATTCTCTTGGCCCTTGTTTGGTGGTTTCCAAATCTCGATAGGTGACATCCACTTCGATGTTGTAGTGTTATGGCTTAACAAATGTATTACATATGTCATCCCAAATCTTATTGTGACTTTGGTCGATATCTAGTAACCACTTAATAATAGCTCCGGTTAAGGTTTGTTGGAATAACTGAGCAAGGAGCTTGTCATACATACCAAAAGGTCTCATGGCACCCACATACATCTTGAGGTGAGTTTTAGGACATGTGGTGCCATTAAACTTGTCCATGATCAGCATTTTAAATTTTGGTGGAACCCCATGCATTTGGGAAGAGAGATAAAAAGTCAACATCTATCATGTCATCGTGCTTTTTGATGTTCTTGAGTGTTCTTTCCTTGGCCTCAACTTTCTCCATCAATTTCTTACCTTTAAGAAAGCTAGAGAAATCTCCACTTTGAAAGGATTCATAGTGGGAGAAGGAGTGGTTATGTTTAAGTCCACAGTAAGAGAGGTTAGAGTCTAAGGTGTTTTCCTTTAATCGGTGAGATAGATGATAGGAGGAGTAGGAGTAGGGGCATGGCTAGTCCTAACTTGGGTAGATGCAGGCTCAACACAAGTAGGAGGGGGAGTAATAGTGGCATTGGTCATTTTCTTGACTTCATTGATGATGGATTGGCATTGGGAGTTGAGGGCATTGGCAAAGGTGGCAGACTAAGCATTAAGAGCATTAGTGAAAGTGTTAGCATAGGTCTTAAGGGTGGTGGTGAGTACACTTGAAAAGTTTCCTCTTAATTCTTGAGGAGATTAGTGAAAAAGGTGCTCATTGCTTCTTGGTCAAAAAAGCTGGAGGTGTTGGTTATTGGTACCTTGAAAAAGAAAACAGACAGAAAAAAGTGGGTAAGAATACATAATTGTAAAGGAAAAAAAGTAGCATGAATGTGAATGTGTGTCAGAAAAAGGACTCCATCCATATGATTGGTCACCGAGTTTACATGTCGATAGGGTGCTTAGGGTATTCAAGGTAACAGACCACTGGTTTAAGGTTTTTAGGTTTTACTTTATCGAGTTTCTCATGTTTATGTATGCATGGCAATGTTGTGATGCATGCCAAAAAAGATTTCATAGGCATATGTACAAATATCTCCATTGTTACAATATATAGAACTTAGGGTCAATGTTAGGGTGACGATATGCAAAAGGGTGAAGGGTGGTTTAATTAAGGGTCCTCGTCCCACTAGAGCATCAATATACCTAATTACATGTGAGGCAAAGAGCCTTGCGAGGATCTAACGGTATTGATTGCTCATTACACCACCGAAATGATCGTGGATTCATCGCAGGATGGAATGCTTTTGCTATCTCCCAACATACTTAAAAAGAGTTGTCAAGCCAATGCTACTCGCCATCCAGAAGTTTTCTAAAGCTAAGGTTGAGCAAAGAGCTTTTATTATGTAAAGTGATGCATGAAAGTCAAATTACACTTAATGAGCCAAATAGAGATTATTTTTCAAAAAAATTTTCCTTAACCAAATAATAATCCTCTTATTTTCCTTTTATTAAAAAGTGGCAACAATCCCTAGTATAGTCACTAACTATGAGGCTTTGCTTAAGTATTGGCCTGATCCATTAAAGGGAACCAAGATGCTCATTCAGGTTTAGACTCATGCGGAACCCTTGAGTTTAGATTTGGTTGATTTTGGAAATGATTTTTAGGAGTTGCCACCTTAATTTATTTTCAAATGGGAAAATTAAGAAAAAATCCAGTTGACTCCAATTCATTAATTTTCAATTAATTTACCTAAGGATAAAATCACTAGCCTTGAACTAGATTGAGTTCAGGGACTAGGTTTTTAGTTTTAAATAATCTAAATTTGTCTCTTAGGTTTAATTTGACTTAAAATTTAATTTCATGGATGAAAAATATTATATGACAATTATAATGTATGAGCATGGTATAAGTGTAACGAAAAAATAAAAAAGAAACATCCACAAATTATATTAATTAAAAAGGGAAAAGGGGATTGATTGGCATTTAAATTTGAGGTTTGGATTTAGATTCCAAATATGCCTATGTACCTCGTTGAATGGGGATCAAAACCCATGTAGTTCATTTCATGATTAACTGGAGGGGTTTAAGGGTTGATCAGATTGATTGATTTGATTTGGGTTTGTTGGTGAGAAGAAAAGACTGATACCTTTGCTTTTGCTCAACGGAGGATTTTATAGGACAGAAGTTCTGTTTTATCAGGATCGGGTGATTGGATTGATTAGAAGATTAATTAATTAATTAAAATGATTAATTAACTAATTAATATGATGAAAATGATGGATGGATTAATTAATTAAAAAGATTAATTAATTAATTTAGATGAAAGGTGGGTTAAGAAAATGATTAATTTTGGAGGATTAATTAATTAATTAAAAAGATTAATTAATTAATTAATATGATGAAAAGGGTGGATGGATTAATTAATTAAAAAGATTAATTAATTAATTTGGATAAAGGGTGAATTTAAGAAAATGATTAATTTTATTTTAAAAAAAGTGATTAATTAATTAATTGATTAAAAAAAATAATTTTAGTTAATTAAAAAGATTAACTAACTTGGTTAGGGTAAGGAAATTAATTAATTAAAAAGATTAATTAATTAATTAGAGAGTGATTGGAGAGAGAAGAAGATATCAATTAGATGATAGCTATCAACTCTAACTCAAGGTGTCTTTGAAATGAAGAAATGGAAGGGTTATTTATAGGAAAATGAGTTGAAGGTGATATGGGAAGTGAAAATGTGAAAAGACAAAAAGATAGCACTAAAAAATATTTAAAAAATGAAAAAGAAGGGCACTTTAGGAATTTGAACTCCATGGGCGGCGTGCATCCACTCCTTGGGCGGTGCGGATCCGCCCTTAAAGAGGTGTGGATCCGCAGCCCCACTGAAGCGGATCTACCCCACCCTTGACGTGAATCCTTGTCAGTTTTTGATGTGCTTTTCTAGCTAGTTTTTCAATCCATTTTTTAGGCTTTCGAGTCAGTATTTGGGAGTTTTAGAGCTCAAAGAAATTATTGGTTTGTGTCGTTAGGCTCAAAATTAATTTTAAAATGTTTGAGCAGTCAGTCTAAGAGAAAATCCAATCAATTTCAGAAAAAGATTGTCTGGTATAGAAGGTCCAATCAAGGTAGGAAAGGCATCAGATTGTGCCAAAAATACTTTGGTCGGTTTTGAAGAGTTTATAATTAATTTTAGAGGTGCTAAAATAAGGGTTCACAGTTGTGTTTATAAATGGTATTATAAGTTAACTAGAAAATGATAAGCAGGCAATGGGTAACAAGGAAGGTCATCAGGCTATGATTTTGGGATAAGGGCCTATATGATGAATGGTAAAGGATTATAAGTTAACTGGAGTTCTACGGGTTTAGGTGACTTTATGTCTCCCTATGGCCTAAGACCATCACGGCTTAATAAGTGGGTCATGACAAAGACATTTTTGGAGTCAATCATTTGGGTTTTCCTTTAATTTTCCCAATTAAAATAAGTAAATTAAAGTGGCGACTTCCTTTTATAAATAACAAATCACAAAAACTCAATTTTTTGAACTCATAGCGAGTTCCAATCATAGAGTTTCTCCCAAAGAGCATTTCAAGTCCTCTTAACAGATCGGACTGGTGCTTAAGCGAGGTCTCACAAAAATACATAAGAAAGAAAGAAGATCAAGTGGTAATCATATTACCTCTTAAAGCCTATGAACTTTAAATCTTCTTTCCTCTCCAAAAGCTCCCTAAATGTTGAGCCTCTAGATTGTCCACACCAAGATCTACCTCCAAGGCACACTTTGAATTATTTAGATCTTCTTGATTCTCTCTCTCGATAACCCAATTGAATATAAGATCTTCTAACACAAATCTTTAGTAATTTGATTTCTTCTAATTGCTATGGATATATCTTTTCAACACAAGAAACCTTTGTTCTTTCATAAAGAACAAAGAATAAGAAATGAAGAATAAGAAAATTAAAGAACTCTTCTTCCTTTTCTTTTCTCTCAATACTTAGTTACTATGGTTTCAATTTTAAAACATGTGCATAAAGCTCCTTATTTTACAACATCATTTGCATTTTATATAGCCAATAACTATGCTATTATTTAGAGGATAAATGAGATATTATATTTGATTTGTGCCTTAGGATTAAATAGAAAAGACCATATTACCCTTTATAGTTCTATGATTATTTCAATTAAACCTTACATAGTTAAAAGACCATTTTGACCTTGGTGCACTTTCTCTAACCTCTAAACTCATCATATGGGGTTTAGGGTTATCGAAAATCTCTAACCCCTAAATTGTCTCTCTCCATATCTCAAACGGGCTTAGGCTATTTAATTAGGGTTTTATCGAAAGCTCAAAATTAATTCTTTTAACTCATCCATAATTTTAATTAATTTAATCCTTCTCATTTATAACATATATAAATTAGGATTTAATTAATAAGAAATCATTTTGGATTTAAACTTTAAGACATGCTAGGGTCTTTGTAAATTTAATTACAAGTTCAATCCTTTTACCATTAATCAATTAATTAAACACTTTAATTAATTATTATGGTAAACCTTTTATTGTTGAAAGGTGAATACTTTTGAGTGTGTGACTTTCTAAGTTCATGTCTAATTAGCAATGGAATTGAGAAAACACTTTTCTGTACTAATGTGAAATCTCTATTTCACCCTTAGTCTCATAAGTAATGAGTGATACCTAGCATTGCATATAATGACTACCTAATTAGAATGAATATGAGTATTTAATCAGTTATTCATTTCATGGACTATTGATCATAATTAATGTACACTAAAATCCCTTCATTACGAAATCCCAATCTTAGCTAGGGTCATGGATTTGTCAAACCCTAATATGCTTCAATCTTATGTCTATATCTCTATTCTAATTCTTGTTAAAATTGATTCTATAACAACTCATACATACCCTAAGAGTTTTCATGACTATTTACTTGAATTTAGAACTATTATATCAAAGTGTGTGTTTTTATGAAAATTCATATGATGAGTATATGGTATGTTAGATGAGTTCTAACATCTATAATATGAATTATTATTGTGTAATAAGTGATCTATATAAAGTGCATATGCATAATAATTTTTATGAATATTTTTAAAATATTTTTAAATAAATATTTTGGGTGCAATTTCAATGAAGATAATAAGAAAAATATTTTATTTTTGATTACCTATAATCAGTCCATAAATAAAATAATAGGCCCAACTCGCCAAAAGCTCACTGCACCAAAACACTCATAACCTAGTTCATTAAGGGTAAACTTGGAAATTTTACCCAAAACCCTAATATTTAAGCTAAAATTCAGCCCCCATTCTATTTTCTATCATATTTCCAGTAGAAAATTCTCTCAAAAATATTCTCTCAACCGAAATTCACAAGGTGATTTCAAACCTTGCGATTTCGCAACCATTCTCGTAAGTTTTTCTCTTCTATCAATATATTATTTTATTTTTATGAAACTAATCATGAGAAAATTATTTTACACTATTTATTTACTAGTTTTCTATTGATTAAATTTGGCCTTGGTGAATTCTTGAAAGAGAAATCGATTTTTTCCATCGAAAACACGTGAATTTTCCAAAGGTGAACCCTAAAACTCAAAATTTGAAATTTCATGCATAAATACAAGGGGATTGCCAATTTGCACATATTTGTGTTTTGAAATGATTTTTTTTTTTTTTTTTTTGTATTTAGATGAAAAATATCAATTTATATCATATTTTTGTATATTACTATAATGATCGAAAAACACCAAAAAAGCAAGAGAACTCGTGATTTTCGCTCTAAACCCTAAAATTGGAATTTTCATGCATATTGATTACCTATGGCTGCCATTTCCTATATTTTGATGTTCTAAAATGATTGTTATCATGTTTACATAAAAAATATTAGTTTAAATTATGTGTTTAAATATTACTATAATAATCAAAAAGTACCAAAAATAAGAAAGATTCATAGTTTTCATCCTAGAACCTAAAATTGGAAAATTCTCATGCATATATATTTATGTGGGTGCTGATTACTGTAATGAATGGAAAGTGCAAAAAGTAAGAATGTTCATGATCTTCCTTGATTGTATAGTTTGGCCTACATTGGGAATTCAATCCCAATGTCTATAATTTTTATGTGATATATTTTAATGATTATTGACATGTATACATAAATGATAAATGATTTGATTACATGTTAATTGATGGAATAACTCTAGACAAGTCTAGAGACAATAGGGTATACCTAGGGTTTCTTAACCCTATTTCTATGATGTGATTAATATGTTTATGTGATTAAGTGATATGGGAAATAAGTTTTATGATGAGTTAATAATGAGTAAATGATCTTAAATGGATGATGAGATTGATTGTATGAATTGGTCATAAGAGATAAGCATGATATTTGAAATTTTACTTGTTAAAGCTAATATATATAGAAGGTGTTAAGTGTACTAAGTAGGATGTTAAATTGAATTGATATTAAGATCAGGATATATTATGTTTGACTTTAGAAAATTCATAATATGGGTTACAATGCGATTTCACATGGGCCTATAAAGGCATAGTATGCAAGACATTGAAAGTCAACATGTTATGTGCAAGTGATGACTGCACTTCTGAGTGCAACTCTAAGTGTATGTCAATGTTATATGTGCATGGGATAGTTATGGGATAGGATAGCATGATATTCAACAAATAGTAAGTATTGAATCAAATATTATGTTAGAGCTTGCAGAGTAGTAAAAGTTCAAAAAGGGCTATAAGTACTAGGAGTAAAGGAACCATAAGTTTGGTAAACATCATGTTCATGTTACAAGTACAAGCTATCATGTTATATGAACCTTTGAGATTCTTGAAACCTAAGTTCTTTTCTATCTTAAATTATTATTATATGAATTCTTTGTTAAGCTTGGGTTGCTAAAGAATAATTGGTGTCACATCCCAACTTCAGAGATATGACGGTCCAACAATATAGGGAGACGAAAGGTCACCCAAGCCCGTAAAACTCACTTATACATATACAATTCATGCCTAGGATCGTACCAAACCCAATGCATTAACTTAAATATCCAATAATATAAGAACCTCAATATGTGGAAGAATAGTTTAGTAAAACACTTAGGAATCATCTCATAAGAAAAATAACATTTAAAGTTTTAAGACAAATCATCAATGATTAATATCCCAAAATAAACTCCTGGAGCATCTACAAATATCTCTTCATAACATAGTATTATTAAAGACTTTGACAATGAATCCCTAAGCAAAATAGAATGCTTGAGCCATCACCTTGCCTCCTCATATTGCTCACCGGGAAACCACACAAGAAAATGGGGTGAGATAGATAATTTCAATGAGTAAACAATATAGCATAAAAGATATCATATATCCCATTTTTAAGGAAAGCCCATTGCATAAAACACATAGTTCATGATTTACAAATCATGGTTTCATAGTTTTCAATTTAGCAAGATTATCACTTTAGTAGGTTTGCAAAAATCACACTTATAACACTTATTACCTAATATGAGTAAATGATTATGCTAGCTCATTCACTCAAGGGAGAGGTGGCCTCATACCAAATTCCAACTTCCAACCCAATACTTGTAAAGTCATGAAACTAATTAGGCTCCACGGCTAGAACCGCCCCTTCTAGCTGAGGTGGTTACACAACTCCTATCCATTGAGTTATTACCATGTGTACAGGTTCTAATGATTACCCACATCAGCATGATAATTTCTACATAAAGGGTTAAAGGTACCATCGTTAGAGCTAATGGCAATCCCAAATAACAATATCATATAAGGCAACAATAACAAGTATCCTAATAGCAATAGTAGTGTAACTTTTGAACAAAAGATACAATGATAGTGTAGTTTAAGAAAAATATAATTTAAGGTAAAAATTACAAAAAAAAAATATTTATCATTGGATAATCACAAATGGCTTTGGACCAATTGTCCTTTGGCAACCCAAGCTAAACAAAGAAATCACATAGTTAAATTTGAAATAAAAGTGAACTTGGGTTTCAAGAATCTCAAAGTTTCCCATAACATAATCATGATAGCTTGAACTTGTAACAATAGCATAATGTTTACACATACTGGCAGCATGAATACAGTGTTTACTCACCTTGTGATTCCTTTGCTCCTAATTCACATAGCCCTTAGACTTCTACGACTCCTCAAGCTCTATCATAATATTTAATTCAATACTTAAATTTATTTAATCATGATGCTATCCTAAACCATAACTACCCCATACACATATAACATTCATATACACTTAGAGTTGCACATATAAGTGCCCTCATCATTTGCACAAAACATATTGACTTAAAAGTCTTGCACACTTAGCCTTTATAGGCCATATGAAAACACATCATAATTCATATCCATACCTTTCTAAGGTCAACACAATATCATTATCATAATATCAATTCACTTTAATAATCACCTTTGTACACTTAACACTTCCATACATGTCAACTTAACATATCGCCTTTCAAATGTCATGCTTAACTCTTATGAACCATTCATTCAATCAATCTCTTCATCAATTCATGATCATTAATTCAGTATCAAGTAATCATAAAATCTATTTCCATATTTTCCAATCACATTTAGATTCTAATCACAATATAAGGTTAAGATACCTTAGGTATACCTTAAGTATACTAAAGTGCCTTTAGGCTTGTCTAGAGTCATTCCTTCAACCAACATGCAATTTAACCATTTACCATACATACATATATGTCAATAATTATTAAAATACATCACATAAAAATTATAGACATTGGGATAAAAATCCCATGGTAGGCCAAATACCTTATTAAGAGAAAAATTGAATTTTTCTTACTTTTTGCACTTTTCATCTATTATAGTAATATGTAGAAAGATGGTTTTGTAACAACCCACACCCACCCTAGGAATTTTTGTGATAAATTGCTTGAATTAGAATTTATAAGGTTAAGTGTGTGCTTGTGTGAATGTTTGTGATCTAAGTGATTGATGAGTATGTGGCATATTAAATTAATTTTAATATGCATAATATGTGTTGCTATTGTAAAATAAATGACTTACATGAAGTGCATTCGCATAAAAGAATTTATTTTCAATAAAATGAATTTTCATGCAAAAAACAATTTTAAAGCATAAAATAATTTTATGGGTATTTTTAAAATATTTTTAAATAAATATTTTGAGGGAAATATTCCATAATTAAAAAAAAAAGAAAAATATTATTTTTATTTCTAAACACTTCAGCCGAAATTTTTAAAGAAAAAGGCCCAATACCCAAAAGCCCACTATACAAAAATGCTCCTAACTTATTTCATTAAGGGTAATAGTGGAAATTCCACTCCAACCCTAATATATATTCAAATTTTTGGCCAGCAAGGGTTTTTCAGCAGCCACTCCCTCATTCTTTTTGTATTCTGGTAGAAAAACCTCTCAAAATAATTCTCTCCACCTAAATATCGAAAACACTTTACTGTTTCGCGATTCGTAACCGTAATCGTAAGTTTTTAATCTCTTTCGATTTCTAAACTGTTTTCTATGAAATAAATTATGGGAAAATTATTTTGAATTATTTGATTACTGATTTCTACAGATTCAATTCTGTTTGAGTAAATTTTTGGGAGAGAAAATTTATTTTCTATCGAAAACACAATTCTTTTCGTAAGATTTCTCCAAAGGTGAATTCTATAACTTAAAATCACAATTTTATTGCATAGACATCATAAGGGGAGGGCGATTTGTGTTTATTTGCATTCTAAACTGATTTTTGATTTGTTTTAATGAAAAATATTGCATGAAATAATATTTCTGTATATTTCTGCGATGACCGAAAAGTTTCAAAAAACAAAGGAATTCAAGATTTTCGTGTTAGGATTTGGAAATTGGAAAATTCTATTCTTTCATGAATACATGGCTGCCAATTTGTGTGAATTAATGTTCTAATATGATATTTGTTTTGTTTAGATGAAAAATAATGATTTGAATTATGTGTCTGTTTATCGCTGAAATAAATGAAATGCGCAGAAAGCGCGGAAACTCATGATTTTTCACCTAAGCCGTCGAACTTGGAAATTTTTTGTATAAACCTTACCTATGGCTACTGATTTGTGAAATAATGTGTTCTAAACTGATATTTTCAATGATTGAATGAAAAATAATGGTTTAAATAACCTGTTTGCATATTTCTGAAATGATCAGAAAATACCAAAAACAAGAAAACTCATGTTTTGTGCACTGTAATGCAAAAGATTGAATTTTTATATATCAATGGCACCAATAGTGGCCGATTCTTATGGATTTGAGTTCTAAAATGATTTTTGTTATGTTTACATGAAAAATCTTAATTTAAACCATTTTTTTACATATTTTTGAAATAGACGAAAAGATATGAAAAGAAGAAGAATTTGGTTTTCACCTTAAAGATGCATTCGGCCTACATGAACAATTGTGTCCAAATGTTTATAAATTTTATGTGATATATATTGGTGATTGTTGACATGTATGTATGTATAGTAGATGATGAAAATTGCATGTTAATTGAAGATATGATCCTAGATAAGCTTAAATGTGTTTTGGTATACTTAAGGTATACTTAAGGTATCTTGATGTCATATTGTGGTTAGAATGCAAATGTGATTGAGGAATTTGGAACTAGATGTCATGATGACTTGATGATGAATATATGGTTATGAGTTAATGAAGTAAAAAGGGATCATAAGAGCTAAGTATGATGTTTGAAGGATTAATTGTTAAGTTGACATGTATGGAAGTGTAAAGTGAACTAAGATAATTGATAAGTGAATTGATATGGAGGTAATGATAATGTGATGACCTTAAAAAGGTATTGATATGATTGCAATGTGTTTTCATATGAGCCTATAAGGCCTAAGTATGCAAGACTCTTAAGTCAACGTGATATGTGCAAGTGATGAGTACACCTATGAGTGTACTCTAATGTGTATGCTATATGTGTATGGGTAGTTATGGGATAGGAACATCATGAGTAAATAAACACTAAGTATTAAATCAAATATTATGTTAGAGTTTGAGGAGCCTTAGAAGTGCAAAGGGGACTACGAGTACTAGGAGCAAAGGAACCCCAAGGTGAGTAAACCCAATGCTTTTAATACAAGTATGAGTAAACATTGAATCCGTTCTACAAGTGTGAGTAAACGAAATGTTCTTGTTACAAAAGTGAACAACATCATGTTATGTTATGTGATATGTGATGTGAACCTTTGTGATCTTTGAAACCCAAGTTCTTTCCATTTTTATTTTATTATATGATTTCTTTGTCAAGCTTGGGTTGCCAAGGGACATTTGGTCCAAAACTAATTTGTTACCCAATGAGAACTTTTTTGTGAATGACTCCCTAACTTGTACTCTTTCTGGAACTACACTTTTATTGTATTATTGTTGTAAGCCAAACTACCATTGTTATCGAAATACATGTTATTGTTGCCATATGTGATATTGTTAATTGTGTTTACCAATAGCTCTAGCTATGGTACATTTACCCTTTATGCAGAATCCTCGTACCGATGCGGGTAATCATCGAAACCTATGCACATGGTCTTAACCCGATGGATAGGGGTAGTGTATCCACCTCAGCTAGAAGGGGCGGTTCTAGCCGTGGAGCCTGATCAGTTTCACGCTTTATAAGTGATGGGAGTTGGAATTTGGCAAAGGCCACCTCTCCTCGATGTGTTTAGAGTGGATTGAGTAGTGTCTCCACTCTATAAGTGTTATAAGTGTGATTTCTGCAGACTTGCTAAATTGAACCTTGCTTAAATTGCAACCTGATTCATGAGTTATAAACCATGAACTATGTGTATAAGCTATGTGTTTCCTTTCAAAGGAATATGTGATAATGTATGAGCCTTTTTGTTTACTCATTGAGATCATCTATCTCACCCCTTTTCCTTGTGTGGTTCCAGGTGAGCAAATATAAGGAGGCAAGGTGATGGCTCAAGCATCCTACTTTGCTTGGGGAATTCCTTGTCCGAGTTATTAATAATACTATGTTATGAAGTCTTGTCTTTAGATGCTCCGGGAATGTTAATTGATACTTATAGAGATTTATATTATTTTCCTTATGGAATTTATATGTAACGATTTACATGCTCCGGGAATGTTAATTGATACTTATAGAGATTTATATTATTTTCCTTATGGAATTTATATGTAACGATTTACTTTAAGTCTTCCGCAAATTATGGTATTTATCTAAATGTTTTAAATGAGTTAATGAAAGAGGTTCAGTAAGATCCTAGGCATGATTGTTATATGTTAATGGGTTCTACGGGCGTGGGTGAGCTTATGTCTCCCCATGTTCTAAGACCATCGTATCTCATAAGGTTGGGATGTGACAAAGGTGGTACCAGAGCCGTAGTTTTTAAAAGTCTAGTATAGGCTTGTTTATGTGAGTTGCTTAAGTAAAATCCAGGAGCATAGGAATTTTCCTGTCATGACACTTATAGTCTATTGCTAGCATAGTTCTGCAAAATCTGAGTAGACTTGTAATCCTTATTATTGTTTGCTTGCCTTACGATTCTTCTGACAGATGACCAAAAAGATTACGCTTGCTCGAGGACCGCAACCTAGAGCACCCCGTGTGACATATAAGAGGACATGGCCAGAGATGCTCGAGAAAGTTGTAACTTTGATTTGCCCCATGAGAGAGAGGACCCCTGATGAAGAAGAGGACCCCGAGGAGTGCTTAAACCTTGATTGGGTATATAGTATGGTTCAAAAATTAGAGGAGAATTGTTTATACTTGAAAGAGGAAAACTGACACCTTAAGGTAATGATTCAAGCATTAAGAAAGGATATGGAGCAGCTCAGGTCAGGGATTGTCGAGCATAGAGGGGACTACTCACCAGTAAGGTTTGCATCTTCAGCTAATTGCCGTCGAGATATAGATCTCCTTTGGTATTGATGTGGCAATAGTGGCCATATCGCTCTTGATTGCTCGGGAGATGGACACGATAATTAGGTTGAGTAGACATGATGATCGACGTAATGGCATAGCACTTTATATGATATAAATGATTTTTCCTTGATTGCCTAGTTACCTAAGATGAGATGATTTCCTTCATTATCATGCTATAGTGTGATATTATGAGATATATGTTATATGATTATGATATGTGATATGTGCAACTATGTGATATGTGATTTGTATATGACATGTGCTTAGTGATGTGAAATGATAAATGCATGATAATGTGTGCTAGGATAAAGGGGAGGTTAAATGGGTTAGGATAGGGGATTAGTACTAAATTCCCTTACTATGATAGACAAAATGCCTCCTAAGAAGAAGGTTCGTATAGTCGCCCAATCCGTTAGGGCTAACGATGATGTTATATCGGACACCACATCAAATGCTGCCTCAGACCGATACGGTCAAGAGAAAGATCCAACTCGAGGGCACCGACCAAGGGCTCTAGTGAGTAAGCGACTTCGTAAGAATTGCACACCATGTGCAAAGCAATGAGGGATTTGCGCAAGGAATTGGACGAGCTATGAGCTTAAAGGCAGGAAGCGCCGTTGACTCAAGAAAGGAATGGAGTTGCGCCACCTGCGGTGGTGACATTTGCTCGGAGAGAGAGGAAACGACTACCCGATGAGGGAATGACCGTGGTGGAATTTAAGAAGCTGTAACCACCTACTTTTTATGGTGAGGAGGGAGATGACCCTCATGAATTTTTGGATGAGAAGGATAAGCTAGTCCGTCGTTTATCTTGCTCAGATGCCCGAGTGATTAAGTTAGTAGGACTCCAACTCAGGAAAGAAGCTTGGTATTGGTATGAGAGGAATATCAAGGAACGACTTTATGGCACTGACCCACCTACATGGGCAGAATTTAAGCAAGAAGTAATGGACCAGTTCTTGCCAGAAGGAGAAAGGCAAGATAGGGCATTGCAGTTCGAACAACTAAAGCAAAGACCAGGAATGTCTGTGTTAGATTATGCTAAAGAGTTTAACCGACTTAGTCGTTATGCTGTCAACATCGTCCCTACCGAAGCAAGTCGCATCAATCGTTTCCTTAGAGGACTGATTACGCCTCTATTCAATTTGCTGGCAACAATCGAGTTTCTAACCTTAGCCTAGCTCATAGACAAGGCCAAGGTCATGGAAAAGAGATACAAGGTGGAGAGAGTCGAAAGAGCTAAACAAGACCATAAGGGAAGGCATAAGAATAAAGGTCATAAAGGACAGCATAGAAATGGAGGGGAGCAAAGGAAGGAGTTTCCATCATCTGGACCACAAAATGGTCAAATTAGGCAAGAGATCCCCACATGTGGCAAATGTGGAAGGAAACATCCTGGAGTCTGCCAAAAAGATACTGGCGCTTGCCTTAAGTGTGGGCAAATGGGGCACTTCATAAAGGACTGCCCTCAGATGAGGAGCCAAGGGAATGGGACCACGGTATGACCACAACCTAAGCCATTCCAAACGCAAGGACAAGGAGTCAAGGATAAAGGACCAACGGTTGGGAATGCACCGACGATAGAGAATAAGGGCAAAGGTCGAGTCTTCATGTTAAATCCACAAGAGGCTCATGATTCACACATCGCCATCACAGGTATCATCCCCATCCAAAGTTCTAGCACAAAATGTTTAATTGATTCTGGTGCTACCTACTCATTTGTATCACCTTATTTTGCTAAGTATTTGGGGATAGATAAGGTATTGATGAGCGAACCATTAGTAATAGCAACTCCTTTATGGGAAGTGATGGAAGTGAAGTATGAGTATAAGGGATGTGATGTAGACATTAATGGACAAACACTTCCGGTAGTATTGCTAGAATTGGACGTACTAGAATTCGATGTGATGTTAGAGATGGACTAGTAGTATGAGCATGGAGCTCGTATCAACTGTAGGAAGAAACTTGTTGAGTTTTGAACTAGAGACGGGAAGGAGTTCATGTACCAAGGAGATAGGAATGAGAATCCTTTGAACTTATATCGGCCTTAGGAGAGAGGCGAATGTTAAGGAAACTTGTCTTTAGATGCTTTGGGAATGTTAATTGATACTTATACATATTTATATTATTTTCCTTATGGAATTTATATGTAATGATTTACTTTAAGTCTTTTGCAAATTATGGTATTTATCTAAATGTTTTAAATGAGTTAATGAAAGTGGTTTGGTAAGATCCTAGGCATGATTGTTATATGTTAATGGGTTCTACGGGCGTGGGTGATCTTATGTATCTCCATGTTCTAGGACCATTGTATCTCATAAGGTTGGGATGTGACAGGTTTGAACCAAAATTTTTCATGTAAACAGAACAAAAATCATTTTAGAACATCAATCTATAAGAATTGGCAACAATAGGTGTGACATATACATGAAAATTCCAATTTTAGGTTTTCGGATGCAAAACTGTGAACCTTTCTTTTTTTTGGTATTTTCTAGTCATTATAGTAATGTATAAACTAGTGTTTTAAACCATTATTTTTCTTTAGTCATAGAAAATATCAGTTTAGAACTTTCACATGCATGAATTGGTAGCCATAGATCAAAATTATGCATGAAAATTCCATGTTTTAAGGTTTAGGGTTAAAATCATGAGTTTTCGCGCTTTCTGCGCTTTTCGTTCATTACAGTAATATACAAACACATGATTTAAATCATTATTTTTCATCCAAATAAAACAAATATTAGTTTAAGACATCAATCACCATAATTCAGCAGCCATAGAATCATCAAACCATAGAATTTTCCAACCTTCAAGTTCTACAGCGAAAACCTTGAATTTCCTTATTTTATGAAACTTTTCAGTTATTACAGTAACATATAAGAATATGATTTAATCTAATATTTTTCATCAAAACACATCAAAATTAGTTTAGAGTCTAAATATGTAGTAGCTGGCGCCCCCCCCCCCCCCCCCCCCCGGCCCCTTCTCTTAATGAATTTATGTTTGAAAATTTCAATTTTTTAGTTACAGGATTCACCTTTGGTGAAATTGCATAGAAAGGTTAATGTTTTCGATAGAGAAATTAATTTCTCTACACTCAAACTAAATTAAATCTATAAAAATTAGTAAATACTCAATTCAAAATAATTTTCTCATAATTTATTTCATAGAAATTAGATAGGAAATTGAAGAGAAAGAAAAACTTACGAATATGGTCAAAAAATCGCGAAGTTGAAGGTGTTTTGAGAATTTCAGTAGAGAGAATTATTTTTGGGAGAATTTTTCTATGAGAATACTAAAATAATAGAGTGTGGCTACTGAAATACTAGGGCTAGCCGAATTTCTTGAATTTATATGTAGGATTTTGAGTAATTTCCAAGATTACCCTTAATGAGCCAGGTTATGAGGGTTTTAGTGTAGTGGGCTTTTAGGTATTTAGACTTTTTATTTAATTTAGAGGCTGATTATAGGTAATTAAAATAAAAAATATTTTTCTTATTATTTTTATTTAAAGTTCCCCCAAAATATTTATTTAAAAATACTCATAAAATTATTTTATGCTTAAAAATTGCCTTTTTGCATGAAAATTCATTTTATAAAAAATAAATTATTTTATTCTAATGCACTTCATGTAGATCATTTATTTCACAATAATAACTTATATTATGCATATTAAAATTAATTTAATATGCCACATACTCATCAATCACATAGCACATAACTTCTCATAAAAGCACACACTTAGCTTCAATAGTTCTAAGTCAAACAAATTTGTAACGAAAATTTTTAGGGTGGGTGTGAGTTGTTACATTCTCCTCCCCTTAAAAGAAATTTATCCTTGAATTTCAAATACTTACTCATCCTTCTTGAAGAAGCTAGGAATGCTTTTGCCGCATCCCTACCTCGGCTTTTTAGGTACACTCATCCATTCCATGATTACGTTAGTAGACCTTAATCATAGGTATTTCCTTGATACACCAATATCTCCCATCCTTCGTTCAAAATTCTAATTTCTTTTCTCTATAGTCAATATAAACTCCATATTCATATAGCCAATCCATTCCTAAGATCACATTGAATTCTAAGACACCAAATTCTAACACTCCATAGGAAGTTTCCATCCATCCATGTCTACCTCATAGTCCTTAAACATATACTTTAATTCCATCATCATTCCCAAAGGAATTGATACTACTAAGAGTTCATTAATTAATTCCTTATCTCTACTGAGACTCTTAGCAAAATATGGAGACAGAAACCAATATGTAGCACCAGATTCAATCAAGCATCTTGCCTTTAGAATTTCAAATGGGAATACTACCTTCTTCTTTTAAATCACACTAGATTAATATTCTTCCTTTGACTATTCTTGGTATCTACCTATGTGACAGAGAAATCCCTAACTTTCTTATTATTCTAGTCTATATACTTCTTCACTTACTTCATACTGTATACTTATGAATATATAATGTAACTGATTTGTTTCATCTCTTACTAATCATTACTAAGTATCATTTCTCTTTTTATGGCATTAATCACAATTATCATTTAATAACTCTATATAATTCATATATCAAACCATTGTAACATGTAAGCATGTCATACTTCATAACATTATACCCATCAATCATTAATCTAGATTGGATCAAAACTTTGTCAACTTCTTTTTCTAATCCGCTTAGCCCCACTATCAAAATATCATACTTATCATGCATTTTCAAGAATACCCATCATATCATATCATATTCCATATCACATATCACTTATCATATAGCATATTTCATATAGTGTATAGCATGTATCATGTATCATAATCATGTAAAATATAACTTATAGCATCATGAATTCTCCTATCATATAGAAGTGAATCATATCATAGGCAAAAAGAGTTAATTCACATTAAATCACTAAGCAATCAATTAATGTCATTCACAGTGTAAGAGTCTTATACCCCTAGGCCAATATTTATCAACTACTAGCACAAACCTTAACTGTGCCCCTCATCTGGATGGATGTCAAGTAGTTTCTATGGTTGCTCAGTTGAGTAATCGATAAGAGGGCAATTAGAAGAAATGTGATTGAAACCATGACACTTATAGTAGAGTAAATCCTTATTTGGTGCATGACCCATCGGGAGCAAAGTCCTAGATGGTAAGTAGTTAGAATCTCCAGGTGTGTGGTCATCCATATGCTCAACATCTATGGTCTTAAGCTGCTCTACATCCTCCTTTAAGGCATGAACCAAAAGTCGAAGACATCGGTTCTCCTCCATCAAATCTGAGCAGTCACTCTCTAATTTCTCAATCTTACTATACACCCAATCATGGTCCAAATACTCCTTAGGATCCTCTTCTTCAAGAACCTTCTCTTCCTTGTGATGAATTACGAGCACAACTTTCTCGAACATCTCTCGCCATGTCCTCTTGCATGCCACTCGTGATGCCTTAGGCCACGGTCCTTGAGTAGGGGTAATCTTCTTGGTCATCTAATAAAGGAATCATAAAACACATAAACAAACAATAACAAAGAGTACTATAACTTATTAGGATTTCATGGAACTAAACTAGCAATAGACAGTAAGTGACATGACAGGAAGATTCATATGCTCTAGGATTATACTTAACCATCCTAATAAATAGAGAAGTCTAAACTAGACTCTTAAAAACTACAACTCTAATACCACCTTTGTCACATCCCAACTTCAGAGATATGACAGTCCTAGAACATGGGGACACATAAGGTCACCCATGCCCATAGAACCCACTTATACATATACAATTCATGTTTAGGATCGTACCAAACCTAATGAATTAACTTAAATATCCAATAATATAAGAAACCTCAATATGCGGAAGAATAGTTTAGTAAAACACTTGGGAATCATCTCATAAGAAAAATAACATTTAAAGTTTTAAGACAAATTATCAATCATTAATATCCCAAAATAAACTCCCAAAGTGTCTACAAATATCTCTTCATAACATAATATTATTAAAGACTTTGACAATGAATCCCCAAGCGAAGTAGAATGCTTAAGCCATCACCTTGCCTCCTTATATTGCTTACTTGGAACCACATAAGAAAAAAAGGAGAGATAGATGATCTCAATGAGTAAACAATATAGTATAAATGATATCATATATCCCATTTTTAAGGAAAGCCCATTGCATATAACACATAGTTCATGATTTACAAATCATGGTTTCACAGTTTTCAATTTGGCAAGATTTTCACGTTAGTAGGTTTGTAGAAATCACATTTATTACCCAATAAGAGTAAATGACTATGCTAGCACATTCATTTAAGGGAAAGGGGGCCTCATACCAAATTCCAACTCCTAACCCAGTACTTATAAAGACGTGAAACTGATCATGCTCCACGGCTAGAACCGCCCCTTTTAATTGAGGTGGATACATAAACCCTATCCATTAGGTTAAGACCATATGCATAGGTTCCAATAATTATTGCATCGGCACGATGATTTCTACATAAAAGGTTAAAGGTACCATAGCTAGAGCTAATGGTAATCCCAAATAACAATATCACATAAGGCAACAATAACAAGTATCCCAATAGCAATAGTAGTTTAACTTTTGAACAAAAGATACAATAATAGTGTAGTTCCAAAAAGAATATAAATTAAGGTAATAGTCATAAAATAAATATTTATCATTGGATAATCACAAATGGCTTTGGACTAATTGTCTTTTGGCAACCCAAGCTTAACAAAGAAATCACATAGTCGAATTTGAAATGGAAGTGAACTTGGGTTTCAAGAATCTCAAAGGTTCCCATAACATAATCATGATAGCTTGAACTTGTAACAATAGCATAATGTTTACTCATACTAGTAGCATGAGTACAGTGTTTACTCACCTTATGGTTCCTTCGCTCCTAATTCATGTAACCCTTGGACTTCTAAGACTCCTTAAGCTCTAACATAATATTTAATTCAATACTTAGTATTTATTTAATCATGATGCTATCCTAATCCAAAACTACCCCATGCACATATAACATTTATATACACGTAGAGTTGCACATATAAGTGCACTCATCATTTACACATAACATATTGACTTAAAAGTCTAACACACTTAGCCCTTATAGGCTCATAAGAAAACACATCATAATTCATGTCCATACCTTTCTAAGGTTAGAACAATATCATTATCTTAATATCAATTTACTTTAACAATCACCTTAGTACACTTAACACTTCCATACATGTCAACTTAACAAATCGCCTTTCAAATGTCATGCTTAACTCTTATGAACCATTCATTCAATCAATCATTTCATCAATTCATGATCATTAATTCATTATCAAGTCATCATAAAATCCATTTCCATATTTCGCAGTCACATTCAGATTCTAATCACAAAATAAGGTTAAGATACCTTAGGTACACCTTAAGTATAACAAAGTGCCTTGAGGCTTGTCTAGAGTCAACATGCAATTTAACCATTTATCATACATACATACATGTCAATAATCATTAAAATACATCACATAAAAATTATAGATATTGGGATAAAAATCTCATGGTAGGCCGAATACCCTATTAAGAGAAAAACTGAATTTTTCTTACTTTTTATCTATTACAGTAATATGTAGAAACATGGTTTGAACCAAGATTTTTTATGTAAACACAACAAAAATCATTTTAGAATATCAATCTATATGAATCAGCAATAATAGGTGTGACATATACATGAAAACTCCAATTTAGGTTTTAGGATGCAAAACCATGAAGCTTCCTTGTTTTTGATATTTTTTGGTCATTACAGTAATATGTAAACTAGTGTTTTAAACCATTATTTTTCATTTAGTGATAGAAAATATCAATTTAGAACTTCCACATGCATGAATTAGTAGCCATAGATCAAAATTATCCATGAAAATTCCAAGTTTTAAGGTTTAGGGTTAAAATCATGAGTTTTCGTGCTTTTCGCGCTTTTCGTTCATTACAGTAATATATAAACACATTATTTAAATCATTATTTTTCATCCAAACAAAACAAATATTAGTTTAAAACATCAATCAGCATAATTTGGCAGCCATAGAATCATCAAACCATAGAATTTTCTAACTTTCAAGTTCTATGGGGAAAACCTTGAATTTCTTTATTTTCTGAAACTTTTCAGTTTTTACAATAATATGTAAGAATATGATTTAATCCAATATTTTTCATCAAAACACATCAAAAATTAGCTTAGAATCTAAATATGCAGTAGCCCTCCCCCCCCCCTAATGAATTTATGTCTGAAAAGTTTAATTTTTGAGTTATAGGATTCACCTTTGGCGAAATCGCATAGGAAGGTTGATGTTTTTGATAGAGAAACTAATTTTTCTATCAAAACTCATCCAAACTAAATTAAATCTATAAAAATTAGTAAATATTCAATTCAAAATAATTTTTTCATAATTTATTTCATAGAAATCAAATAGGAAATTGAAGAGAAAGAAAAAATTATGAATACGGTCAAGAAATCGCGAAGTTGAAGATGTTTTGAGAATTTCAGTAGAGAGAATTATTTTTAGGAGAATTTTTCTATGAGAATACTAAAATAATAGAGTGTGGCTACTGGAATACTAGGGTTGGCTAAATTTCTTGAATTTATATGTAGGGTTTTGTGTAATTTCCAAGATTACCCTTAATGAGCTAGGTTATGAGAGTTTTCGTGTAATGGGCTTTTAGGTATTTGGGTTTTTTTATTTAATTTAGGGGCTGATTATAGGTAATTAAAATAAAAAATATTTTTCTTATTATTGTTATTAAAATTCCCTTTAAAATATTTATTTAAAATTTATTTTAAAAATACTCATAAAATTATTTTATACTTAAAAATTAACTTTTTGCATGAAAATTCATTTTATGAAAAATAAATTATTTTATGCTAATGCAATTCATATAGATCATTTATTTCACAATAATAACTTATATTATGCATATTAAAATTAATTTAATATGCCACGTACTCATCAATCACATAGCACACAACTTCCTATGAAAGCACACACTTAGCTTCGATAGTTCTAAGTCCAGCAAATTTGTCATGAGAATTTCTAAGGTGGATGTGGGTGGTTATAGTTGGTCTGAAACTATTATTATTTATTTCGTGATAGGAAAGAACCTTTGTGATTGTTGCCATACTTTACTTTCTTTCTGGAGCCACACTATTGTTTATCTTTTATTCAATAAGCTAAAAATCTATTATATTACATGTGATTGCATTTTTCAATGCTACTATTACCTCTCCTTTATGTTACAAGTGAGTAAGTCAGTAACCTTCACTCTATGTTTATGTTATGAGTGGACAAGGCAGTAGCCTTCACTCTATATTTGTGTTATGAGTGGACAAAGCAGCAGCCTTCACTCTATAATTATGTTACGAGTGGACAAGGTAGCAGCCTTCACTTTATATTTATGTTACGAGTGGACAAGGCAATAGCCTTCACTTTATACATTACAAGTTATAAGTTTGATATCTATGAACCTTGTTAAAGCAAACTAAGAACTGTGACCTATGAACCTTTATAAAGGGATATGTGTTATTGATCAAGTCTTATTGTTTACTCATTGAGATCATCTATCTCACACATTTTTCCTTGTGTGGTTTTAGGTGAGCATTATAAGGAGGCAAGGTGATCGCTCAAGCAACCTACTCCGCTTGGGAAATTTTCTTGTCAAATTTTATTACCATGCTATAAGATGATGAGTCTCTAGAGGCTCTATGAGTCCTTATTTTGGGAGTTTATATTTGGAATATATTATTTATTTAATGTATTTGGAGTCTTAAATGTTCTTTCTGTATGGATTATATTTAAATTATTTTAATATTATACTTCCACTAATCAAAGTTTTCCTTATTATTGGATAATTAAGTTCATGCATGAGGTTTTGGTATGATCTTAGATAATATTTGTATATACATGAGTAGGTTCTACAAGCGTGGGTGACCATATGTCTTCCTATGTTCTAGAATGCCATATCTCAAAATTTGGGATGTGTCAGATTCCTACTAGAAACCCTTTCTAGTGAATCTTTACTACCTTGGCCAAGGATTTGATTATCAAGGATAATCAAATAATATAGGATTTCTTCCTTATTTATTCAAGTTAATGAATTCTCTCTCGGCGATCACTTACCTCGATACATAACTAGTTAGAACTATCACATACCATATACCAATACTTGAGTAGCATGAGTATGTAAGTAGTAATAAGTTCTAACTATCGATGAATGAAACATAGTATCCCTCAAGTGAAAGGACTATATGTACAATTATGACCTAAATGATGATTTATTGACTAGCAATAAAACTCCATGTTATCATCATCTAATGTCAAAGATCAATCATTTATCATATGAATATCCACATGTTTATATCGACAACATTTATCAAATAGTATGATACTCACTATCTTTATAATCATAAGCATCACATACTAATTATAAATTATAAATAAAGGTGATGGTCTTTTAGAATTAATGATGCCCAGTCATTAAACCCAAGACCATGAACATTTTAAAGTATTTGTTTAAGAGCTACCCACCATCCATGTTCTCAACACTTGAGAATAGACTCTCTTTTGAAAATTATTTATGGAGTTCAAATATACATTTAATAAAATGATACAATTTCATTTATAAACATATATTTTATTATCATTTAGAGATAATGTTTTACATTTACATAACTTATATATTTACATAACTTATACATTTACATTTGTTAAGACCTTGGTTCCTTTGCTTGAGCTATAGTTCTATTGTTGTCGTAGTAGAAAGGAAATGCGGACTCAATGGAAGGAATCGCTTTAAGTTCTGTTACAAACTTTTGAATCCAAATAGCTTCTTTTGTAGCATCAAATGTAGCAATATACTCAGCTTCTGTATTGGAATCTGCAGTAGTTGATTGCTTGGAACTTTTCTAGCATACTGCTCATCTATTACAGGTGAAAACAAATATGGAGATAGACTTTCTATCATTAATATCTGACTAGAAGTCAAAATCCATAAATCATCTATCCTCAAGTCACATCCTCCATATATCAAAACTAAATCCTTAGTTCTTCTTAAGTACTTAAGGATAGCTTCGACTGCAGTCCAGTGATCTAATCCTATATTGGATTAGAATTTGTTAGTCAAACTAGCAGCATATGTGATATCCAGCCTAGTACACAACATAGGATACATTAGGCTTCTAATTACTAAAGCATATGGAACCTTAGCCATATTTAACATTTCTTCAGGTGTCTTAAGAGACAGCCTCAGAATGGTGGATATCATGCCTCACAAGCATCAATATTTTCTTAGAATCTTACACATTGAACCATTTCAACACCCTTACTAAGTATTGACTTTGAGAAAGCCTTATCATTCTTTTTGATTTATCTCAATAGATACAAATCCCAATAATATAGGAAGCATCTCCCAAGTCCTTCATGGAGAAAGTTTTGGATAGCTAAACTTTTATAGTTGTTAACATACCAATGTCATTTCCAATTAATAGTATATCATCTATGTACAAGATAAGAAAAGTGAGTGCACTCCCACCAACCTGCTTGTACACACAAGGCCCATCTTCGTTCTTGATGAAAGTAAACAATTTAATTGCTTCATGAAATAATGATTCTAGCTCCTCAAAGCTTGCTTAAGAACATAAATGATCTCTTAAGATTACACACTTTGGAATGTTTTTTAGATTCATAACCTTTAGGTTATTCCTTGAATATGTCTTCCTCAATGTTACCACTAAGAAATGCGGTCTTGACATCCATTTGCCAAACCTCATAGTCATAGTGTGCTGCTATAGCTAATAAAATCCTAATGGATTTAAGCATGGCTACAGGCTAGAAAGTTTCCTCATAATTAATGCCTTTCCTTTAATGAAACTCTTTCACTACTAGCCTAGCTTTGAACGTCTTTACATTTCCATCCAAGCTAATCTACTGTGTGAAAATCCATTTGCATCCTATGGGTACTATACCCTCAAGTGGATCAATAAGTTCCTAAACTTGGTTAGCACATATGGAATCCATTTCAGATTTCATAGCTTCTACCCAATTTGAGGAATCTATACCCTATATAGCTTGCTCAAAAATAGTAGGATCATCACTATGATCAACTTCTTCATGAATGAACAACCCTTGCACATTACCATGAAGAAATCCATATCTCTCTGGAGGATGAGATATCCTACTAGATCTCTGAGGTTTTTATGCAAAGATATCATTAATTAGTGTTGACTCATCACGAGATTGATCAATGTCCATTTGATCATTTTGTTAGATTTCATCGGATGACCCCTCATCCAATATTATCTTTCTTCCTTTGCCACCTTCTTGAAGAAATCATTTCTTAAGAAATATGGCATCCCGACTAACAATAATTGTTTGCTTAGAAGGAAGATAGAAATAATATCCTAAACCGCTTTTAGGAAATCCAACAAACTTACCTTGTACAGACCCTTCTTCTAATTTATCTGTCTTTAGTTTTTTAATGTATGCTAAACACCCCTAAATCTTAACATGTTTAAGACATGGTTTCCTATTATACCATATCTCATATGAAGTAGTAGGAATAGATTTGGAAGGAACTCCGTTAAGGATAAAAATAGTACTATGCAATGCAAATCCCTATAAGGAGATAGGCAAGTCGATATGGTTCATCATAGAACGCACTATATCTAATAAAGTACAATTTCTCCTTTTGGACACACCATTTAACTCTGGCATTCTAGGGGGAGTTAATTATGATATAATGCCATGTTTTTTAAGGAAATCGTTAAACTTAATACTTAGGTATTCACCTTTTTGATTTGATGGTAGGATTTTAATACGTTTTCCCATTTGTTTTTCAACTTCACTTTTGAATTCTTTGAACTTTTCAAAGGATTCATATTTATACTTCATTAAATATACATATCCTAACCTTAAAAGGTCATCTATAAATTTAATGAAATATAAATATCCACCACTTGCCATTTCACTGAATGGACTACATACATCACTATGTATAAGTTCCAAAACTTCTTTGGCTCTTTCATTTTGTCCAATAAAAGGTGACCTAGTAATTTTGCCTTGGATGCAAGACTGATAAATTAAAGGGTTAAGGATCGCCATTTTCTCCAATTTTGATATCCTATCTTCGGCAATCTAACCTAGTTTAAGATGCCAAATATGTTTTGAACTAGGAGTTATTTTTATCATGGCATTTATATTGCTTATGCTTAGAGTTGTATTATTATTACCATTATCTAAATAATAAAGCCATCAAGTACATAACCCATACCAACTATTCTATTACAATAATAGATAATACAAACATCTTTCTTAAATAAGAGTTCATAACCCATACCAGTCATACTAGTTACAGAAATGATGTTCTTATAGGCATTAGGAATGTATAAAACATTTTTTAATAATAATACATTATCAAAATGATCAATCGAAGTTGATCCAATGGCTTTGGTCGCAACAATTGCTCCATTATCGAGCTTTAGGATCACTTCCCCTTTTTCCAAGCTTCTACTGCTTGTCATTTCCTATATAGAAGTACAAATATGAGAACTTACACCACTATCAAGTATTTAAGCCTTTGATAAACCATGTGAAATATTGGAAATCGAACAATTAGAAGACATACCTTCAAAAGGCTTGCCCTTCCCTTTGTTTTTTTTCTTGCCCTTTAAAGATTCCAAATACTTTGGGTAATTTCTTCTCCAATCCACTTTGGTCACAATGGAAACACTTTCTACTACCATCCAAAACTGCCTTTGTGGACTTATCTTTGCTTACTCCTCCACTTAGCTTAAGTTTGGAGTCTTTCTTTTTGCTTTTCTTCTTGGTAGTCTTACTACAAAAAGAAGCAATTAGAGCAACCTCCTTATGTTTACCTTTCATGGAATTTTGTGCAGTCACAAGACTATTATGTAATTCGGCAAGAGTGCATTCCATCTTATTCATATGAAAGTTCATAATGAAATTAGAGAAGGAATCAGGTTAGGGTTGTAGGATCAAATCCGTTTGAAGGTTGGAATCCATTTGAAGGTTGGGAGCCATATGGCAACTTGACTAGCTTTTCCAAGTCTTTTTTGGGTCTATTTTTGGGTGTTTTGGGTCAGTTTTTGAGACTTCTAGATTAATTTTTAGGAGTTGTAGAGTTCAAAAATTTTATCGGTCAATATCGATAGGCTTGAAATTAATTTAGAACAACTGGGTAGTTAGTCTAAGAGAAAATCTAGTCAATTTTGGAAAAGCACTGTCTGATACAGAAGGTCTAGTTAAGATATGAAAAGTATCAATGTTTGAAAAATTAAGTATCCTTGTGCTAATATGACTAAAAGTCTATTTTTTGCTCTAGGGGTGCTGCCCCTTTAACCTCTGCCTGCTAATCAGCTAGCAAGATCGCCATAGTAGCTATGTGTATCACACTAATCTTAGCAAGTCTCTTCCTGTGGTTGGATGATAAGGGTTCAAAATTGAGGGTTCATATATGCCCATGCCTCTGGGTGTGTAACCTGCTGTGTCTTTAACTCCTTGCCCAAAATTCACCAAATTTGCACCTTAATTTTGTAATTCCAAACAAATTCATTCGTGGCCTCTAAATAAGCTAAAACACTCAAAATGCTCTGATAGACCACTTAACAAACAAATTAAACTCAATTTAATGATAAAATCAAGTAAGAACAAGGGATAAAATATAGTCAAGTATGCACTTATCAAATCCCCTCTTGGTAAGTCATTATCACCAAAGGATATTAAAACTCCCTTAGCAGCACTAATGATTAAAGCCATAAGATTCTCGAGGGAGATATCAAAAGGAGTTTGACACTAATTTAGTACCTTGCAAAGAGCTTAGTGGTGAGGATATGAAGATTGAATCAAACTCTAGATTGAAATATTTGCTTGAATCTTTTTTAACTGCTTGAGTATGGGGTCTTCATCTGGTTTAAGATCTTTTTTTTTTTATATTGTCAAATGGTGCAGGGATGGTTTGAACAGGTTGAGTGCTTTGAATTGGTGGGTTTGGTCTTTGGATAATTTTGCCACTTCGGGTGATGGCATCAATCTTCACAACCAAGTTGGCAAGGTTTAACACAAAGCAGTAGTCAAAAATTAATTTTATCAATGAGACAGGATTAACTCCTTCTTGAAAGGTAATTGCATTTATTGTGTGGTTGGGCAATGGGTTGGTGGTGATGTTGGGTCCAGCGTTGGGTGGTAAAGGTCATTTGAATTGATTAGATCTTGGATCTTGTGTCTCAAGGCCTTGCATGCTTCAGTTTTATGCCCATGTCCTTAGTGGTAGTCACATCTCTCATTTGGGTTATGATTTTTGGGTAGTGGGTTAGGAACGGGTCATGGTTCGAGAGGTTGGACCATTCTTGCATCAAGCAATTTATTGTAAATGACACTCATAGGTACACCTCCTAGGTCAAAGAATTGGCGCCTTTCAATCTTGAGTGGCTTCTTATTTGCGATGGCATTCACTTCCCTCCCCCCCCCCTTTCTGATTTGTCAAGGAAGTTACATTTCCTTGGTGGGCCGCTTTTTTGTATCTTGACCCAAATGAAGATTCTTCTTTTATTTGCCCACTTTGGATTAGATCTTCAATCTTAGAAGCAGTGGAATCAAGGCTTTGAAGTTAGGCAAGTATTGGGTGAGTAGCCTATCTTGATAAATTGAGAAGAGATTCTTGACAATAATATCAATTTGTTCATTATTAAGAGGTTGATTTATCATTTGGGAAGCCTTCTTCCTTCACCTCATAAGGAACGAAGAGAAGGGCTCTTTTAAGTGTTGCTTGGTGGTCTCGAGATCTTTCCTTATCAGATCAACTTTGATGTTGTAGTGATATTGTTTAACAAAAATGTTGCAAATGTCATCCCGGATCTGCATTTAGGAATCATCCAAACCTATAAACCATCTTAGTGCCGCTCCGGTCAAAGATTGTTGGAACAATTAGGGAAGGAGCTCATTGTCTACTCCTAAAGGATGCATGGCCCCCATATACATTTTAAGATGAGTTTTGGGGCAAAAAGTTCCATCAAACTTATCTAAGTTTAGCATCTTGAATGTAGGAGGTAGTCTTGCATTAGGAAATAGACTAAGAGAGCTTGTGTCAACCATGTCTTCCCTTTTCTTTAAGTTCATAAGCATCTTTTTTATAACTTTAATTTTATCTATGAATGCCTTTAGCTCAGGGTTAATTTCCCTCCATTGGAAAGGATCGACCAGGGGGGAAATGGATGTGGTGGTGTGGACATGTGGGTCAATGGGCATGGGTTGAAAGAGTGGGTTAGTTTTAAGAATTAGTAGAGGTGGAACAGTTTCAACCATAGCCTTTCCCTTGTCTTTTGGGTCAAATTTGGAGATAGATCCAAAAATAGGATAGGAGGTGGGCTTTGGATCCACTAGGTCCGGATCAGTCAAACTTTGGTTTATGGTGGTCTGGCCCATCATTTCTTGGACATCTTCCATAATAATCCTCCTTTGATTTTGAAGTAAGTCCTGGAAACAAGCATGTTGCCTTTTAAGCATTTCATCTTGTTGTTCAGTAAACCTAGTGAGAAGCTCATTAATTAAGTGATCAGCTTCATCAGGAGTAACAACTTCTTTCCCTAATATGATTGACATCTTTTGAACCTATAGATGAAAAAGACGAAGTCAGATAAGTTTTTAGCTTTAGTAAAGATAAGGACAAAGGTGAGATCATGAAATCCTAATCACAATAGTAGGATAAGGATGAGGATACCATGGATAAACATGGGTTTATGAATTTTGACATGGGTTTGAATAAGGACTAGTAGTGTTTGGGTGGTTTTTATATTTTACACTTTAGTAGGATTCTTACATGATGCATACATGCATGTATGCATGAATGAAAAAGGTTTCATGGTAACGGCATACCAAGTTTAGTTTTTTGGTGCATACAATCCTACAGAAAGGTTTTATGAGTCATTATAGGGTGGTTTGAAAGGAACCTATCACACTAGATATGTGATATACCTAACCACATATGAGTCAAGAAGCCTCGCATGAAAAGCTATTTTGTAATAAAAGCCAAACTTTTTATTTTAAGAGTAGTCCACTTTTATCTTTTATTTTGAAAAAGATTTTGGAGTCCCCAGTAAAGTTGCGAACTGTGAGGCCTCGCTCGAGCACCAATCCGATATGCTAAAGGGAATCGAAATGCTCATTTAGGAGAAACATCACTATTAGAACCCGCTATGAGTTCAAAAAATTATATTTTATAAAGGATAGAAAGTAACATCGAATGGTTTGTTATATATCCTAAAGGTGGTTTAGGATAGTATTTCTATCTTTTGTATAACAAAGAGTTGTTAGTAAAGATGTTATTTCTTGATAAAGTGTTTATTCAAGAAAGTGACATATTGAGAAAGATAGAATGATTGGATGAATGCCATCCAATAATGTCCAACAAAATGATCAAGGTAAAATTTGATCAACCTTGTGAAAATTTTAAAACTAACTAAATGTTTTATCCTTATAAGCTGCTAAAAGTTTAGTAGAATGTCTAATTTTTGTATAAGATATGATTTTCTTTATATGAATGCACGATAGTTGTATATTCATAATGAAGTAAATCATGAGATAGTAAAATATCCAATCTTAAGAAAAATATAATTTACTTTATATGAATGCACAAAAGTTATACATTCACGATGAAGCAAATTATGATATGATTCTATTATAGCTGTATACGATATAGCAATGTATAATGATTATGAGTTTGACATGTCAATACTAGTTTTCTTTCTCTAAAAAAGAAAACATAATCATGGAATAAATCTAAAGGCTTAAAGTCTTAAGAAAATTCCAAAGTATGTAAAACCTTAATGAGTTGTATCATCACAAGAGGAGTCCTTAATGTGCAAAGGAATAGTGGGAGTCTTCTCATTTTTAAGTTTCGTACTTAGATAACACATGGCTTTGTAAAAGTATTAATATATTTGCATTTGTAGAATGGTTTTACCATTACTTTCTTCATTTAAACTTGAGATATATATTTACATTCTCGTTAATTCATATATGTAGAGATAGATTGAAGAAAATGTTAAATATCTGTAAGTCAATATTTGGAAAAGATGTTGAAAAGTTCAACATGCTAATTCTAAAAGTTTTATTTCCTGCAATTTTGATATCCACTTTTTGAGGGTTGATTCCCTAAATACACAAAGAAAGTATGGCATGGATTCCTTATAGTACGACTATAGGAAATCTAAATTATACAAGAGTTATAAAATGAGCCATATCAAGAATGTTGTTAGTATGACTAACAGATTCTAATCCTATCTAGGATTAAATTATTGGAAATATAATTGAAATTATTTTAAAGTACTTGAGAAGTATTTAAGATTTAATTTTGACAAATGAAGAATGTTACTACATAAATGATAGAGAGTCTATCATTGGGATTGTTGTTATCTATGATGAAGAAATAATTTACTATAAAAGTTACAAGCAAATCGTTATTACAAACTTCATAATGAAAGCTGAATTTGCTATATAGGATGTTGCAAATAAGAAAATATTTTGGATTTAGCAGTTATAAACTGTTTTAAGAGTTTCTCTAGTACATCACAAGTATCTCTCTGCTGTGATAATAATGGAGCCTAGCTTATGGCAAGGGAACTCCAGTCTCACACTGAAATCCAAAATATTTTGAAAGGTATTAAGATATTATAAAATCATTTGTTGGAATAGGGCATTCTGGCCTTGCAGAAAATAGCATTAACCATTAATTTGGTTAATCCATTGACTAAAGTCAAAAGTTAGTAACAGTTAAACTTCATCTTGAGAAGATGAGTTTCTGATACTAAGCAAAGTGGCTGTAATGTAAATGGGAGATTGATAGCAGTATATGCCCTAGGAGCCATACAATAGTTATGAAATAGTAGATATTAATTCCCAATGGCATAATGAATATATTCATAATATGAAAAGGGTTTCATATTATTGAATATAGTCCTTAAGTATTTGCAAGAGGATCTATTCTCAAGTGTTGTGAATATGGGAGACAGATCACTCTTATACAAATACATTTAATATGTTCATAGCAATAGGATTAATGACTAGGCATCATTAATTCTAGAAGACCATCACCTATGTTTTTTTTTTATAATCGCTATGTGATACAGATAATTATAGAGACAGTGAGTCTCATGTTGCTTGACATATGATGTCGATATAAACAAGTGGATATTCATATGATGAATAGTTAAACTGTGACGTTAGATGATAATAGTATTGGATTTTACTACTTGTCAATTAATCATCATCTAGGTCATAAATAGTGCATATAATCTTTTGACTTGAGGGATATTATATCTCATACATAGGTGATTAGAATTTATTACTACTTATATAGACGTACTATTCATGTACATAAATATGGCATGTGATAGTTCTAATTTGTTATGTATGGAGATAAGTGATTGCCAAGATAGAATTCATTACCTCGAGTAAATGAGGTTAAGATCCTATACTATCTAATTATTCTTGATACTTAAGTTATTGGCCAAGACAGTAAGATTCACTAGAAAGAGTTTTTAATAAGAATCTTCTCTCATCAAGAATTAGAACTGAGATAAGGGCATAGAATCGAGGCACATTAGGTTTGACATAAATCATTACCCTAGCCGAGATTGGGATCCTTAATGAAGGGATCCTAGTGCATAATAATTTATGATCCATGGTCCATGTGATGTTTAAAGTTATCAACTATAAATATTTATTTCTAATTAGGTAGTCATGACATGAAATGCTAGCTGTCACTCACGACTTATGGGACTAAATGTGAAGTGGGGATTTCACATTAGTAAAGAAAATTGCCATTGCTAATTAAACATGACCTAGAAAGTCACACCCAATAGTGGTTAACTTCCAAGTGTAAAAGGTTTACCATAATAATTAATTAAAGTGTTTAATTAATTGATTAGTGGTAAAATGATTAAACATGTAATTAAATTTACAAGGACCCTAGCTTATCATGATGTTTAATCTATAAAGGTTTCTATTCAATTAAATCTTAATTTGTATATGATGCAAATGAGAAAGATTAAATTGACATTGATTTGGACTAAATCAAATACTTAATTTTAAGCTTAGTGAAAACCCTAAACACATGAGATGTGGCCTAAGCCCACATATAATATGGAAAAGAGGCAATTTAGGAGTTAAAGAAAATTTACTATTCATAAGCCCATGTGATGGGTTAAGGGGTAAGAGAATTTTCTACTAAGGTTAAAATTATAATTATATTTTTTGTCTATTGGAAATGTCCATTTTACCCTTAAAGAATAAAATGGTCATTTCACCATTTGAAGAAACAAAGTCCAATTTAGCCCCTTCACTAAATGATGAGCTAAAAGAATACAAAAGGATATTTAAGTCCTTATAAAGACTTAAGGGTTAAGTCTTGGAAAAGATATAAAAGATATGAGTTTTTATGTTGAAAATAAGAGTGAACATCATTTTTAAGTTGTAGTAATTTTGAAGAGAAAGAAATTGAGAGAAAAGGAAAAAAAGAATAGTATCTTCAAGTTTACTTTTAATCTCCAATTTTTTTTCTTAGTTCTTTATGAAAGAGCAAAATTGCTAGCAATTTAAAAATGAGTTTAGTCCAAAATAATAAAAGAGAAACCTTGTCTTCCCAAAGGTTTTTGAGGGAATATCTTGAATTAAATTGGGCAATCAAAAGAGGGATTCAAGAGCACTAAGGAAACTCAGAGGTGAGTTAGGTGTGGATGATCTAAAGTCTTCATACTTGGGAAGTTCTTTGATAAAGAAAGAAGGATCCTACAAGAGGTAATATGATTATTCTTCCTTCTTCTTTCTATGCATATGTGTTTTACACTTAAATTAATTGATTACTTGAATAGATGTTTGGACCAAAATTGGGTGAAGTAAAATTTTAGTTTGAAATTTCACCACACCACCTTACTTCTACTACATTTGGCTCCATCATTCCTTCATGTCATTGATAAAATCAACTTTTAACTACTACTGTGTGTTAGACCTCACCAACTTGGTTAAGGAGATTGATGCCATCACTCGAACTAGTAGAATTGTCCAAAGACCAAACCCACCAATTTAAAGCACTCAACCTATTCAACTTATTCCTGCATCATTAGACAATATAAAAAAGAGTCACGAATATGATGAAGACCTTATACTTAAGCAGTTAAAAAAGACTCAAACAAATATTTCAATCTAGAGTTTGATTCAATCCTCTTATCCTTACCACCAAGCTCTTTGCAAGGCGCTAAATCAATGTCAAACTCCTATTGATATCACCCCTAAGAATCTTATGGCTTCAATCACTAGTATTGCTAAGGGAGTTTCAATATCATTTGGTGATAACAACTTTCCAAGAGGGGACGCTGACCACAATAATGCCCTTTACATAATAGTGATGACTTAAATGAAAACTATGCCTAAGGTTTTAATTGACAATGGCTTAGCCCTTAATGTGTGTACCTTAAAAGTGGCTAGTTGCCTAAGCCTTGAAGTAACAAACTTCACTCCTTCTGATCAAATAGTGAGTGCCTATGACAATACTAAAAGAGAAGTATTTAGGGTAGCTACACTACATGTCACTATCGGACCCACATCCTTTTCCATTCCCTTTTAAGTAATCAATGTTCTTGCTTGTTTTAACCTACTATTTGGAAGACCTTGGATCCATCAAGCTAAGGCAATCACTTCATCACTACAGCAAAAAGTCATTTTCTTATGGTAAGAGGATTGTTACCCTAAAAGCAGACATGCATGGCAAGTCTAAAATTCCAAACCCTGAGCCTATTTTAGAAATTCAACATGAATTATCTAGCTACCCTCTCTCTAACTTCTCTTTCATTCAATTCCTTAAGGATGAAAAAGGTAAAGAATTTGTTCCACTTAACTTTAATCCTTTCAAAAACATTGTTGTGGCTAATATGTTAAGAAAAATAAATTATTTTCCTAGCCTAGGTCTTGGAAGAAATCAACAAGGCTTAAAGTCCTTTATGGACTATCCAATTGCAATGCCACCATTTAGGCTAGGCTATGAGCTTACTGAAGAGGATCTGATGAAAATGGAGGAATGGACCAAGGAAAGAGTAATGACCCTTAAATAGCATGAGACTTATGACTAGCCTATGTGCCTTTATTTCAAAACCCTCAATGGATATTTTTTAAAAGAAGGTGACATAGTCCCTTACTATGGCTTTCCCCAACCCTAGATTTGTCTTGTTATTGGAAAATTAATTCTTGGTTTTGAAATTTTCTTTAATGTCAGGCTTTCACTAAATGATTTCAAGCTCATGCTAAGTCAAAATTGGGAGGAGAACATGAAGGCAAGTCTCTATTATGAAGTCTTCATACTTATTTTAAAGGAGAAACCTTACCCATCCACCCTCATCCAACTAAACAAGTCTGAGTTGAATAATTAGTATTTCAAGGAGAGCCGATTCCATCAAACCTAGATAGTGTTCTAGTCCTAGTCAGAGTTTGAGTCTGAGTCAAAGTCCCATATTGTAACAACCCACCTCTACCTTAGGAGTTTTAGTGACAAATTATTTGATATAGGGTTATTGGGATAAATTGTGTGACTATATGAAAATTCATGTGTGACGTGATTTATGAGTTTGGGGCATGTTAAATTAATTTTTATATGCCTAATATAAATTATTATTATGAAATAAATTATTTAAATAAAATGCATTAGCATGAAATTATTTATTTTTTGTAAAATGAATTTTCATGTAAAAAGGCAATTTTTAAGCATAAAATAATTTTATGAGTATTTTTAAAATATTTTTAAATAAATGTTTTGGGGGAAATTTTAATGAAAATAATAAGAAAAATATTTTTATTTTAATTACCCATAATCAGCCTCTAATTTAAATAAAAAGCCCAAACACCTAAAAGCCCATTACACTAAAACACTCCTAACTTAGCTCATTAAGAGTATTATTGGAAATTGCCCAAAACCCTACATTTAAATAGAAAATTTTGGCCAGCACACTCATTCCAATAGACATCACTCTATTTTTTGTATTTTCATAGAAAAATTCTCTAAAAATAATTCTCTCTATCGAAATTAAGAAAACACCTTTTAACTTTACGATTTCTCGTCTGTATTCATAAGTTTCTCTTTCTTTTTAATTTCCTATCTAATTTCTACGAAACAAATTATGAAAAAAATTATTTTGAATTGGTTATTTACTAATTTCTACAAATTGAATTCAGTTTGGGTGAGTTTTTGAAAAAGAAATTAATTTCTCTACCAAAAACGTCAACCTTCCTATGCGATTTCGTTTAAGGTGAATCCTATAACTCAAAAATTGAAATTCTCAAACATAAATTCATTAAAAAGGGGCAGCTACTATATATTTAGATTGTAAACTAATTTTTGATGTGTTTTAATAAAAATTATTGGATTAAATCATATTTCTACATATTACTATAATAACTAAAAAGTTTCAGAAAACAAGGAAATTCAATGTCTTCGCCGTAGAACTTGAAAGTTGGAAAATTATATGGTTTGATAATTCTATGCTACCATACTGTGGTGATTGATGTTCTAAATTGATATTTTTTTTTTGTTTAGATGAAAAATAATGATTTAAATCATGTGTTTATATATTACTGTAATGAACGGAAAGCACGAAAACTCATGATTTTCACCATAAACCTTAAAACTTGGAATTTTCATGCATAATTATGATCTATCTATGGCTGCCAATGCATACAGTGGATGTTTTAAACAATATTTTCTTTGATTGAATAAAAATTAATGGTTTAAAACATCAATTTACATATTACTATAATGACTAAAAAATACCAAAAACAAGAAAGGTTCATGGTTTTGCATCTTAAAATTGGAATTTTCATGTATATGTCACACATATTGTTATCGAATCATAAAGATTAATGTTCTAAAATGATTTTTGTTGTGTTTACATGAAAAATCTTGGATTCAAACCATGTTTCTACATATTACTGTAATAGATGAAAAGTAAGAAAAGTAAGAAAAATTCAGTTTTTCTCTTAATAGGGTATTTAGCCTACCATGGAATTTTTATCCCAATGTCTATAATTTTTATGTGATGTATTTTAATGATTATTGACATGTATGTATGTATGATAAATGGTTAAATTGGATGTTGGTTGAAGGAATGACTCTACACAAGCCTAGAGGCACTTTGGTATACTTAAGGTATCTTATCCTTGTGTTGTGGTTAGAATGTGAATGTGATTGGAAAATATGGATGACTTGATAATGAATTAATGATCTTGAATTGATGAAGAGATTCATTGAATGAATGGGTCATAAAAGATAAGCATGACACTTGAAAGGTTATTTGTTAAGTTGACATATATGAAAGTGTTAAGTGTACTAAGTTGATTGATAAAGTGATTTGATATTAAGATAACAACTTGACCTTAGAAAGGTATTGATATGAATTATGATGTGTTTTCATATGGGCCCATAATGGCTAAGTGTGCAAGACTTTTAAAAGTCAACATGTTACATGCAAATGATGAGTGCACTTATATGTGCAACTCTAAGTTTATGTGAATGTTATATGTGCATGGGGTAGTTATGGGATAAGATAGCATCATGATTAAATAAATACTAAGTATTGAATTAAATATTATGATAGAGCTTAAGGAGTCTTAGAAGTCCAAGGGCTATGTGTATAAGGAGGAAAGGAACCACAAAGAGAGTAAACATTATGCTATTGTTACAAGTTCAAGCTATTATGATTATGTTATGGGTTGCCAGAGTTCTTTTAAATTTGACTATATGATTTCTTTTTTAAGTTTGGGTTGCCAGAGGACATTTGGTCCAAAGCCATTTGTGTTTATCTAATGATAAATACTTTTATGAGTATTATCCTAACTTATATTCTTTCTGGAACTACACTATCATTATATATTTTGTTTGAAAGTTAAACTATTATTACTATTGGGATACTTGTTATTATTGCCTTATATGATATTGTTATTTGTGATTACCATTAGCTCTAGCTATGGTACCTTTAACCCTTTATGCAGAAATCCTCGTGCCGATGTGGGTAATGATCAGAACCTATGCACATGGTCTTAACTCAATGGATAGGGGTTGTGTATCCACCTCAGCTAGAAGGGGCATTTCTAGCTGTGGAGCCTGATAAGTTTCACGACTTTATAAGTAATGGGTTGGGAGTTGGAATTTGGTATGAAGCCACCTCTCCCTTGAGTGAATGAGCTAGTATAATCATTTACTTTGATTGGGTAATAAATGTTTTAAGTGTGATTTTTGCAAACTAGCTAAAGTGAAAATCTTGCTAGACTGTAAACTGTGAAACCATGATTTGTAAATCGTGAACTATTGTGAGGCTTTGCCTGAGCACCAGTCCGACCCGCTAAAGGAAATCGAAATGCTCATTTGGGAAAGAACTCACGAGAAAGCCCTCGGGCTTATCTTTGATAGGTTTGAAAATTATTTCCTCGAATCGCCAACTTAATTTATTTTTATTTGGAAAAATATAAGGAAAAAACCCATTTGACTCTAATTATTACCCAAAGGAAAAAGATCACTAGCCTCAAAACCAAAGCAGATTTAGGGACTAAGTTTTTAGTTTAATTTAACAAAATAAGTTTGGCCGATTAATATAGGGGTGACTCAAAATATATTTCATAGACAACTAAAATGCATGGACAATTTATAATATACATGATCATTCAATTCATAAAGTTTCTACATGATTAGAATTGAAAATAAAAGAGAGCTAATATTACAATGAAATCCAAACTTAGGGGATACGTCCTCTAGCCCTTATGGGTTTTAGTGAAGTCACACAGTCCCCAAACTAAGTCTAATAACAAAGTAAAAGAAGACAAAATAATAGTAAGTGAAGAAGGTGATAGGGGAAAAGTTGGTTAGTTTTAATTAGATTCGATGCCTGAACCAAGCATGCCTATGTATCCCTTTGAATGGGAATAAGAAACCATGCAGTTCTCCCTTCTTGCAAAGGGGTTAGTTTAGCCTAGCCACTTTATCATGTTTTGATTGATTAATTAAAAAAGGGTTGAGTTAATTAATTAATTTAATTGATTACCGAGTTGATTAGCTAGCAACCTAGATGAATCAATTTAATCAACTAACTAAAAGAGACAATAACCAAATAGAAAGGAAAAGAAGATTACCTTACGCTTTCATTGCTTGGGGACATAAGGTGGATGGAGCAAACGATCAGAATGCAATTCCACCTTCTCCACGCAGGAGACACAAGCCTCGGACCACTAAAATGCAGCTTCACCTTCTCTACATGACGGACACGAGCCTTAGGCAAAGAGCTTGCCTCGAACAAGTGGGCAGAAAGCCTTAAACTATTCGAGTAGGAATCAAGGAGAAACCACCCAATGTGCTTTGCAAACCAAGGAGCAAAAGCAAAGCAATTTACTTGAAGTTAGTGCTTTTTAAGCCTCTAAGTCTTTGTGTCTTAAGAGTAGAGAGACCACCTCTATATATAAGGGGAAGAATGAAGCATAGAGGCTGTAATTTCCAATATGGGAGCAAGAACATGCCGCCATTGTCGGGCAAGCCTCTGCAGCACTGTAGAGGTCTCCGCAGTAGTGCTATAGAGGTCTTTGCAGCACCACAAAAGGCTCTGTAGCATTATGCAGTAACTTGCTCTGATTCGCCCGTTCTGCCCTTTTTCATCCATTCTCACTTGTTTCTCATCCATTTCCCATAATTCTAATTGTGTTGCACCTATTACTAAGTCTCGGATGATTTGAAGATGATTTAAGAGCCTTGATTGATTCTTCTCCTAACTAAATGGTTTGTAATTCTAAGAGGTGCACAATTAAGGGTTCACAATTATGTGTTATATGCAATGGGCTTTCCTTAAAAATGGGATATATGATATCGTTTAAGCTATATTGTTTATTCATTGAGATCATATATCTCACCCCATTCTCCTTGTGTGGTTCTAGGTAAGCAATATGAGGAGGCAAGGTGATGGCTCAAGCATCCTACTTCACTTAGGGGATTCCTTATCCAAGTCTTTAATCATACTATGTTATGAAGAGTTATCTTTAGACACTCCAGGAATGATTATTTTAAATGTTTATCTTGATATGTTATTCAATAAGGTTTAAACTGGAATTGAATATTATTATTTCTTATGGGTTGTATTTGAAGTATCTTTTATTTGTCTTCCGCAACTAAAGGTTTTCATATAAATGTCTTAAATGAGTTATTGCATGAGGTTTGGCATAATCCTAGGCATGAATTGTATATGTATAAGTGGCTTCTATGGGAGTGGGTGAACTTATATCTCCCCATATTCTAGGATCGTCATGTCTTAGGAGTTGGGATGTGATAAAGTTGGTATCAGAGCTATAGTTTTAAGAGTCTAGTTTAGACTTATCTATTTATTGGGTTAATTAAGTGTAATCCTGGAGCATAGGAATTTTTTCCTGTAATGTCACTTGTAGTCTATCGCTAGCATATTTTTGCAAAATCCTAGTAGGTCTTAGTAATCTTTGATATTGTTGCTTTCCTTATGATTCTCTTATCAAATGACCATAAAGATCATTCCTACGAGAGGACCCAAACCTAGAGCACCCCGAGTGACCTGCAAAAGGACTTGGCCAAAAATGTTCGAAAGAGTTATGCTTGTGATCTGCCCCAATAGGGAGGAAACCCCTAATGAAAAGGAGGACCCCGAGGAGTGCCTGGACTGTGATTAGGTTTATGATAAGATTCAGAAATTAGAGGATGACTACTCAGATTTAAAGGAGGAAAACTGATTTCTTAGGCTTTTGGTTCATAGCTTGAGGGAGGATGTGGAATAGCTTAAGACAGGGATTGTTGAGCATAAGGGAGGCTACTTGCCATCGAGGTCTTTGTCTTCGACTAGTCACCAGTGGGATAGAGATCTCCTTTATTATCAATGTGGCAGTAGTGGACATGTTGCTCTTAAGTGCTCTTCTATTGACTGTTCACCTACACAATCTGGGAGGCCAACCAATGACTGCCCTAGTGGAGGACACATGAGGGCTATGTGAACCCTTAATTTTGCACCTTTCAGTATGCGTTTGAACCTTAGAAGCACTTGGGCTCGATAAACAAACCTTTAAAAGCTGAAAACTTCAAAAAGGAAAAAATAAAATATTTCTTTTTGGCATTTAAACCCTTTCAAATCATCAGGGACTAAGTAACGAGTACAACGCAACTAGAATCGTGAAAAATGGATGAGAAATGAGCAAGAATGAGCCAAAATAGGCGAAATGGGAGAAAATAGGCCCATTGTCACAGAGTTGTGCGACATTGCTACAAAAGCCTCTATGGAACCACAAAGGCCTTTGCAGCAATGCCACAAAGACCTCTATGGCGCCATTAAGGCCTCTGTAGCAACTCTAGCAAAAATATGATTTTTTGTAATCCCATGTTGGAAATTTGTGTTTTCTATGCTTCAACCCTCCTCCTATATATAGAGGGCCTCTCCACACTTCAAGATGAACTTTCAGAGCTTTAAAAGCATTACCTTCAAACAAATCACTTTGCATTTGCTCCTTGCTTCGCAAAGTGAGTTGGGGGGTTTCTCCTTGATTCTTACGCGACTAGTTTAAGGCTTTCTGTCGCTTACCTATTCAAGGAAAATCTTTTGCCCTAGGCTCATGTCTACCACCCAAGGCAAGCTACTGCCCACCATCCGAGGCTATCTGCTACCCACAGAGGCTAGCCACCGCCTATAGTCCGAAGCCAACCACCACCCACCGTACGATGCCAACTACCGCCCGCTGTATGAGGTAAGCTTCTTTTCCTTTAATTTTCTATTGTCTAGATTTCCTTGCCTCTTTTAGTTAGTTAATTAAATTGATTCATCTAGGTTGCTAGCTAACTAACTCGGTAATCAATTAAATTAATTAATTAACTCAACCCTCTTTAATCAATCAATCAAAACATGATAAAATGGCTTAGCTAAATTAACCCCTTCGTAAGAAGGGAGAACTGCATGGGTTCTGATTCCTATTCAAAGGGATATGTAGGCATGCTTGGTTTAGGCAACGAATCCAACTAAAATTAACTAACTCTTCCCCCTTCACCTTCTTCACTTACTTTTATTTTGCTTTCCTTTACATAGTTATTAGGTTTAGTTTGGGGAATGTGTGACTTCTCTAGAACCCATAAGGGTTAGAGGAGGTATCTCCTAAGTTTGGATTTCATTGTAATATTGACTCTCTTTTATTTTGAATTCTATTTATGTATAAACTTTATGGATTGAATGACCATGCATATTATAAATTGTTCATGGATTTTTATTGTTCATGAAATATATTTTAAGTTACTTTAATATTACTTGGCCAAACTTATTTTGTTAAATTAGAATAAAAACCTAGTCCCCAAATCCTCTTTGATTTCAAGGCTAGTGATCTTTTTTCCTTTGGGTAATAATTGGAGTCAAATGGGTTTTTTCCTTATATTTTCCTAAATAAAAATAAATTAAGGTGTTGACTCCAAGAAATAATTTTCAAACCTATCAAAGATAAGCCCGAAGGCTTCCACATGAGTTCTTTCCCAAATGAGCATTTCAATTCCCTTTAGCAAATTAGACCAATGCTCAGGCGAGGCCTCACAAGCTAGGACGAGTAGTTGGTGATGATCGACGTAATGACATAGTACTTTATATGATATGAATGATATTCCTTTGACTGCCTAGTTACTTCACATAAAGTGATTTCTTTTATTGCTTATAATATAATTGATTTTTATATGATAGGGAATCTATGGTGCTATGAGTTATATGATATATGATTATGATGCATGACCCATGCTATGATATGTGATATATGCTATGTGATAAATGCTATGTGATATGTGATGTGAGATGTGATATGATGTGATAATGGGGGTTAGATGGGTTAGAAGGGAATTACTACTAAGTTTTCTTATCATGATAACAGAATGCCTCCCAAGAAAAAAGTTCACACAGCTGCCCAACCCGTTAAGGCTAATGAGGATGCCATGTCGGACACTGCATTGAATGCTACCTCTACACCTACACAGTTAAGAGAAAGATCCTATTTGAGGGCACCAATTATGGGCTCTAATTAGCAAGCATCATTGCAAGAGGTGCAAGCTATGCATGAGAAAATGAGAGACTTGCGCAAAGAATTGGAAGAGCTATAAGCTCAAAGGTGGGAAGTGCTGCTAACACAAGAAAAAAATGAAGTTCTACCACCTACAATAGTGGCAGCTACTCGAAAGAAGACGAAGCAGTTACCCGACAAGGGGATGACCATTGTATAGTTTAAGAAGTTGCAGCCACCTACCTTTAGTGGTGAGGAGGGTGATGACCCACACGAATTCTTGGATGAGATAGACAAGCTAGCCCATCGACTATCTTGCTCAGATGCCGAAGTGATCGAGTTAGTAGGACTCCAACTCAAGAAAGAGGCATGGTTTTGGTAAGAGAGGAACGTGGAGGAGTAACTTTATAGAGTTAACCCACCTACATAGTCAGAGTTTAAGCAAGAAGTGATGGATCAGTTCTTGCCTGAAGGTGAAAGGCAAGATATGGCACTGTAGTTTGAGTAGCTAAAGCAGAAGCCTAGGATGTCGGTGTCAGAGTATGCTAAGGAGTTTAACCAACTTAGCAGATTCACTATCAACATCGTGCCTACTGAAGTTAGTTGTATCAATCGCTTCATAAGAGGATTGATAATGCCTCTGTTCAACTCATTGGCGATGATTGAATTCTTGACTTGGCCAAGTTCATAGATAAGGCTAAGATAATGGAGAATAGATATAAGGCTGAGAGAGCCGAACAAGAGTAGAAAGGAAAGCATAAGAATAAGGGTCATGAAGGCCAACATAGAGAAGCAGGAGGCCCATGGAAGGAATTTTCAGTGTCTTCAACACATGGACAATGGAATGGTCAAGCTAAGCAAGACCTCCCCATTTGTGTAAAGTGTGGAAAAAAGCTGGAGTGTGCTGAAGAATTTCTAGTGCATGCCTAAGGTGTGGGCAAATGGATCATTTCATTATGGACTGCCCTTAGATAAGGAATCCAGGAAATGCAACCTTGACACCTCCACCACTTGGACCATCTCAACCTAAAGGGCAAGAAGCTAAGGATAAGAGACACAATTGAGACTCCTACTAGTAATCAATAACTGTTAGCCTAGTGGCATAGGACTTATATGAGACGAATGATATTATATGACTACTTAGCTATTTGGCTTTAGTTTGATCTTCTTTTACCTAGGAGATGATTGACTCATAAAAATGATAGGAGAGTGCATTACATGATTGGGATACATGATGTATGCCATGACATGTGATACATGTTATGTGATATGTGTCCTATGATTTGATATTATATCATGGGTGCTCATGTTAAAGGCATGCCAAGTATGACATTTTGATATTTGGGGTTAAGTAGATTAGAAAGAGAAGTTGACCAAGTTTTGATCCAATTTAGATTGATGATTGATGGGTATAGTGTTATGAGGTGTGAAATGCTTGCATGTTACAATGGTTTGGTATATAAATTTTATGGAGTTATCAAATGATAATTGTGATTGATGCCATAAGAAGAGAAATGATATTTAGCAATTGTATTAGAAGGATTATTATTTTAATATGGATAATTTTAATGGTTAGGAAAGTGAAGAATTGCATGATGTAAATGGAAAACCTAAAGTGAGATGATATTATAAGCCAAAGGTTACGAGGCATTAGGTAATTAGACCATAATAATGATGTGTATATTGTAAAGTAAGTCTAGAATAGTTAGGAGAAGTTTATTTAGGATTGTAAATTAATAAAATTCAAGTTTGTTTGGGATATGATATATATAGGAATGTTTATTAGGTTTAAATATGTTTTAATTGATAAATGATGGGAGTGTAGAAATTGTAATATTAGCAAGGTATTAAATACAAAAATATTTATTAAGGTTATAATAGATTAAGTAATAATTATTAGTATGGAAAGAGAATTATTGAATATCAATTAGAGTTATTAAATTAGAGTTTATCTATTAGATTTTTATATGACTAATGTGATAAATAATGAATGGAAGTGGTGATTAAGGTATTAGTATATATGTTAATAATAATAGAGATGCAAGGAAAAGAAATGTTTGGGATTATATTTAATTGAAGGTGAAATTAAAGGTCCTATCACTTTTGTTTAAGGTTAAGGGATACAAAATTATTAAGGATTAGTTTAAGATTTTTCTAAACAAGAGATTAAAATAGGTGTAGCTTAAGCTGAAGGTTTATCAGTGTGATTTTTGATAGATTGTAAGTATGTACCTTACGGTATTTGATATGTTAATTGTAGCTAGATATTGTGTTTGAGTGGTGCAGCAAAAGCATGGCAAAGAAGTTAAGTAGAGTATGTTGAATTTTTAGATTTGGAAATTCAAGGATGAATTTCTTTAAAGGGGGGAGAATGTAACAACCCACATCTACTTTAAGAGTTTTAGTGACAAATTATTTGAATTTAGGGTTATTGAGATAAATTGTGTGACTATATGAAAATTCATGTGTGATGTGATTTATGAGTTTGTGGTATGTTAAATTAATTCTAATATGACTAATATGAATTATTATTGTAAAATAAATTATTTAAATAAAATGCATTAGCATGAAATAATTTATTTTTTGTAAAATGAATTTTCATGTAAAAAGACGATTTTTAAGTATAAAATAATTTTATGAGTATTTTTAAATAAATGTTTTGGGATAATAAGAAAAATATTTTTATTTTAATTATTCACAGTCAGCCCCTAATTTAAATAAAATACCAAACACATAAAAGCCCACTACACTAAAATAATCATAACCTAGCTTATTAAGGGTATTATTGAAAATTACCCAAAACCCTACATTTAAATAGCAAATTTCAGCCAGCACTCTTATTCCAGTAGCCGTCACTCTATTTTTCTATATTTTGATAGAAAAACTCCCTTAAATTAATTCTCTCTATTGAAATTAAGAAAACAGCTTTTAACTTTGCAATTTCTCGCTCGTATTTGTAAGTTTCTCTTTCTTTTCAATTTCCTATTTGATTTCTATGAAATAAATTATGAGAAAAATTATTTTGAATTGATTATTTACTTATTTCTGTAGATTTAATTTAGTTTGGGTGAGTTTTTGAAAGAGAAATTAATTTTTCTATTGAAAACGTTAACCTTCCTACACGATTTCGCCAAAGGTGAATCCTGTAACTCAAAAATTAAAATTTTCAAACATAAATTCATTAAGGGGACAGCTACTACATATTTAGATTCTAAACTAATTTTTGATATGTTCTGATGAAAAATATTGGATTAAATCATATTTTTACATATTAATGTAATAACTGAAAAGTTTCAGAAAACAAGGAAATTCAAAGTTTTCGCCCTAGAACTTGAAAGTTGGAAAATTCTATGTTTGATAATTCTATGGCTGCCAAATAGTGGTGATTGATGTTCTAAACTAATATTTATTTTGTTTAGATAAAAAATAATGATTTAAATCATGTGTTTATATATTACTGTAATGAACAAAAAGCACAAAAACTCATGATTTTCATCCTAAACCTTAAAACTTGGAATTTTCATGCATAATTATGATCTATGGCTATCAATTCATACATATGGATGTTTTAAACTGATATTTGCTATGATTGAATGAAAAATAATGATTTAAAACACCACTTTATATATTACTATAATGACCATAAAATACCAAAAATAAGAAAGGTTCATGGTTTTGCATCCTAAAACCTAAAATTGGAATTTTCATGTATATGTCACACCTATTATTGCCGATTCATATAGATTGATGTTCTAAAATGATTTTTTTTATGTTTACATAAAAAATCTTGGATTCAAACCATGTTTCTACATATTACTGTAATAGACGAAAAGTAAGAAAAGTAAGAAAAATTCAGTTTTTCTCTTAACAGGGTATTCGGCCTACCATGGGATTTTTATCCCAATGTCTATAATTTTTATGTGATGAATTTTAATGATTATTGACATCTATGTATATATGATAAATGGTTAAATTGCATGTTGGTTGAAGGAATGACTCTAGACAAGCCTAGAGGCACTTTGGTATACTTAAGGTATCTTAACCTTATGTTGTGTTTAGAATATGAATGTGATTGGGAAATATGAAAATAGATTTTATGATAACTTGATAATGAATTAATGATCTTGAATTGATGAAGAGATTGATTAAATGAATGGGTCATAAGAAATAAGCATGACACTTGAAAGGTTATTTGTTTAGTTGACATATATGATAGTGTTAAGTGTACTAAGTTGAATGATAAAGTGAATTGATATTAAGATAATGACATGGTGTTGACCTTAGAAAGGTATTGACATAAATTATGATGTGTTTTCATATGGCCTTATAAAGGCTAAGTGTGTAAGACTTTTAAAAGTCAACATGCTATGTGCAAATGATGAGTGCATTTATATGTGCAACTCTAAGTGTATGTGAATGTTATATGTGCATTAGGTTGTTATGCGATAGGATAGCATCATGATTAAATAAATACTAAGTATTGAATTAAATATTGTGATAGAGTTTAAGGAGTTTTAGAAGTCTAAGGGCTATGTGTATTAGGAATGAAGGAGCCACAAGGTGAGTAAACATTATACTTTCGTTACAAGTTCAGGCTATCATGATTATGTTATGGGAACCTTTGAGATTCTTGAAACCCAAGTTCACTTCCATTTTAAATTTGATTGTGTGATTTCTTTATTAAGTTTGGGTTGCCAAAGGACATTTGGTCCATAGCAATTTGTGTTTATCTAATGATAAATACTTTTTGTGATTATTATCCTAACTTATATTCTTTCTGGAACTACACTATCATTGTATCTTTTGTTCAAAAGTTAAACTACTATTGCTATTGGGATACTTGTTATTGCCTTATGTGATATTGTTATTTGTGATTTCCATTAGCTCTAGTTATTGTACCTTTAACCCTTTATGCAAAAATCCTCGTGCCGATATGAGTAATCATTGGAACCTGTACACATGGTGTTAACCCGATAGATAGGGATTATGTATCCACCTCAGTTAGAAGGGGCAGTTCTAGCCATAGAGCCTAATCAGTTTCACAACTTTATAAGTAATGGGTTGAGAGTTGGAATTTGGTATAAGGCCACCTGTCCCTTGAATCAATGAGCTAGTATAGTATTTTACTCTAATTGAGTAATAAGTGATTTAAGTGTGATTTTTGCAAACCTGTTAAAGTGAAAATCTTGCTAGATTGTAAACTGTGGAACCATGATTTGTAAATTGTGAACTATATGTTACACACAATGGGCTTTCATTAAAAATGGGATATATGATATCATTTAAGCTATATTATTTACTCATTCAGATCATCTATCTCACCCTGTTCTCCTTTTGTGGTTCCAAGTGAGCAATATAAGGAGGCAAGGTGATGGCTATAGCATCTTACTTCGCTTAGGGATTCCTTGTCTAAATCTTTAATAATACTATGTTATGAACAATTATCTTTAGATGCTCTGGGAATTATTATTTTAAATGTTTATCTTGATGTGTTATTCAATAAGGTTTAAACTAGAATTGAATATTATTATTTCTTATGGGTTGTGTTTGAAGTATCTTTTATTGTCTTCTACAACTAAAGGTTTTCATATAAATGTCTTAAATGAGTTATTGCATGAGGTTTGGTACGATCCTAGGCATGAATTATATATATATAAGTGGATTCTAAGGGCATGGATGACCTTATGTCTCCCTATGTTCTAGGACCGTCATGTCTCAGGAGTTAAGATGTGACACATATCGAGTCTGAGTCTGAATTAAAGTTCCAATATGAGTCAGAGTCTATGTCTTCAGTTTCTCCTATTTTTAGTGATAATGATGATGTAATTGACCTTGAGCCTTCAAGTTTGATGTAAATTGGGAATCATCCATGTTCGAATTTAATAAAAAGTTTATCGTTTCTTCTTACTATCCGGTGCCTTTTTCTTTAATGTTCCAAATTTAAAATCTATCTTAAATAAGATATCAAATGAAATAAATGAAATAAATGAAATCAAAGATGATGCAATTAAAGAGCCAATAAATGCTCATACACATGATACACCAAAAGCTACATTCATAGCATCTGTATGTATAAACAAGGGTCAAACAGAGGAAATGATCAAACAAATTTCAAGACTGCTTCGCATGGCATCATAAGGACATGATAGGTTTGGATCCTAGCAGAGCTATTCACAAAATTCCAATCTACCCCAATTCCAAGCCAGTCAAATAGAAATTGTGAAGACTCAAAGCTATATGGTCCATACCAATTAAAGAAGAAATTATAAAGCTACTAGACCATAACTTCATCAAGCCCATCAGTTACCCCTCCTAGCTTGCTAACATTATGTCGATTCCTAAGTAAGATGGTAGAGTTAGAATTTGTGTGGATTGTAGAGATCTAAACAAGTCTTGTCCAAAAGATGACTTCCTTTTGCCTTACATTGACCTTCTGATGGATTGTATGGCAAGATCTGAAATGGTTTCTTTAATCGACCTGACCACAAGATACAATTAAATAATGGTTCACCCCCTTGACAAAGGGAAAATAGCCTTCATCTCTTAGTAGGGTACCTATTGTTACAGGGTTATGCCATTTTGACATAAGAATGTAGGGGCAACATACTAAAGGATGGAAACCATAATCTTTCATGACATGATGCACAAAGAGATTGAAGTATATATTGATGATATGGTGGTTTAAGGCACTACTGTCAAAGAGCACTTGGAAGCTTTAAGGCAATTCTTCCTTAGACTTTGCCAATATAATATCAAACTCAATCCTACCAAGTCTATCTTTGGTGCTTCATCTAAGGTATTCCTTGGCCATATGGTCAGCAAGAAATGTATAAAAGTTGACCCTGCAAAATCAAATGCCACCTCCTAAAATAGAAAAGGAGATTAGAGGTTTCCTAGGACAGCTCCAATATATTAGTCGGTTCATCAATCAATTGGCCAATGTATGCAAGCTCATCTTCAAGTTACTTAAAAAAGGAACTTTAAAGCAATGGAATTAAGACTGTCAAAAAGCATTTAATCGAATCAAGCGATATTTGCTAAACCTACCAGTATTGCAACCCCCCGGCCTAGGAAACCACTATTACTTTACTTATCAGTGACTGATGAAGCAATATGGGCAATGCTCACCCAAAATGCTGCCAACACTAATAAGGAAAATGCCATCTACTACTTGAGCAAAAGAATGTTATCTTATGAATTCAAGTATGGCTATATAAAAAAAGTTATGCCTTGCTTTTATTTGGGTTTGCCACAAACTACAACACTATCATAGTTCCTACACAACTCATATCCTTGTTGACAAGAGCCCTTTGAAATTCCTTATAGAGAAGTTAGTTCTTAACAATAAGATGGTAAGATGGATGGCAGTGTTGGTAGCATATGATCTCAAATACATACAATAAAAAGTAATCAAGGGAAGCATAATAGCATACTAATTAGCTGCAGCCCTAATAGATGACGAATGGACTGAGCCTGAATTCCCCGATGAGCATATCCTAATGATTGGCAATGAAGTGTGGAAGCTCTACTTTAATGGGGCTTTAAAAAGGAAAGGGTATGTTAGGGGGATTATGTTCATTACACCAAGAGGGAAAGCCTACCCATAGCCATCAAACTAAACTTTGAAGTAACAAATAACAAGGCAGAGTACGAGTCATGCATTTGTGTCCTTGAAGCACTAATAAGGCTCTGAATCAAGCACCTTGAGATTTATGGAGACTCGAATATGATAGTTTCCTAAGCCTTGGGGAAATGGAAAATAGAAAAGAAAGTTTGGTTCCTTACCACAAACACCTAGATGAATTGGCAACCAACTTCTATGAACTGTCTTTCTATTATCTCCCAAGAATAAAGAATAGATTTACTTATGCTTTGGCAACACTCACCTCAGTGCTTGACATAAGTAATGGCATCATAATCAGACAAATCATAATTGAAGTGAAATATAAACTAGTATGCATAACTCATTGCCTAAATATGCAAGTCATTGATAGTAAACCATGGTTTTGGGATATGGGCTTTATTCTAAAGGGGCTTCTAAAACATAAAAGAGGACTCTAAGATAGTTATCTAAGGGATTCATTCCAAATAGAGAAGTGCTCTACAAATGAACTTCAGATAGCATCCACCTAAGATTTGTCATCAAAGAAAAAGCCCAATTGATCATGGAATGGATGCATGGTGGTAACGAAGGCCTATACATTAATGGCATTACTTTGGCTCACAAAATCATGAACTAAAGATATTTCTTACTTACCATAAATGAGGATTATGCTAAGTATGTGCAAAAATGCCATAAATGCCAAGTTTATGCTAAGCTTTATAAACAACCTCTTATACCTTTATCGCCGATCACTACGCCTTGGCCATTTGCTACTTAGGGCCTTGACTTCATTGGGAAGATAAGTCTGAAATCCTCTGGCAAACATGCATACATCCTGGTAGCATTTGATTAATTTTCCAAGTGGGTTGAAGCTACACCTTACCAAGTATTAGATTCTAAATGGGTAGCTCAATTTATTCGTACCAACATCTTTTGTAGGTATGGAGTCCCCTTTGAAATAATCACTAACAATGGATCCCATTTTCAAAAAGAAGTTGCCCAATTGCTGAAAAAGGAGAAAATCCAACACCATAGGTCTTCTCCTTATAGACCTTAAACAAATGGTGCAGTAGAGGCTACAAACAAGACTATCAAGAACATACATCAAAATATGGTTGACAACCATAAAGATTGGCATTTACATCTACCTTATCGGGATATAGAATGTCAGTACACACTCTGACCAGTGCTACACTATACTCCCTGTGTATGAAATGGAAGCAGTCCTCCTAATCGAGGTGGAAATAAAATCAACACAGATCATGAAAGAGAGTCAGTTGGACAAAGTGGAATGGGTAAAAGGTTTCCATGAATAACTGAATGCCATTGATGAAGAAAGGATGGATTCCTTGTATCAAATTCAAGGTTACCAGTAGAAATTGACAAGGCATTTCAACAAAAAGGTCAGAGACAGAGGACTATAAAAAGGCAACTTGGTTCTAGAGGAAATTAGAGCACCTATTCATAAACTAAGGGAAAAATTCAGGCCCAATTGAAGTGGCCCATTTATGCTAAAGAAAATCTTATCTGCTAGAGCAACTATCTTAATGGATTTGGAAGGCATAGAGTTTTCAAGCACATGCAATATAGACTAGCTCAAGATATATTTTGCATAAGCATCCTTGTAATTCATGCATTACGTTTGCATCCATGTAAATACAAGAACTACATGGACCTGATTCTCTATAAAAGAAAAAAAAAAGATGATGAAATTATTATAAGGAGATATGTAGGTGACCCATGTGGGTTCAGTCCAAATCATCAGTAAATTTTTATTGTGTGTCACACATTTGTTTGGCTCTTATTTGTGTCACAAAGGAAAGAGAAAAGAAAAAAAGAAAAAAAGAGGAAAAAAAAAGGAATCATAAACAAAATGTCTCATTTGTCTCATTTAATTTTTGTAACATTAAAAAAGAAAATAAAAGACATAAGCAATTAAATAAAATCAATCTCATGAGCCAAAAGCCTTCCTAAAAATCATAACAAAAAAGAAAGGGGCAAAAAGTCAATTATGACTCTCATCTTCATTCTCCTCTATCCCTTCAATAATTGCAGCTCTCTTAGTTTTCTCAAACTGCCATGAGTTTGCTATCCACCAATCGATATACTTTAAAGTCTTGTCATAATGGTGAGAAGGATGAGTAGCATGAAAACCTCACTCCCATCCATTCTTAACAGCTCGCCCAATAATCTCAGTAATAAAGACAAACTAAAATAAAGCACCATCTAGGGGCACACCTTGTCTATGGCTCATCTGATGCATAATTCCGGTAGCCTGATAAAAGGTGACCATCCTCAAACCCAAAAGATAAACCATCCTATAACCAAAACTTATTATCATGAATTGGTCTATCTTATACCATTCACATCTCCAAAGCAGCTTATCAAAATCCATCTCAAGAAGCCATTTGATCCACTCCCTTTTAGAGTCCTTTTTGATCACAATGGTGCGGGTCCTATACCATAAAGCAAAGTAGTCTGCCTTAATAGGAGGGGCCACTATTCAAAGGTGGTCTTTCAACTAAATTTGGGAGAAAGAACAAAATAAGGAGAAGAATGATGAAATGGATGAAAGAAAAACAAAAAGTTAGAAATAAACCCAAAGGATAATGGGGCTTATAGTCCATAGGCCACTGGAATCATAGACCTATCCAAACTTATAATGGTCTCAGTAAGCACAATGGCAATAATAAATCTTCCCTCTTCCATCTGAGGAATCAAATCAACAACCCTAGCATCACCCCAACTAATAGGGCTCACAAAGATATATCTTGCAGTCAGACAAAAAGAAAGTGCCCGCATCCTCAAATGAAACCACTTGTCATCCTCAAAGTCTTTGGGAACATGAAATTCTGCAACTACAGCATTTAAATATGGCCAATCCTCCACTACCATAGGACTAGCCACTTCCTTACTCATATCCAAAAGCCTCTTAAAGGAGTTAAAATTCCTCACTCTCTCAACAGGAGTAGCCAAAAGCGCCTCAAGATCATATCTGAGCAACACAAAAAATTTAATGAAAGTAGAACACATTTCTTCCATGCTTGCCCTAAACCTAAAGACATGGGCATCAAGATCCTAAAAATGTATATAGGCACACAAAAAATCTCAATCAATTTTCACTCTCCTCAAAGTGGGCATGGCACTTACTCTATATTTCCTTAAATTTTTCTCTCTACTTTAGTAAGATTCTTGCACCATAAGAACATTGCATTGTTAAAATAGGTCTCCATTGCAAAAAAAATAGGAAAAATTGATGAAAAAAGCAAGAAAAGATGCTTAAATATATTAAAATGGGCTTAGGAGTCACTAGAATGAAGTTTTAAGAGGTGAAGAAGGCTATAAATAACAGAAAATCAAGAAAAATCAAAATTAGGAATGGATTTCACTACGGTTGCAGCAGCGTCTCTGCAATACCTATTTTGGCTACCACAAGGACACTTATAGTTGCCACAAGACCTTTGCGGCTATCGTAGTAATGATTAAATTGCCACAATGTCTTTTCTATCTCCATTTTACAAATTTAGGGCCACCGCAAGACCTCCTAGCAAAAAAAAAATTTTGAAAATTGAGACTAAAAGTTCGAAGCCCTATTTCAGCTACATTTAGGAACTACATTCATGCATACTGCACATATATGATTAGGGATAGAAGTGCATCTCATAACAAGTAAAACTGTTCATAACATAACATTTGGGAAGAACATCCATACATACCATAACATCACATTTAGGAAGAACATCCATACATATCATAACATCACATTTGGGAAGAACATCCATACATATCATGCATAAAAATCAATAACTCAAAGGAAAGATAACAGAACTTCTAATGGTGCCTACACCTTTCCTTTATCCACTCGCATGGAGATTCATCTCCCTCTTCACCACCAGCACCTCTACCCTTACCAATATCTCTACTACCTCCCAGCTCTGCTCGGCTTAAAGTGGATGACAGAGCAATAATCATATGACCCATTACCTTCTAGGCCTTATGAGCCTAATCTATAAGCACCTATAAGACCAAGAAAATTAAGCAACAGAACAAGAATCTAAAGTTATGGTGGAATTAGAACAACCCACCTAAGTGGTATCTGCTAGAACTTCAGGCCATTTAAATGGTGTCATCGCGGAAGAATCATATTCAACTAGTTACCCCTTATGAGGTGTAGGAAGAAGGCTTCCCAAATGATATTGACCTCTTAAGAATGAACAAATTGATATTATTGTCAAGAATCTCCTCTTGATTTATTAAGATAAGCTACTCACCAAATACTTGCTTAACTTCAAAGCCTTGATTTCCACTGCTTCTAAGATTGAAGATCTAATCCAAAGTGGGCAAATAAAAGAAGAATCTGCATTTGGGTTAAGATAAAAAAAGCAAGGAAATGTAACTTCCTCGATGAATCAGAAAGGAGGGGAAGTAAATGCCATCGCAATCAAGAAGCCACTCAAGATTGAAAGGTGCCAATTCTCTGATCTAGGGGTGTACATATAAGCATCATTTACAAGAAACTGCTTAAGGCAAGAATGGTACAACCTCTCAAACCAAGGCATGTTCCTAATGCACTACCCTAAAATCAAAAACCAAATGAGAGATGTGACTATCACTAAGGACCTAGGCATAAAACTGACGCATACAAGGCCTTAAGACACAAGATCTAAGATCTAATTGATTCAAATGACCTCTTACCACCCAAAGCTAGACCCAAGATCACCACCAACCCATTGCCCAACTATATAGTAAATGCAGTTACCTTTTAAGAAGGAATTGATCCTTTCTCATTGATAAAATTAACTTTTGACTACTAATGTGTGTTAGATGTCACCAACTTGGTTGAGAAGATTGATGCCATCACCTAAAATGGCAGAATTATCCAAAGACCAAACCATCTAATTCAAAGCACTCAACCTGTTCAAACCATCCCTGCACCATCCGACAATATAAAAAAGAGTCTTGAACCTGTTGAAGACCCCTATACTCAAGCAATTAAAAAAGGCTTAAGCAAATATTTCAATATAGATTTTGATTCAATCCTCATATCCTCACTGTCAAGCTCTTTGCAAGGCACTAAATCAATGTCAAACTCCTATTGATATCACCCCTGAGAATCTTATGGCTTCAATCGCTAGTGCCACTCAACGAGTTTTAATATCATTTGGTGATAATGACTTACCAAAAGGGGACTCTGACCACAACAATGCCCTTTATATAATAGTGATGACTTAAAGGAAAACTGTGCCCATGGTTTTAATTGACAATGGCTCAGCCCTGAATGTGTGTCCCTTAAAAGTGGCTAGTTGCCTAGGCCTAGAAGTAACAGATTTCACCCTTTCTGATCAAATAGTAAGGGCCTATGACAATACTAGCTACATTGTATGTCATTATCGAACCCACAACCTTTTCCATCCCCTTCCAAGTAATTGATGTTCCTACTTATTTTAACCTACTACTTGGAAAACCCTAGATCAACTAAGCTAAGGCAGTCCCTTCATCACTACAACAAAAAGTCAAATTTCCTTATAGGAAGGGGATTGTTACCATAAAAGGGGAAATGCATGGCAAGTCTAACATTCCAAAACCTATGCCTATTTTAGAAATTCAACCTGAATTGTCCACCTACCCTCTCTCTGGCTTCTCTTTCATTCAGTTCCTTAAGGGTGAAAAAGGTAAAGAACTTGTTCCACTCAACTTTGATCCTTTTAGAAACATTGCTATGGCTAATATGTTAAGAAAAATGAATTATTTTCCTAGCCTAGGTCTTGGAAGAAATCAACAAGGCTTAAAGTCCTTTATGGACTATTCAGTTGCAATGCCACCATTTAGCCTAGGATATGAGCCTACTGATGAGGATCTAATGGAAATGGAGGAACATGCTAAGGAAAGAGTCATGGCCCTTAAACAAGGTGAGACTTATGATTGGCCCATATGCCCTTATTTCAAAACTCTCAATGGATATTTTGTAAAAGAAGGTGACACAGTCCTTTACTATGGCTTTCTTGAACCCTAGATTTGTCCTGTTACAAGAAAATTAATTCCTAATTTTTAAATTTTCTTTAATGTCAGGCTTTCACTAGAGGATTATGAGCCCATATTCATGCTAAGTCAAGATTGGAAGGAGAACATTAAGGCAAGTCTCTTTGATGAAGTCTTTATGACCCATCCACCCTAATCCAACCAAATAAGACCGAGCTAAATAACTGGTATTTCGAGGAAAGCCCATTCCATCAATCTAAGATAGAGTTCCAGTTCCAGTCTAAGCCTAAGTCTGAGTCATAGTCCTATATTGAGTCTAGGTCTGAGTCAAAGTCCTATATTGAGTCTGAGTTTGAGTCAAAGTCCCAGTCAAAGTCAAAGTATATGCCTTCAATTTCTTCTATTGTTAATGATAATGATGATGTAATTAACCTTGAGCATCCAACCTTCGAGTTTGATGTAAACTAGGACTTATCCCTATTCAAATTCAATAAAAAGTTTGCCTTTTGCTCTTACAATCTCATGTCTTCATTTTTCTTTAATGTTCCAAATTTTAAATTTGACTTAAATGAGACATTAGATGAAAAAAATGAGATAACTGAAATAAAAGATGATGCAATCAAAGAGCCAATAAATGCTGGTACACATGATACACCAAAAAACATTCATAGTATCTACATACATAAATAGGGGTTAAAGAGAGGAAATGATTAAAGAATTTCAAGACTGCTTTGCGTGCCATCCTAAGGACATGATAGGTTTAGATCCGAGCATAACTATTCATAAAATTCCAATCTACCATGATTCCAAGCCAGTCAAATAGAAATTGCAAAGACTCAAAGCTAAATGGTCCATACTTATTAAAGAAGAGATTATAAAGCTACTTGACCACAACTTCATCGATCCTATCAGTTACCCATCATGGCTCACCAATATTATGCCATTTCTTAAAAAAGATGGTAGAGTTAGAATGTATGTGGACTACATAGATCTGAACAATGCTTGTCCAAAGGATGACTTTCCTTTACCTCACATTGACCTTATAGTGGACCATATGATAGGATCTACAATGGTTTCTTTAACCAACCTGGCCATAAGATACAATCAGATAATGATTCACCCTCTGACAAAGAGAAAACAACCGTCATCACAGAGTGGGGTACCTATTGCTACAAAGTTATGCCATTTGGACTCAAGAATGCTCGAGCAATATATCAAAGGATGGCAACCGCAATCTTCCATAACATGATGCATAAAGAGATTGAGTTATATGTTGATGATATGGTGGTTAAGGGCATTACTATTAAAGAGCACTTTGAAGCTTTAAGGCAATTCTTCCTTAGACATTGTCAATACAATCTCAAACTCAATCCTACCAAGTGTATCTTTGGTGATTCATCTGGGGTATTCCTAGGCCATGTGGTCAACAACAAAGTGTAATAACCCACATCTACCTTAGGAGTTTTAGTGACAAATTATTTAAATTTAGGGTTATTGTGATAAATTGTGTGACTATATAAAAATTCATGTGTGAAGTGATTTATGAGTTTGGGGCACGTTAAATTAATTTTAATATGCCTGATATGAATTATTATTATGAAATAAATGATTAGAATAAAATTCATAAGCAAGAAATAATTTATTTTTCGTAAAATGAATTTTCATACAAAAAGATGATTTTTAAGCATAAAAATAATTTTATAAGTATTTTAAAATAATTTTTAAATAAATGTTTTAGGGGGGAATTTTACAAAAAATAATAAGAAAAATATTTTATTTTTAATTACCTATAGTCAGCGCTAAATTAATTAAAAAGTCCAAATACCCAAAAGCCCACTATACTAAAACACTCCTAACCTAGCTCATTAAGGGTAATATTGGAAATTTCACCCAAAACCCTAATATTTAACCTAAATTTTGGCCAGCCCTTCATTCCAGCAGCCACCATTCTATTATTTCATTATTTTGGCAATTTCTACTGAAATTCATAAAAATTCTTTCAAAATTGCGATTTCACAATCATTTCATAAGTTTTTCTTTTTCTTTCAATTTGGTATTTGATTTTTATGAAACTAATCTTGGAAAAATTATTTTGAACTAAATATTTACTAATTTTTACTAATAAAATTTGGGCTAGATAATTTCTTGAGAGAAAAATCAATTTTTCTATCGAAAGCACCAACATCTCTACACGATTTCTCAAAAGGTGAATCCTATAACTCAAAATTGAAATTTTATGCATAGACCATACCAAGGGGAGTGATTTCTGCATCATTGAATTTTAAACTGATTTTTTATGTGTTTTGATGAAAAATATTGGATTAAATCATACTTCTGCATATTACTGTAATGACCGAAAAGTTTCAAAAAATAAAGGAATTCAAGGTTTTTCTGCTAAAACTTAGAAGTTAGAAAATTCTATAATTATTCATACATATGGCTGCTGATTTGTATATGGATGGATTCTAATCTGAAATTTGTTTTTTTTTTATGAGAAATAATGATTTAAATCATGTGTTTGCATGTCACTATAATGAACGGAAAGTGCAGAAAGCTTGAAAACTCAGGATTTTCACCATAAACCTTGAAACTTGGAATTTTCATGCATAATTATGATCAATGGCTGCCGATTCATACATGTAGATGTTCTACACTGATATTTGCTATAATTGAATGAAAAATAATAGTTTAAACCACTTGTTTACATATTGGTGTAATGATCGAAAAATACCAAAAACAAGAAAACTCATGGTTTTTCATCCTAAAACTTAAAGTTGAAAATTTTCATGCATATAAATGTATATGTGAGTCAATTCCTACATGTCTACATTTTAAAATGATTTTTGTTTTGATTACATAAAAAATCTTGGTTTAGACTATGTTTTTACATATTACTGTAATAGACAAAAAGTAAGAAAAGTAAGAAAAATTCAATTTTTCCCTTGATAATGTATTCGGCCTACCATGGGATTTTTATCCCAATGTCTATAATTTTCATGCAATGTATTTTGATGATTATTGACATGTATGTATGTCTAATAAATGTTAAAATTGCATGTTAGTTGAAGGTATGACCCTAGACAAGCTTAAAGGCACTTTGGTATACTTAAGGTATATTAATCTTAAGTTGTGATAAGAATGTGAATGTGATTGGGAAATATGGAAATAGATGTTATAATGAGTTAATAATGAATTAATGATCTTGAAGTTATGAAGAGATTGATTAAATGAATGGATCATAAGGGTTAAGCATGACACTTGAAAGGCAATTGATAAATTGACATGCATGGAACTGTTTAGTGTACTAAGTTGATTGCTAAAGTGAATTGATATTATGATAATGATATTGTGTTGACCTTAGAAAGGTATTGACATGATTGTAATGTGTTTTCATGTGGGCCTATAAAGGCTAAGTGTATGAGACTTTTAAAAGTCAACATGTTATGTGCGAATGATGAGTGCACTTATATGTGCAACTCTAAGTGTATGTAAATATTATATATGCATGGGGTAGTTATGGGATAGGATAGCATCATGATTAAATAAATACTAAGTACTGAATTACATATTATGTTAGAGCTTGAGGAGTTTTAGATGTTCAAAAAGGCTACATGTACTAGGAGCGAAGGAACCACAATGTGAGTAAACACTATGTTCATGTTACAAGTGTCAGTAAACATTATGTTTCCAGTTATAAGTATAAGTTATCATGTTATGTGAAACTTTGATATCTTGAAACCCAAGTTCTTTTCTATTTTTCTTTTATGACTAAATGATTCCTTTGTAAGCTTTGGGTTGCCAAAAGACATTTAGTCTAAATCTATTTGATTATTCAATGAAAATAAAGTACCTTTGTATTTTTTGCCTTACCTTACTTTCTTTCTGGAACCACAATGTTATTTATCTTTTGTTCAATAAGCTAAATAGCTATAGCTATTGCTATTGTGATACATGTTAATGCTTATTTTTAAGTGCTATTGTTATAAGTGATTACGATAAATACGAGTGAATTAAACAAGAGTCTTCACTCACGAATGTAAATTTGAGTGAATTGAGCAGTGTCTTCACTCACGAGTGAATTAAATTCGAGTAAATTGAGCAAGAGTCTTCACTCACTTATGTAAATTTGAGTGAATTAAGCAGTGTCTTCACTCAAGAGTGAATTGAGCAAGAGTCTTCACTCACAAGTAATAAGTGTGATTTTCTGCAAACCTTGTTAAATTGCAAACTTTGATTCATGAATTGTAAAACATGAACTATGTGTTATAAGCTATAGGTTTCCTTTTTAAAAATGGATATATATTCTCACATGTGTTATATTGTTTACTCATTGAAATCATCTATCTCACCCATTTTTCTTTGTGTGGTTCCAGGTGAGTAGTATGAGGAGGCAAGGTGATGACTCAAGCATCCTACTTCACTTAGGGAATTTCTTATCCAAGATAATATGTTTAATATGTTATAAAGAGTTATCCTTAGGCGCTCCGAGAATATTTATTTTTGGATCTTTATTTTGAAATGTTATCTTTCGAGGTCTTAATTGGATTCTAAATATTATTTCCTTATGGATTATGTTTAAAATATATTTTAACTATGTTTCCGTGACTTAAGGTTTAAAAAAAAGGTTTATTTAAGTTAATGTAAGAGGTTTTTATATGATCCTAGGCAGTATTTGTATAAGTATAAGTGGGTTCTATGGGCATGGGTGATCTTATGTCTCTCCATGTTTTGGGATCATCATGTCTCCAAAGTTGGGATGTGACACAAAGGTATAGAAGTTGACCTTGAAAAGTCAAATGCAATTTTAGAAATGCCACCTCCTAAAACAGAAAAAAAGATTAGAGGTTTCCTTCGACAACTCTAATACATTAATCAATTCATCAATCAATTGATTGATATATGTGGGCTTATCTTTAAGTTACTTAGAAAAGGGGCCTCAAAACAATGGAATGAAGACAGCCAACAAGCCTTTGATTGAATCAAGCAATATTTGCTAAACCTACTAGTACTACAACCTCTAAGGCCTACGAAACTACTATTACTTTACTTATCAATGACTGATGAAGCAATCGATGCAATGCTTGCCCAAAATGCTCTTGACTCTAACAAAGAAAATGTCGCTTACTACTTGAGCAAAAGAATGTTGTCCCATGAGCTCAAGTATGGCTATATAGAAAAGCTGTGCCTTGCTCTTATTTGGGTTTGCCACAAACTGCAACACTATCTTAGTTCCTACACAACTCATGTCCTTACTGACAAAAGCCTTTTGAAATTCCTTATGGAGAAGCTAGTTCTTGACAGTAAGATGGCAAGATGGATGGCAGTCTTGGCAGCATATGATTTCAAATATGTACAATGAAAAGCAATCAAAGGAAGCATTGTAGTAGACCAATTAGTTGTAGCCTTAATAGATGAAAAATGGACTAAGCCTAAATTCCCTAATAAGGATATCCTAATGATTGACAATGAAGTTTGGAAGCTCTACTTTGATAGGGCTTCAAATAGCAAAAGGTATGGTGTAGGCATTATGTTCATTACACCAAGTGGGGAAAGCCTACCCATAGCTATCAAACTAAACTTTAAAGTAACAAATAAAGAGGCAGAGTACGAGGCATATATTTGTGGCCTTGAAGGAGCAACAAGGCTCCGAATCAAGCACCTCGAGATTTATGGAGGCTCAAATTTGATAGTGTCCTAAGCCTTAGGAAAATGGAAAATAAGAGAAGAGTGTTTGGTTCCTTACCACAAATGCCTAGATGAATTGGCAACCAACTTCTATAAACTGTCTTTCCATTATCTCCTAAGAACAAAGAATAGATCCGCTGATACTTTCGCAATGCTCTCCTCAATGCTTGACATAAGCAACGGCTTCATAATCAAACTAATCATAATTGAAGTGAAACATGAACCAAGATGCATAACTCATTGCCTAAATATGCAAGTTGTTGATGGTAAACCATGGTTTTGGGATATCCTTAATTATATCAAGAATAGGCTTTATCCTGAAGGGGCCTCTAAAACACAAAAGAGGACTCTAAGATAGTTATCCAAGGGATTCATTTCAAATGAGGAAGTGCTTTACAAATGGACTTGGGAAAACATCCACCTAAGATGTGTCACTAAAGAAGAAGCCCAACAGATCATAGAATGGATGCATAGTGGTTATAAAGGTCACACATGAATGGAGTTGCTTTGGCTCGCAAAATCATAAACCAAGGATATTTTTGGTTTACCATGAATGAAGATTGTGCTAAGTCCATGCAAAAGTGCCATAAATGCCAAGTTTATACTAAGCTTCATAAATAACCTTTTATACCTTTATCGCCGATCACTACGCCTTGGCCATTTGCTACTTGGGGCCTTGATGTCATTGGGAAGATAAGTCCAAAATCCTTTGGCAAACATGAATACTTCCTGGTAGCAATTGATTACTTTTCCAAGTGGGTTAAAGCTGCACCTTACCAAGTATTAGATTCTAAACGAGTAGCTTAATTTATTCGTACCAACATCCTGTGCAGGCAGTCCTTTATCACTGACAATGGATCCCATTTTCAAAAACAAGTCACCCGGTTGTTGAAAAAGAGAAAATCCAACACCACAAGTCTTCTCCTTATAGGCCTTAAACAAATGGTGCAATAGAGGCTGCAAACAAAACACTCAAGAACATACTTCAAAAGATGGCTGACAACCATAATGATTGGCATCTACATCTACCTTATGCCCTATGGGGTATAGAATGTTAGTACGAACTTTGACTAGTGCTACATCGTACTCCTTGGTGTATGGAATGGAAGCAGTCCTCCTAATCAAGGTGGAAATAAAATCAGCGTGAATTATGAAGGAAAGTCAGTTGGACAGAGTGAAATGAGCAAAAGGCTAGCATGAATAGCTCAATGTCATTGATGAAAAAAGCATAGATGCCTTGTATCAAATTCAAGGTTACCAACAAAATTTAGCAAGGCATTTCAACAAAAAGGTCAAAGACAAAGGACTACAATAATGTAACCATATTCTAAAGGAAATCAGAACACCTATTTATGATATAAGGGGAAAATTTAGACCCAATTAGAGTGGCCGATTCATGCTAAAGAAGATCCTATCTGGTGGAGCAGCTATCTTAATGGATTTGGATAGCATAAAGTTCTCAAGCCTATGCAATCTAGATCAGCTCAAGATATATTTTGTATAAGTATCCTTGTAATTCATGCATTGCATTTGTACCCATGTGAAGACAAGAACTACATGGACTTGATTCTTTATAAAAACAAAAAAAAATGATGATGAAATGGTTGTAAGGAGATACGTAGGCGACCCGTGTGGGTTTGGTCCAAATCATCAATAAAATTTCATTGTGTACTACACATTTATTTTGCTCTTATTTGCATCATAAAAAAAAAGAAAAAAAAGAAACAACCAAAAAAAGGAAGAAAAAAAAAAGAAAAAAAAAGGGAATAATAAACAAGATGTCTCATTTAATTATTGGAATATTAAAAAAGAAAATAAAAGACATAAGCCATTAAATAAAATCAATCCCATAAGCCAAAAGCCTTCCTAAAAAGCATAACAAAAAAGAAAGGGACAAAAAGTCAATCATGACTCTCATCTTCATTCTTCTCTATCTCCTCAATCATTGTAGCTCTCCTAGTTTTCTCAAACTATCATGAGTTTTCTATCCATCAATTGATATACTCTAAAGTCTTGTCATAATGGTGAGAAGGGTGAACAGCGTGAAAACCACTCGTCCATCCATTCCTAATAGCTTACACAATAATCTCGGTGATAGGGATAAACTAAAATAAAACACCATCTAGGGGCATACCTTGTCTATGGCCCATCTGATGCATAACTCTGGTAGCCTGATAAAATTATGACTCGATATTTAAAAGTATTCACTTGTTCCCTCATCTTTGAAAGATAATTAAAAGGCATATATTTTTCTTTTAATTTTGCTTTCATATAATCCCATGTTATCATTAATGGTTGTCCTATTCTTTGCCATTCATTCTCAACACCATACCATCATAATTTTGCCAATCCTGTTAGTTTCATCTTGGCAAATCTTACCCTTCAATTATTGTCTATATCATACCAATCAAAGTATGACTCAATACTATGCAACCAATCTAAAAATATTGTGGGATTTAAACTGCCTTCAAAATCTGGGATTGTGAACCCTTAATTTTACACCTCATCATTCGGCTGCAGCTTGACACCTACTAAGAATAGTGCCTACGCAGAGCCAACACGGTGATCTCGCTAGCCAATTAGCCGACAGGGGTCAAGGGGGTAGCGCTCCTTGTGGGAGAGCAGGGGTAGTGCCCTCGGAGCTAAAAATGGACATAATTTTCAAACAGTGGCACTTTTCCTACCTTGACCAGACCTTTTATATCATACAGCATTTTTCAAAACTAACTGGATCTTTTCTCAAACTCACTATTTAATTGTTCTAAAAATTAATTTCAAAGTTATGGACACCGACCAATTAATTTTTTAAGCTCTGTAACTCCCAAAAATTGATCTAAAAGTCTCAAAATCTAGCCGATAGAAAAGTAAGTTTCTAGCTTGCACACCCACCGAGGCACTGGGTTGTGCTCCTCGCCGAAGGCAACACCCAAAGGGTCAGTGGCACTGCCAATGCCTCAAGCAGCGCGGGCCCCACTACCCCGCCTGCAGTTCCCAAAATACCTCCCAACCTGATTTTCCAACCCTTTCTAGCCTTACCCCTCATGGTCTTTTCACATTTTCACTATCTAAACTACCCTCAACCATATTTGCCTATAAATAGGCTCTCCATTTCTTCATTTCTCTACATCTCTTAAATTAGTATGGATGATTATCTACTAATTCCTCTCTTCTTCTCCCTCCAACCACTCTCTAATTAATTAATTAATCTTTTTAATTAACTAAAACTCTTTTTTTAAATTAAAATTAATCACTCAATTAATTAATTAATTAATCTTTTTAGTTAATTAAGTATCACATTTTTCCAAAATAAAATTAATCCTTTGTCTCAATCCACCTTTCATCCAAATTAATTAATTAAATCTTTTTAATTAATTAATCCATCTATCCTTTTCATCATATTAATTATTTAATTAATCTTTTTAATTAATTAATTAATCTCCCAATCAATCCAATCACCCAGTCCCGATAAAATAAAACTTCAGTCTGGTAAAACTCTCTGCCCACCAAAAGCAAAGGTATCAGCCATTTTCCTCATTCTCAATACACCTAAACCAAAATCAATCTGATCAACTCCTAAACCTCTTCACTTAATCGTGAAATGAACTACGTGGATTTTGATCCCCAATGGGGTACATAGGCAAATTTGGAATCTAAATCCAAACCCAAATCCAAATCTCTATCAATCACTTTTTTCCTTTTTAATTTGTGGATATTTTATTTTAATTTTCTCCTTGCACTCATGTCATATTCATGCATCTTATTTACAATTATCATCTTATAATATTTGTCATTCATGAAATCAATTTTTCAAAGTCAAATTAAACTTAAAAGCCAAATTTTAATTATTTAAAACTAAAAACCTAGTCTCCGAGCTTAACCTAGTTTGAGGCTAGTGATTTTATCCATAGGCAAATTAAAGTAAAAAATTAATAAATTGGAGTTAAATTCGATTTTTCCTTAATTTTTCCATTTAAAAATAAATTAGGGTGGTGACTCCTAAATCATTTTCAAAACCAACCAATCCGAACCCGAGGGTTCCATCATAAGTTTAAACCTGAATGAGCATCTCGATTCTCTTTAGTGGATTGGGCCGGTGCTTGAGCGAGGCCTCACAGGGACATCTACCTTGACTTTCTTGGTGATATCTCCAATTGTATCTTGTCCCTGATTTTGTTGGTTTCGATTAGCTTGACTTTGTTCTCCACCATTCCTATGAGGAGCTGGTAGTGGCTAGTTAATTAGTGCAGCAGGTCTTTAGGGAATGACTTAGGCAGCATTTTGGTAAGCTTGAAACATTCTTCCTAATTCATCTATCCTAGCTTCCAATGCATCGAGCCTATTATTTGTTGTGTTCATTCCATCAATCAGCTGACATAATTCAGTTCTCAATTCTACAGTTGTTGTCTCATAATTTGCTTGCATCGCCTCAACCATTAAATTCAACTCAGCATTAGTCACCATTATTGTAGAGTTTTAATCGATAACTTTAAGGATCTTGACTCTCTGATACCAAATTGATGTAAGATAGATTTAGATAATATGTTATACTTTGAATTTTTTAGAAATTAAAGGGTTAAAATTGAAAATTCTAGGGCTGCTTTTATAGGAACCAAATCTGGACAGGGAATAAGTAAGGGGAAAAGGGAAAAAAACTTCTAAGAGTCACACTTAGAAGATCTATGAGTCACACCTAGGGATGAATTGAGTCGCACAATTCTTAGCAATAATGCAAGATTTACTTTATTGAATCTAAAACTTTGTATTATAATGATTGCAGGCCTAAGTATTTATAGAGTTAAAACTAATCCAAATCATGTTTGGATTACAAATTCTAAACTAGGATTAGGACAAATATAAACTAACTAGGAAATACTAATCCTATTAGGACTCCTAAATTAGACTGAATAATAAAAAACAACTAAAATAGAAATTGAACAATGATTTCCAACAATGCGAGGAATTACAGAACTGCCCTTAATACCTAAAATAATGAACCAATAGCTGCATTATTGTGAACCCTCTATTTTGCACCTCTAAATGACCAACATTTGATCACGAATGCATAGAATCATATTGGGCTTAAATCATATCAAAGACAGAGAAGAACAGACTGAAAACCAAACTTTGGCAACCCGCAGGCCCACTACATTAACTCGCAACCAACTGCAGTTACCGCAGCCAACTCTGTGGTTACCGCAGAGGCCCCTGCGGTAGCCAATTGGCTACCATAACTAGCCCTATGCTAACTGCAAAGAGCTCTGTGGTTACCACAGCTGACTCCTCAATTACTGCACCGAGCCCATTTCAGAATCCTACCCGAAAACTGTGAATTTTTAGCCCTAAACTCCTCCTATAAATACCTTGCACCTTATAATAGCTAAAGACACAATTACATGCTTCTATACTCTCCCTAAAGCTTTCTAAACCCTATTTCTAAGCTTTTCAATCATCAAAACCGTCTTTAAAAACCTCCTCCATCACATAAAACCTCATTCATAAGTTTGCTAATCATCTCAAAACCCCATTCACAAGCCTCCTAATCACGTTAAGTTCTATTCTTAAGCTTCCTAATTAAGAAAAGGTTCAATTCAAGCCATTTCTTTCAAAGGGAATTCGTGGTTCTCAAGCAAAGGTGTTATCCAAGAGTTTATGCTATTCAAGAGTCCTTCTTCTAAAAGGAGTGCTGGTGATATCCCTAGGCCAAGGTGGAACTTAGATCCGGTGCTAAGCTCGCTCCATACATTCCTCATCAACGGAAGCCAAAGGTAAAAGTTCTTTCCTTTTCTTTTTTAATTTCAATTTCAAGATCTAAATCTGAAAGATCTAATTTTTGCTAATTAAAATTTGACCTAATTAACAAATCCCTAAGCCCTTTAAAATCAATCAAAACATGATAATAAAGGTAATGAGTTAAAAACCCCTACTTCGCAAGAAGGAAGAACTACGTGGAATTTGATTCCTATTCAAAGGAATGCGCAGGCTTGCCATCTCTAAGGCATTCAACTCTACTAAAATCAACAACCTCTTCTCTTTATCACCTTCTTCACATAGCTTAGGATCAAAATTACTTTTCTTAAATAAAAATCAAAATTTTAATTCTTTTTATTATAATTGTTTTAATATTCTCTTTCTTATTTTAGTTATTAAGATTATTTGGGGAATGTGTGCTTTTCCTAGAATCCATAAGGGCTAGAGGAAAGATCTCCTGATTTTAATATTTTGGCTTGTAATAGTTTTAAGTAGTTTCTCCCTTATCTTTTTGCATTTTGTAATTGTCATTATTTTATATTGTTATGCATTTCATGAGTAATATTCGTTTCATACATCATATTATATCTATTCATGCATACATAAAAACTTCTCTTTTTATAAAAGCTATTTTGTATTTAAGCCAAACTAATTTTTGTATTGTTTTAACCAAAATCTAGTCTCCAAGCCCTCTTTAGTCATTCGAGGACTAGTGCTTTTCCATGGGATAAATGGTATAATTTTGGAGTCAATCAAATTGGGTTTTTCCTTTAATTTTTCCAACTAAAATAAACAAGATTAAAGTGGCAACTCTATTTACAAATAACAATCTTCAAAATTCAATTTTTCTGAACTCATAGCAAGTTCAATCGTGATGTTTCTCCCAAAAGGGCATTTTTGATTCCCCTTTAGCAAATCAGACAGAGTGCTCGAGCGAGGCCTCACAGTTGGTGACTCCACTGGGGAATTCAAAAATCTTTTTCAAAATGAAAGATAAAAGTGGACTACTCTTGGTAAAGCAAAAAGTTTGGCTTTTATTACAAAATGGCTTTTTCATGCATCACTACATTAGGCTCCTTGTCCAAAACACTAGTTTCTTAGGAAAACAAAGAATAGAAAGTAACATTGAGTAGGCAACCTTCCTTAGGTCTGCTTGCCGATAGTGAAATCATCCAACCCACGAAGTATCCTCTAATCCTTTTAGAGGTGTAACAAGTATGCACGTACTATTGGACCCACGCGAGGCTCCTTGACTCATATGTGGTTAGTTATATCACATCTCTAGTGTGATGGGTTCCTTTCAAACTGCCCTTACCTTTTCATGTAATAACCCAAAGAGCCTCCCTTTAGGATTGTATATACCATAATGCTGAACTTGGTATGTCATTATCATGAAACCTTTTTTATTCATGCATACACGTATGCACACATCATGCAAGAATCCTACTAAAGTGGAAAATCTGAAAACCACCCTAAACACTACTAGTCCCTATACAAACCCATGTCAAATTCCTAAACCCATGTCTACCCATGGTACCTTCATCCTTATTTTACTACTGTGATTAGGATTTCATGATCTCACCTTGTCTTTATCTTCACCCAAGCTAAAAACTTACCTAGCTTCATCTTTTTCACCCAAAGGTTCAAGAGATGTCAACCGGATTAAGGAAAGAAGTTGCTGCTATTGATGGAGTTGATGACTTGATTAATGGGCTTTTTGCTAGGTTCACTGAACAACAAGAGGAAATACTTAAAAGGCAAGAGACTCATTTCTAAGACCCACTTCAAAATCAAAGGAGGATTATTATGAAGATGTCCAAGAAATGATGGGCTGGACCACCATAAACCAGAATTTGACTGATCTAGACCCAATGAATCCAAAACCCACCTCCTATCCTATTTTTGGGTCTGCTTCCAAATCTAACCTAAAAGACAAGGAAAAGGCCACAGTTGAAACCATTCCATCACCGTCTGTTCTCAAAACCAACCCACTTTTTCAACCAATGCCCATTGACCCGCCAGTCCATACCACCACATCCATCTCCCCCCTAGCTGATCCTTCCCCCAAGCTGAAGGTATTCATGGACAAAATTGAAGTTATGGAAAAGATGCTTAAGAACTTAAAGAAAAGGGAAGACATGGTTGACATAAGCTCTCTCAGTCTGTTTCCTAATGCAAGGGTACCTCCTAAATTCAAAATGCCGAATATTAATAAATTTGATGGAACTACCTACCCTAAAACCCATCTCAAAGTATATGTGAGGGCCATGCATCCTTTAGGAGTGGACAATGAGCTCCTTGCTCAATTGTTCCAACAATCTTTGACTGGTACAGCTGTGAAGTGGTTTATAGACTTGGATGTGTCTAAAAAACAGACCTGGGATGACATCTGCAATATCTTTGTCCAATAGTATCATTACAACATTGAGGTCGATGTAACAAGAAGAGACCTTGAGACTACCAAACAGTATGCAAAAGAATCCTTCTCTTCATTCCTTATGAGGTGGAGGAAAAAGGCTACCCAAATGGTGAACCGACCTCCCGAGCATGAACAAATTGATATTATTATCAAGAATCTCCTCCCGGTTTATCAAGATAGATTGCTTACCCAATACTTGCCTGATTTGAAAGCCCGATTTCCACTACTTCTAAGATTGAAGATCTAATCCAAAGTGGGCACATAAAAGAAGAATCTACATTTGGATCAAGATACAAGAAAGTGGCACATCAAGGAAATGTAACTTCCTCGACAAATTAAAAAGGGGGGAAGTAAATGCCATCACAATTAAGAAGCCACTCAAGATTGAAAGGCACCAATTCTCTAATCTAGGGGGTGTACCTATGAGTGTCATTTACAAGAAACTGCTTAAGGCAAGAATGGTGCAACCTCTCGAACTAAGACCTGTCCCTAACCCACTGCCCAAAAATCACAACCAAAATGAAAGATGTGATTACCACTAAGGGCTAGGGCATAAAACTGATACATGCAAGGCCTTAAGACACAAGATCCAAGATCTAATTGATTCCAATGACCTCTTACCACCTAAAGCCAGACCTAACATCACCACCGACCCCTTACCTAACCACACAGTAAATACAATTACTTTTCATTAAGGAATTGATCCTGTCTCATTGATAGAATCAACTGTTAACTATTGTTGTGTGTTAGACCTCACCAACTTACTTGAAGAGATTGATGCCATCACTCAAAGTGGCAGAATCATCCAAAATCCAAACCCGCCAATCCAAAACACTCAAACCAGCCATGCACCATCTAAAAATATAAAAAAGAGTCTTGAACCTGATGAAGACCCTATACTCAAGCAGTTAAAAAAGACTCAAGCAAATATCCCAATCTGGAGTTTGATTCAATACTCATATCCTCACAGCCAAGCTCCTTACAAGGCACTAAATCAATGTCAAACTCCTATTGATATCACCCCCGAGAATCTTATGGCTTTAATCACTAGTGCTGCTAAGGGAGTTTCAATATCATTTAGAGATATGACTTGCCAAAAGGGGACTCTAACCATAACAATGCCCTCTATATAACAGTGATGACTTGAGGGAAAATCATGCCCATGGTTCTAATCGACAATGGCTTGACACTCAATGTGTGTACCTTAAAAGTGGCTAGTTGCCTAGGACTAGAAGTAACAGACTTCACCCCTTCTCATCAAATAGTGAGGGCCTATGACAATACTAAGAGGGAAGTACTTGGGGTCACTACATTGCATGTCACCATTGAACCCATAACCTTTTCCATTCCCTTCCAAGTAATTGATGTTCCTGCTTGTTTTAACCTACTTTTTGGAAGACCTTAGATCCATCAAGCTAAGGCTATCCCTTCATCACTACATCAGAAAGTCAAATTTCCTTATGAGAAAGGGATTGTTACCATAAAAGGGGACATGCATGATAAGGTTGACATTCCAAGCCCTGTGCCCATTTTGGAAATTCAACCTAAATCGTCTGCCTACCCTCTCTTAGGCTTCTCTTTCGTCTAGTTCCTCAAGGGTGAAGAAGGTAAAGAATTTGTTCCACTTGACTTTGACCCTTTTGGAAACATTACTGTGGCTAATATGTTAAGAAAAATGAACTATTATCTTGGCCTCGGTCTTGGAAGAAATCAATAAGGCTTAAAATCCTTTATGGACTACCTAGTTACAATGCCGCTGTTTAGGCTAGGATATGAGCCTATTAAGGAGGATCTAGTGGAAATGGAGGAACATGCCAAGGAAAGAGTAGCAGCCCTTAAATAAGGTAAGAATTATGATTGGCCCATACGCTCTTATTTCAAAACCCTCAATAGATATTTTGTAAAAGAAGGTGACACAGTTCCTTACTGTGGCTTTCCCGAACCCTGGATCTGTCCTATCACTAGAAAATTAACTCCTGGTTTTGAAATTTTCTTTGATGTTAGGCTTTCACTAGAGGATTGCGAGCCCATATTCATGCTAAGTCGAGATTAGGAGGAGAACATGAGGCAAGTCTCTTTGACAAAGTCTTCATGCTTACTTTAGAGGAGGAGGAACCTGACCCATCCACCCTAATCCAACCAAACAACACTGAGATGAATAATTGGTATTTCAAGAAGAGCCCATTGCATCAATCTGAGACAAAGTTCTAGTCCCAATATGAGTCAGAGTCCTAGTCAGAGTCAGAGTCTTCAGTTTCTTTTATTTTAGTGATAATAATGTAGTTAACCTTGAGTGTCCAGCTTTTAGGTTTGATGTAAATTGGGATTTATCCATGTTCGAATTCAATAAAAAGTTAGCCCTTTCCTCTTATGATCCTGTGTCTTCATTTTTCTTTAATGTTCCAAATTTTAAATTTGACTTAAATGAGACATCAGATAAAAAAAATGAAATAAATGAAATAAAAGATGATGCAATCAAAGAGCCAATAAATGCTGGTACACATGATATAACAAAAACTACATTCATAGCATCTGCATGCATAAACAGAGGTCAAACAGAGGAAATGATCAAAGAATTTCAAGACTGTTTCGCATGGCATCCTAAGGACATGATGGGTTTGTATCCGAGCATAGCTGTTCACAAAATTCCAATCTACCCTGATTCCAAGCCAGTCAAACAAAAATTGTGAAGACCCAAAGCTGAATGGTCCATACCAATTAAAGAAGAGATTACGAAGCTACTGGACCACAACTTCATCAAGCCCATCAGCTACCCCTCCTGGTTTGGCGACATTGTCCCAGTTCCTAAGAAAGATGGTAGAGTTAGAATGTGTGTGGACTATAGAGATCTAAACAAGGCTTGTCCAAAAGATGACTTTCCTTTGCCCCACATTGACCTTCTAGTGGATTGAATGGCAGGATCTGAAATGGTTTCTTTAACCAATCTAGCCGCGGGATACAATTAAATAATGGTTCACCCCTTTGATAAGGAAAAAACAGCCTTCATCACCGAATGGGGTACCTATTATTATAGAGTTATGCATTTGGACTTAAAAATGTGGGGGCAACATACCAAAGGATGGCAACCACAATCTTCCATGACATGATGCATAAAGACATTGAAGTATACGTCGATGATATGGTGGTTAAGGGCAGTACTGTCAAAGAATACTTGGAAGCTTTAAGGCAATTCTTCCTTAGACTTCGCCAATATAATCTCAAACTCAATCTTGCCAAGTGTATTTTTGGAGCTTCATCTAGGGTATTCCTAGGCCATATGGTCAGCAAGAAAGGTATAGAGGTCGACCCTACAAAATCAAAGGCAATTTTAGAAATGCCATCCCCTAGAACAGAATAGGAGATCAAAGGTTTCCTTGGATGACTCCAATACATTAGTTGATTCATCAATCAATTGGCTGATGTATATAGGCCCATTTTTAAGTTACTTAGAAAAGGAGCCTCAAAGCAATGGAATGAAGACTACTAGAAGGCCTTTGATCAAATCAAACAATATTTGCTAAACCCACTAGTGCTACAACCTCTGAGGCCTAGGAAACTGCTACAACTTTACTTATCTATGATCGATGAGGCAATGGGGGCAATGCTCGCCCAGAATGCTCCCGACTCTAGCAAGGAAAATGCTATCTACTACTTAAGCAAAAGAATGTTGTCCCATGAACTCAAATATGGCTATATAGAAAAGTTATGCCTTGCCTTTGTGTAGGTTTGCCACAAACTGCAACACTATCTTAGTTCCTACACAACTCATATCCTTGCTGACAAAAGCCCTTTGAAATTCGTTATGGAGAAGCCAGTTCTTGATAGTAAGATGGCAAGATGGATAGCAGTGTTGGCAACATATGATCTCAAATATATACATCCCAAAGCAATCAAAGGAAGCATAGTAGCAGACCAATTAACTACAGCCTTAATAGATGATGAATGGACTGAGCCTGAATTCCTCGATCAGGATATCCTTTTGATTGGCAATGAAGTTTGGAAGCTTTACTTTGATGGGGAATCAAATAACAAAGGGTATGGCGTTGGCATCGTGTTCATTACACTAAGTGGGGAAAGGATAGCCATAGTCATCAAGCTAAACTTTGAAGTAACAAACAACGAGGCAGAGTACGAGGCTTGTATTTGTGGCCTTGAAGTAGCAATAAGGCTCTGAATCAAGCACCTCGAGATTTATGGAGACTCAAATTTGATAGTGTCCCAAGCTTTGGGGAAATGGAAAATCAAGGAAGAGCGTTTGGTTTCTTACCACAAATGCCTATATGAATTGGCAGCCAACTTTTATGAATTATCCTTCCATTATCTCCCGAGAATAAAGAATAGATTCGCTGATGTATTGGCGACACTCACCTTGATGCTTGACATAAGCAATGGCTTTGTAATCAGACCAATCACAATTGAAGTGAAACATGAACCAGGGTGCATAACTCATTGCTTGAATATGCAAGCCGTTGATAGCAAACCATGGTTTTGGGATATTCTCAATTATATCAAGCATGGGCTTTATCCTGAAAGGGCCTTTAAAATAAAAAAGAGGACTCTGAAATAGTTGTCCAAGGGATTCATTCCAAATGGGGATGTGCTCTGCAAATGGACTTGGGATAATATCCACCTAAGATGTGTCACTGAAGAAGAAGCCCAACGGATCCTAGAGTGGATGTATGGTGGTAATGAAGGCCCACACATGAATGGTATTGCTTTGGCCCGTAAAATCATGAACCAAGGATATTTCTAGCTCACCATGAATGAGGATTGTGCAAAGTACATGCAAAAATGCCATAAATGCCAAGTTTATGCTAAGCTTCAGAAACAACCTCCTGTACCTTTATCACCAATCACCACCCCTTAGCCATTTGCTACTTAGGGCCTTGACGTCATTGGGAAGATAAGCCCAAAATCCTCAGGCAAACATGAATACATCCTAGTTGCAATTGATTAATTTTCCAAATGGGTTGAAGCTGAACCCTACCAAGTGTTAGATTCCAAACGAGTAGCTTAGTTTATTTGCACCAACATCCTTTGTAGGTATGGAGTCCCATTTGAAATAATCACCAACAATGGATCTCACTTTTAAAAAAAAGTCACCCAGCTACTAAAAAAGAAGAAAATCCAACACCACAGGTCTTCTCCTTGCAAGCCTCAGACAAATGGTGCAGTAGAAGCTCCAAACAAGACTATCAAGAACATGCTTCAAAAGATGGCTGACAACCATAAAGATTGACATTTACATCTACCTTATGCTTTTGGGGATACAGAACATCAATACGCACTCTAACTGGTGCTACACCATACTCCCTAATGTATGGAATGGAAGCAGTCCTCCCAATCGAGGTGGAACTAAAATCAGCTTGGATCATGAAAGAGAGCTAGTTGGATGAAGTAGAATGGGCAAAAGGCTACCATGAACAACTCAATGCCATTGATGAGAAAAGGATGGATGCCTTGTATTAAATTCAAGGTTACCAGCAAAAATTGGCAAGGCACTTCAACAAACAAGTCAAAGACAGGGGACTACAATAAGGCAACCTTGTTTTAAGGAAATCAGAGCACCTGTTCATGATCCGAGGGGAAAATTCAAACCCAATTGGAGTGGCCCATTTGTGCTAAAGAAGGTCTTATTTAGAGGAGCAACTATCTTAATGGATTTGGATGGCATAGAGTTTTCAAGCCCATGCAATTTGGATCAGGTCAAGATATATTTTACATAAGTATCCTTGTAATTCATGCATCATATTTGCATCCATGTAAAGACAAGAGCTATGCGGACCTAATTCTCCATAAAAGAAAAAATAATGATGATGAAATTGTTGTAAGGAGATACATAGGCGCTCTATGTGGGTTCGGTCCAAATCATCAACAAAATTTCATTATGTGCTACTGTCACATCCCAACCTTATGAGATACAACAGTCCTAGAACACGGGGAGACATAAGGTCACCCACGCCCGTAGAACCCATTAACATATAACAATCATGCCTAGGATCTTACCGAACCTCTTTCATTAACTCATTTAAAACATTTAGATAAATACCATAATTTGCCGAAGACTTAAAGTAAATCGTTACATATAAAATCCATAAGAAAATAATATAAATCTCTATAAGTATCAATTAACATTCCTGCAGCATCTAAAGACAAGACTTCATAATCATAGTATTATTAATAACTCGGACAAGGAATTCCCCAAGCGAAGTAGGATGCTTGAGCCATCACCTTGCCTCCTCGCATTTGCTCACCTAAAACCACACAAGGAAAAGGGGTGAGATAGATGATCTCAATGAGTAAACAAAAAGGCTCATACATTATCACATATTCCTTTGAAAGGAAACACATAGCTTATACACATAGTTCATGGTTTATAACTCATGAATTAGGTTGCATTTTAAGCAAGGTTCAATTTAGCAAGTTTGCAGAAATCACACTTATAACACTTATAGAGTGGAGACACTACTCAATCCACTCTAAACACATCGAAGAGAGGTGGCCTTTGCCAAATTCCAACTCCCATCACTTATAAAGCGTGAAGCTGATCAGGCTCCATGGCTAAAATCGCCCCTTCTAGCTGAGGTGGAGACACTACCCCTATCCATCAGGTTAAGACCATGTGCATAAGTTTCGATGATTACCCGCATCGGCACGACGATTCTACATAAAGGGTAAAGGTACCATAGCTAGAGCTATTGGTAAACACAATTAACAATATCATATATGGCATCAATAACATGTATTTCAATAACAATAGTAGTTTGGCTTTTAACAATAACACAACGAAAATGTAGTTCCAGAAAGAATACAAGTTACGGTGTTTATCACAAAAAAATTCTCATTGGATAAGCAAAATAGTTTTGGACCAAATGTCCTTTGGCAACCCAAGCTTAACAAAGAAATCATGTTATAAAATGAAAATGGAAAGAACTTGGGTTTTAATGCTCACAAAGGTTCACATATCAATATATCACATTCTTAAAGCACAACATGATGTTGTTCACATTTGTAACAAGAACATTGCATTTATTCACACTTGTATCAAAAGCATTGGGTTTACTCACCTTGGGGTTCCTTTGCTCCTAGTACTCATTGTCCTCTTTGCACTTCTAAGGCTCCTCAAACTCTAACATAATATTTGATTTAATACTTAGTATTTATTTACTCATGATGTTCCTATCCCATAACTATCCATACACATATAGCATACACATTAGAGTTCACTCATAGGTGTACTCATCAATTGCACATATCACGTTGACTTAAAAGTCTTGCATACTTAGGCCTCATAGGCTCATATGAAAATACATTGCAATCATATCAATATCTTTTTAAGATCATCACATTATCGTTACCTCAATATCAATTCACTTATCAATTATCTTAATTCACTTTACACTTCCATACATGTCAGCTTAATAATTAATCCTTCAAACGTCATGCTTAACTCTTATGATCTCTTTCACTTCATTAAATCATAACCATATATTCATCATCAAGTCATCATGACATCTATTTCCAAATTCCTCAATCACATTTGCATTGTAACCACAATATGATATCAAGATACCTTAAGTATACCTTAAGTATACCAAAACACATTTAAGCTTCTCTAAGATCATACCTTCAACTAACATGCAATTTCATCATTTATTATACATACATACATATCAACAATCACCAATACACATCACATAAAATTTATAAACATTTAGACACAATGGTCCATGTAGGCCGAATGCATCTTTAAGGTGAAAACCAAATTCCTCTTCTTTTCGTGTTTTCCGTCTATTTCAGAAATACATAAAAACATGGTTTAAACCAAGATTTTTCATGTAAACATAACAAAAATTATTTTAGAATTCAAATCCATAAGAATCGGCCAATATTGGTGCCATTGATATATAAAAATTCAATCTTTTGCATTATAGTGTACAAAACATGAGTTTTCTTATTTTCGGTATTTTTCGGTCATTTCAGAAATATGCAAACAGGTTGTTTAAACCATTATTTTCCATTCAATCATTGAAAATATTAGTTTAGAACACATTATCTCACAAATCGGCAGCCATAGGTAAGGTTTACAAAAAAATTCCAAGTTCAAAGGCTTAGGTGAAAAATCATGAGTTTCCGCGCTTTTCGCACATTTCGTTTATTTCAGCGATAAACAGACACATAATTCAAATTATTATTTTTCATCTAAACAAAACAAATATCACATTAGAACACCAATTCACACAAATTGGCAGCCATGTATTCATGAAATAATAGAATTTTCCAATTTCCAAATCCTAACACAAAAACCTTGAATTCCTTTGTTTTTCGAAACATTTTGGTCATCACAGAAATATACAGAAATATTATTTCATGCAATATTTTTCATCAAAACAAATTAAAAATCAGTTTAGAATGCAAATAAACACAAATTACACCCCCCCCCCCCCCCCCCCCCCATGATGTCTATGCAATAAAATTGTGATTTTAAGTTATAGAATTCACCTTTGGAGAAATCTTGTGGAAAGAATCGTGTTTTCGGTAGAAAATAAATTCTCTCCCAAAAATTCACTCAAACAGAATTGAATCTATAGAAATCAGTAATCAAACAGTTCAAAATAATTTTCCCATAATTTATTTCATAGAAAACAGTTTAGAAATCAAAAGAGATTAAAAACTTACGATTACGGTCACGAAATCGCGAAACGGTAAAGTGTTTTCGATATTTTGGGTAGAGAGAATTATTTTGAGAGGTTTTTCTACCAGAATACAGAAAGAATGAGGGAGTGGCTGCTGGAAAACCCTTGCTGGCCGAAAATTTGAATATATATTAGGGTTGGAGTGGAATTTCCACTATTACCCTTAAAGAAATAAGTTAGGAGCATTTTTGTGTAGTGGGCTTTTGGGTATTGGGCCTTTTTCTTTAAAAATTTCAGCTGAAGTGTTTAGAAATAAAAATAATATTTTTCTTTTTAAATTCTGGAATATTTCCCTCAAAAATATTTATTTAAAAATATTTTAAAAATACCCATAAAATTATTTTATGCTTAAAAATTGTTTTATGCATGAAAATTCATTTTATTTACAATAAATTCTTTTATGCAAATGTACTTCATGTAAGTCATTTATTTTACAATAGCAACACATATTATGCATATTAAAATTAATTTAACATGCCACATATTCATCAATCATTTAGATCTCAAACATTCACACAAGCACACACTTAACCTTATAGATTCTAATTCAAGCAATTTATCACGAAAATTCCTAGGGTGGGTGTGGGTTGTTACATTCTCCTCCCCTTAAAGAAATTCATCCTCAAATTTAAACCCTTACCTAGTTACTCTTGAAAAGCTGAGGATACTTCTGTCGCATTTCCTCCTCCGCTTCCCAAGTACACTCATCTATCCCATGATTTCGCCATTGAACCTTAATCATGGGTATGTCCTTATTTCTTAACTTCTTTACTTGTTGATCCACTATAGCTATAGGTGATTCCTCGTAAGATAGTTGTTCATCTAACAAAATGTCTGGAGGTAAAAGAACATGCAATGGATTCGACACATATTTCCTTAACATGGAAATGTGGAACACTGGGTGTACATGTGCCAAAGTTGGAGGCAGGGCAAGTCTATAAGACACTTCTCCATCCTTATCTAAGATTTTGAAAGGACCTATGAAATGAGGTGATAACTTTCCTTTCTTGCCAAATCTCATAACTCCTTTCATTGGCGAAACCTTTAAGAACATGTGATCTCCTACGGCGAATTGGACTTCCCTTCGCTTAGGGTCCGCGTAACTCTTTTGTCAACTGAATGCCGTCTTCAGTCTATCTTGAATTATTGGTACTTTTTCTGTGGTCTCCTTAAGCAATTTGGGCATTTCTATATGCTTGTCTCTAGGTTCAATCCAACAAATCAGAGAATGACACTTCCTCCCATTTATTGCTTCATATGGCGCCATGCCAATGGACGAATGATAGCTGTTGTTGTAGGCGAATTCTATCAAGGGTAACTACTTATCCCAGCTACCACTAAAATCCAAAACACACATCCTTAGCATGTCCTCGAGTGTCTGAATCATTCTTTCAGACTGGCCGTCCGTTTAAGGATGAAACGCCATTCTAAAATCTAATTATGTTCCTAACGCTTCTTGTAACTTTTGCTAGAACCTTGAGGTGAATTGCGTTCCTCGATCGGAGATGATAGAAATTGGCACTCCATATAGTTTCACGATCTCATCTATATATTACTGTGTATACTGAGCAGCAGAATATGTGGTCCTAACTCCTAGGAAATGGGCAGACTTTGAAAATCTATCTACTATGACCCATATAGAGTCATATCCTTTGGAGGTCCTAGGTAAACCAACAATGAAATCCATAGTGATGCGCTCCCACTTCCATTCGGGTAATCGAATCTCTTGTAGCAAACCTGAGGGTTGTTGATGTTCGTACTTGACTTGTTGGCAAGTCAGGCAGGATGCTACAAACTTAGCTACATCTTTCTTCAATCCAGGCCACCAATAATTAGTTTTCACATCATGGTACATCTTGGTAGTTCTAAGATGAGTGCAGTAAGGTGTCTGATGTGCTTCCTTCAATATCCTCTCCTTTAGTCCATCCACATCAGGCACGTATACTCTATTCTTACACTTTAAAACTCCATTGACTATCTCAAACTCAGGGTTCTTTCCTTCACTCGTCTCATCCTTCAACTTCACCAAGTATGGGTCTCTATCTTGCGCATTCCTTATTTCTTCCATTAACTTAGATTTTACTTGGAAATGAGCCAATAGAACTCTTGATCCTCCAATCTCCAGTCTCAATCCTTGATTAAACATTTCCTTTACAATCGGCCTTTTTCTCACATCCACATGGGCTAGGCTTCCCATCGACTTTCGACTTAAAGCATCTGCCACTACATTTGCCTTCCCGGGATGATAGAGAATCTAACAGTCATAGTCCTTCAATAGTTCGATCCATCTCCTTTGTCTTAGATTAAGGTCTCTTTGGCTCAAGATATATTGAAGACTCTTATGATCCGTGTAAATCTCACACTTCGTCCCATACATGTAATGTCTCCAGATCTTTAGAGCGAGCACTACCGCAGCTAATTCTAAATCGTGAGTAGGGTAATTCACTTCATGTCTCTTTAGTTGTCATGATGCATAGGCGATGACTTTTCCTCTTTGCATCAGAACGCACCCAAGTCCTACTCTCGAAGCATCGCAATAGACCGTGAATCCTTCTTCTCCTTTAGGTAATGTCAAAACTGGTGCCGATATCAAACACTCTTTGAGTTTCTGAAAACTCTTCTCACAGGACTCTTCCCAATTGAACTTAACTTGTTTTCTTGTCAACTTGGTCAATGGGGCTGCTATCTTAGAAAAGTCCTGTATGAATCTATGATAATATCCCGCCATGCCCAAGAAACTTCATACTTTAGAAACTGTTGTGGGCCTTGGCCAATTCGCTACTGCTTCAACTTTCTTAGGATCAACTTGAATTCCTTCCTTACTTACTACATGTCCAAGAAAGTTAACTAACTCCATCCAAAATTCACACTTAGATAACTTAGCATAGAGTTGGTGATCACGTAACATTTGTAGTACGATCCTCAGATGTTCTTCATGTTCCTCTTTATTCTTCGAATAGATCAGGATGTCATCGATGAACATGATCACGAACTTGTCAAGGAATGGCTTGAAAACTCGATTCATCAAGTCCATGAAAGCAGTAGGAGCATTCATCAAACCGAATGGCAAAACCGTGAACTCGTAGTGTCCATATCTAGTACGGAAAGCGGTCTTGCAGATATCTTCTCCTTGGATCTTTAGTTAATGATAGCGAGACCTTAAGTCAATCTTGGAGAAGTGACCAGCTCCTTGCAGTTGATCAAAAAGATCGTCGATCCTCGGCAACGGGTATCTATTCTTTACAGTGACTTTGTTAAGTTGACGATAGTCGATGCACATTCGAAACGATCCATCTTTCTTTTTCATGAACAACACTGGAGTGCCCCATGGGGAACTGCTTGGTCGAATGAAGCCCTTATCGAGCAATTCATGCAATTACATCTTTAACTCCTTCAGCTCCATTGGTGCCATATGATATGGCAGTATCAATATTAGTTGCGTACCGGGTAGCAATTCGATGTTGAACTCGATCTCTCGATTAGGGGGTAAGCCAGGTAAATCTTCTAAAAAGACATCCATGAACTCATCCACTACTAGAATGCTCTTGTCTCAAATGGCAATTTCTTTATCGATGTTGACTACATGAGCTAAATACGCTTGACATCCTTTCCTTAACATCCGCCTCGCTTCTAAGGCCGATATCAAGTTCAAAGGATTCTCATTCCTATCTCCTTGGTACACGAACTCCTTCCCATCTCTAGATCAAAACTCGACAAGTTTCTTCCTACAGTCGATACGAGCTCCATGCTCATACAACCAGTCCATCCCTAATATCACATCAAATTCTAGTACGTCCAATTCTAGTAATACTACTAGAAGTGTTTGTCCATTAATGTCTACATCACATCCCTTATACTCATACTTCACTTCCATCACTTCCCCTAAAGGAGTTGCTATTACTAGTGGTTCATTCATCAATTCCTTATCTATTCCCAAATACTTAGCAAAATAAGGGTACACAAATGAATGGGTAGCACCAGAATCAATTAAACATTTTGTGCTAGAACTTTGGATGGGGATGATACCTGTGATGGCGGTGTGCGAATCGCAAGCCTCTTATGGATTTAACGCGAAGACTCAACCCTTGCCCTTATTCTCTATCGTTGGTGCATTCCCAACCATTGGTCCTTTGTCCTTGACTCCTTGTCCTTGCTTTTGGAATGGCTTGGGTTGTGGTCATACCGTGGTCCCATTCCCTTGGCTCGTCATCTGAGGGTAGTCCTTTATGAAGTGTCCTATTTGCCCACACTTAAGGCATGCGCCAGTATCTCTTCGGCAGACTCCAGGATGTTTCCTTCCACATTTGCCACATATGGGGATCTCTTGCCTAGTTTGACCATTTCGTGGTCCAGATGATGGAAACTCCTTCCTTTGCTCCCCTCCATTTCCATGTTATCCTTTATGACCTTTGTTCTTATGCCTTCCTTTCTGGTCTCGTTCGGCTCTCTCCACCTTGTATCTCTTTTCCATGACCTTGGCCTTGTCTATGAGCTTGGCTAAAGTCAGAAACTCGTTTGCTGCCAGTGAGTTAAATAGAGGCATAATCAATCCTCTAAGGAAATGATTGACGCGACTTGTTTCGATAGGGGCAATGTTGACAGCGAAACGACTAAGTCGATTAAACTCCTTAGCATAATCTGACACAAACATTCCTGGTCTTTGCTTTAGTTTTTCGAACTGCAATGCCCTATCTTGCCTCTCTCCTTCTAGCAAGAACTGGTCCATTACTTCTTGCTTAAATTCTGCCCACGTAGGTGGGTCAGCGCCATAAAGTCATTCCTCAATATTCCTCTCATACCAGTACCAAGCTTCTTTCTTGAGTTGGAGTCCTACCAACTCAATCACTCGAGCATCTGAGCAAGATAAACGACGGACTAGCATATCCATCTCATCCAAGAATTCATGAGGGTCATCTCCTTCCTCACCATAAAAAGTAAGCGGTTGCAGCTTCTTAAATTCTACCACAGTCATTCCTTCATCGGGTAGTCATTTCCTCTCTTTCTGAGCAGGTGTCACCACTGCAGGTGGCACAACTCCATTCCTTTCTTAAGTCAGCGGCGCTTCCCGCCTTTGAGCTCGTAGCTCATCCAGTTCTTTGCGCAAACCTCTCATTGCTTCGCGCATGGCGTGCATTTCTTGCGAAGTCGCTTGCTCACTAGAGCCCTTGGTTGGTGCCCTCGAGTTGGATCTTTCTCTTAACCGTATCGATACTGAGGCAGCATTTGATACGGTGTCTGATATAACATCATCGTTAGCCCTAACGGATTGGGCGACTGTGCGAACCTTCTTCTTGGGAGGCATTCTGTCTATCATAGTAAGGGAATTTAGTACTAATCCCCTATCCTAACCCATTTAACCTCCCCTTTATCCTAGCACACATTATCATGCATTTATCATGTCACATCACTAAGCACATGTCATATTCAAATTACATATCACATAGATGCACATATCACATATCATAGTCATATAGCATATATCTTATAATATCACACTATAGCATGATAATGAAGGAAATCATCTCATCCTAAGTAACTAGGCAATCAAGGAAAAATCATTCATATCATATAAGGTGCTATGCCATTACGTTGATCATCATGTCTACTCAACCTAATTATCGTGTCCACCTCTCGAGCAATCAAGAGCGACATGGCCACTACTACCACATCGATAGTAAAGGAGATCTCTATCTTGACGGTGATTAGCTAAAGATGCAGACCTCGCTGGTGAGTAGTCTCATCTATGCTCAACAATCACTGACCTAAGCTACTCCATATCCTCTCTTAATGCTTGAATCATTACCTTAAGGTGTCGGTTTTCCTCTTTCAAGTACGAACAGTTATCCTCTAATTTTTGAACCTTACTATATACCCAATCAGGGTCTAAGCGCTCCTCGGGGTCCTTTTCTTCATCAGGGGTCTTCTCTCTCGTGGGGCGAATCACAGTTACAACTTTCTCGAGCATCTTTGGCCAAGTCCTCTTACAAGTCACATAAGGAGCTCTAGGTCGCGGTCCTCGAGCAGGCGTAATCTTCTTGGTCACCTGTCAGAAGAATCATAAGGCAAGCAAACAATAATAAGGATTATAGTCAAATAGGATTTCACGGAACTATGCTAGTGATAGACTACAAGTGACATGACAGGAAAATTCCTATGCTCCAGGATTTACTTAAGCAACTCACATAAATAAGCCTAAACTAGACTTTTAAAAACTACAGCTCTGATACCACCTTTGTCACATCCCAACCTTATGAGATACGACAGTCCTAGAACACGAGGAGACATAAGGTCACCCAATCATGCCTAGGATCTTACCGAACCTCTTTCATTAACTCATTTAAAACATTTAGATAAATACCATAATTTGCCGAAGACTTAAAGTAAATCATTACATATAAAATCCATAAGAAAATAATATAAATCTCTATAAGTATCAATTAACATTCCCGAAGCATCTAAAGACAAGACATCATAATCATAGTATCATTGATAATTCGGACAAGGAATTCCCCAAGCGAAGTAGGATGCTTGAGCCATCACCTTGCCTCCTCACATTTGCTCACCTGGAACCACACAAGGAAAAGGAGTGAGATAGATGATCTCAATGAGTAAACAAAAAGGCTCATACATTATCACAAATTCCTTTGAAAGGAAACACATGGCTTATACACATAGTTCATGGTTTATAACTCATGAATCAGGTTGCATTTTAAGCAAGATTCAATTTAGCAAGTTTGCAGAAATCACACTTACAACACTTATAGAGTGGAGACACTGCTCAATCCACTCTAAACACATCGAGGAGAGGTGGCCTTTGCCAAATTCCAACTCCCATCACTTATAAAGCATGAAGCTGATCAGGCTCCATGGCTAGAACCGCCCTTTCTAGCTGAGGTGGATACACTACCCCTATCCATCGAGTTAAGACCATGTGCATAGGTTCTGATGATTACCCGCATCGGCAAGAGGATACTGCATAAAGCGTAAAGGTACCATAGCTAGAGCTATTGGTAAACACAATTAACAATATCACATATGGCATCAATAACATGTATTTCAATAACAATAGTAGTTTGGCTTTCAACAATAACACAATGAAAGTGTAGTTCCAGAAAGAATACAAGTTAGGGTGTTTATCACAAAAAAATTCTCATTGAATAAGCAAAATAGTTTTGGACCAAATCTCCTTTGGCAACCCAAGCTTAATAAAGAAATCATGTTATAAAATGAAAACGGAAAGAACTTGGGTTTCAAAGCTCACAAAGGTTCACATATCAATATATCACATTCTTAAAGCACAACATGATGTTGTTCACATTTGTAACAAGAACATTGCGTTTATTCACACTTGTATCAAAAGCATTGGGTTTACTCACCTTGGGGTTCCTTTGCTCCTAGTACTCATAGTCCTCTTTGCACTTCTAAGGCTCCTCAAACTCTAACATAATATTTGATTTAATACTTAGTATTTATTTACTCATGATGTTCCTATCCCATAACTACCCATACACATATAGCATACACATTAGAGTTCACTCATAGATGTACTCATCACTTGCACATATCACGTTGACTTAAAAGTCTTGCATACTTAGGCCTTGTAGGCTCACATGAAAACACATTGCAATCATATCAATATCTTTTTAAGGTCATCACATTATCATTACCTCAATATCAATTCACTTATCAATTATCTTAATTCACTTTACACTTCCATACATGTCAGCTTAATAATTAATTCTTCAAACGTCATGCTTAACTCTTTTGATCTCTTTCACTTCATTAACTCATAACCATATATTCATCATCAAGTCATCATGACATCTAGTTTCAAATTCCTCAATCACATTTGCATTGTAACCACAATATGATATCAAGATACCTTAAGTATACCTTAAGTATACCAAAACACATTTAAGCTTCTCTAAGATCATACCTTCAACTAACATGCAATTTCATCATTTATTATACATATATACATGTCAACAATCACTAATACACATCACATAAAATTTATAAACATTTAGACACAATGGTCTATGTAGGCCGAATGCATCTTTAAGGTGAAAACCAAATTCCTCTTCTTTTCATGTTTTCCGTCTATTTCATAAATATATAAAAACATGGTTTAAACCAAGATTTTTCATGTAAACATAACAAAAATCATTTTAGAATTCAAATCCATAGGAATCAGCCACTATTGGTGGCATTGATATATAAAAATTCAATCTTTTGCATTATAGTGCACAAAACATGAGTTTTCTTGTTTTCGGTATTTTTCGGTCATTTCAGAAATATGCAAACAGGTTGTTTAAACCATTATTTTCCATTCAATCATTGAAAATATTAGTTTAGAACACATTATCTCACAAATCGGCAGCCATAGGTAAGGTTTACAAAAAAATTCCAAGTTCAAAGGCTTAGGTGAAAAATCATGAGTTTCCGCGCTTTTTCGCGCATTTTGTTTATTTCAGCAATAAACAGACACATGATTCAAATTATTATTTTTCATCTAAACAAAAAAAATATCATATTATAACACCAATTCACACAAATTGGCAGCCATGTATTCATGAAGGAATAGAATTTTCTAATTTCCAAATCCTAACACGAAAACCTTGAATTCCTTTGTTTTTCGAAACTTTTCGGTCTTCACAGAAATATTATTTCATGCAATATTTTTCATCAAAACAAATCAAAAATCAGTTTAGAATGCAAATAAACACAGTTTAGAATGCAAATAAACACAAATTGCCCAAACCCACACCCCCCCCCCCCCCCCCCTTATGATGTCTATGCAATAAAATTGTGATTTTAAGTTATAGAATTCACCTTTGGAGAAATCTTGCGGAAAGAATTGTGTTTTTGGTAGAAAATAAATTTTCTCTCCCAAAAATTCACTCAAACAGAATTGAATCTATAGAAATCAGTAATTAAATAGTTTAAAATAATTTTCCCATAATTTATCTCATAGAAAACAGTTTAGAAATCAAAAGAGATTAAAAACTTACGATTACGGTCACAAAATCTCGAAACGGTAAAGTGCTTTCGATATTTCGGTAGAGAGAATTATTTTGAGAGGTTTTTCTGCCAGAATATAGAAAGAATGAGGGAGTGGCTGCTGGAAAACCCTTGCTGGCTGAAAATTTGAATATATATTAGGGTTGGAGTGGAATTTCCACTATTACCCTTAATGAAATAAGTTAGGAGCATTTTTGTGTAGTGGGCTTTTGGGTATTGGGCCTTTTTCTTTAAAAATTTTGGCTGAAGTGTTTAGAAATAAAAATAATGTTTTTCTTTTTAAATTCTGGATTATTTCCCTCAAAAATATTTATTTAAAAATATTTTAAAAATACCCATAAAATTATTTTATGCTTAAAAATTATTTTATGCATGAAAATTCATTTTATTTAAAATAAATTCTTTTATGCAAATGTACTTCATGTAAGTCATTTATTTTGCAATAGCAACACATATTATGCATATTAAAATTTATTTAATATGCCACATATTCATCAATCACTTAGATCACAAACATTCACACGAGCACACACTTAACCTTATAGATTCTAATTCAAGCAATTTATCACGAAAATTCCTAGGGTGGGTATGGGTTGTTACAGCTACACATTTGTTTGGCTCTTATTTGCATCTAAAAAAAAATGAATGAACAAGATAACTCATTTGTCTTATTTAATTTTTGGAACATTGAAAAAGAAAATAAAAGACATAAACCATTAAAATAATCTCACAAGCCAAAAGCCTTCCTAAAAAGCATAACAAATAAATGGGGACAAAAGGTCAATCATGACTCTTATCTTCATCCTCCTCTATCTCCTCAATCATTGCAGCTCTCCTAGCTTTCTCAAACTGCCATGAGTTTGCTATCCACCAATTGATATACTCTAAAGTCTTGTCATAATGATGGGAAGGATGAACAGTATGAAAACCTCTCACCCATCCATTCCTAACAGCTCAGGCCACAATCTCGGTAATAAGGACATACTGAAATAAAGCACCATCTGGGGGCACACCTTGCCTATGGCCCATCTGGCGCATAACTCTAGTAGCCTGATAAAAAGTAACCATCCTTAAACCCAAAAGATAAACCATCCTATAACTAAAACTCATGGTCATGAACCGATTTATCTTATACCACTCACATCTCCAAAGCAATTCATCATAATCCAACTCAAGAAGCCATTTGAGCCACTTCCTTTCAAAGTCCTTTTTTTATCACAATAGTATGGGTTCTATACCAGGAAGCAGAGTAATCCGCCTTAACAGGAGGAGCCACTATCCGAAGATGGTCTCTTAACCAAATCTGAAGGATAAGGGGATTGACACTCGAATCATATGCCCTATCTAGACTCACAACAGTCTCAGGAAGTATAATGGCAGCAATAGATCTTCCATCTTCCATTTAAGGAATCAAATCAGCAACCCCAACCAGTAAGGCTCATGAAGATATATCCAATAGTCAGACAAAAAGAAAGAGCCTGCATCATCAAATGAAACCATTTATCATCCTCAAAGCCTTTAGGATCATGAAATTCTGCAACTACAGCAGTTAAATCCACCCAATCCTCCACCACCATGGGACTAGCCACTTCGTTACTAAGATCTAAAAGTCTTCTAAAGGAGTTGACATATCTCACTCTCTTGACAGGAGTAGCCAAAAGAGCCTTAGGATCATATCCAAGCAACACAGAAAATTCCTCGAAAGTAGGACACATTTCTTCCATGCTTGCCCCAGACCTGAAGACATGGGTAGCATGATCCCAAAAGCGTATACAGGCGTATAAAAAATCCCAGTCAATTTTCACTCCCATCAAAGCTGGCATGGCACTTACTCCATATTTTCCTAAATTTATTTTTTCCATTTTAGTAAGATTCTTGCACCATAGGAACATTGTATGACTGAAATAAGGCTCCATAAAAGTGAAAAAATTTGAGAAAAGAGTAAAGCAAGATACTTAAAAGTATTGAACAATGTTTAAGTGTCAATGGAATGAAGTTTTAAGAAGTGGAAGAGCCTATAAATAGTAGAAAATCAAGAGAAATCAACATTAAGGATGGAACTCACTGCAGTTGCCACACTTGTTATAGTAGCCCTCCCTGCGATTGCCACAAGTCCTCTGCAGAAGCCATTTTGGCTACCGCATGGACGCTTGTAGTTGTCGCAGCCCCTTTTGCGGCAATCGCAAAATCCACCTTATTGCTGTGACGCCTTTTCCATCTCTATTCTGCAAATTCGGGCTATAGCAAGGCTTCTTAGCTAAAAAATAAAAAAGGTGGGGGCCTTATTTCAGTTAAATTTAGGAACTACATTCATGCATATTACACATACATGATCAGGATAGAAGTACATCTCACAACAAGTAAAACTGTTCATGACATCATATTTAGGAAAAGTGTCCATACATATCACAACATCACATTTTAGAAAACATCCATACATGTCATAACATCACATTAGGAAGAACATTCATTACATCCATACATATCATTCATGAGACTAACAACTCAAAGGAAGGAAAACAAAGTGTCTAATGGTGTCTGTGCCTCTCCCTTCTCCACTCACATGGAGACTCATCCCCCTCATCACCACTAGCACCTCTACCTCGACTAGCATCTCTGCTACCTCCCAGCTCCGCTCAGGTCAAAGTAGATGACAAAGTAGTAGTCAAATGCCATCACCCTCTGGGCCTCACGAGCCCAATCCACAGGCACCTGCAAGATGAAGAAAGTCAAGCAACTAGGCAAGAATCTAAAGTCATGGCAAATCAGGACAACCTACCTCAGAAGTATCGGCTAGAACCTCAGGCCATCTAAATGGTGCCACTACAGAAGAATCATACTCAACCAGCTGCCCTTGCTCAATAGAAAAGTACTAACAACGTGTAGAAGGCCATAGACTTTGATGCCAAATGACACCACTAGATGATCCTAAAGCTACTTTGGGGTCAGGAACAGTGGTAGTAGGGGTAGGAGTAACCCTAGAAGGCCCCGCTCTATTCAAAGGATCCCAAAACAAAGGGGTCTGAGAGGAAGCAGCAGTTGACCTCCTAGGATCATAAATAGAATCCCTTATAGGGATAATACCAGTCATCAAGGAAGCCTAGCAAAATTAATCATAATCTGCATCATAATCCAAGAAATGATCACAAGGGAGGCCTGCCAGCAATGTCTCATCACCTACAATACTTGATCCGTGTCTCATATCAGCTGGGGGAGGTAAAGGCATAACCCTATCACCAGTAATCTGCCCTCTGACTCTTTCCCCAAGGTAATGTCTTCTCTCATCTCTAAAGCGAAGAAGTAGTCTACATGAGGAAAGCACGTAGTTAGAACCCATCCACTCCATCATTGATGGTGGCAAGCAATCTTGATAGGCATTCCACCAGCCCTACAAAACGAAGAGTAAGTCTAAAGCAATTAAAAGCAACAGAAAGCAAACTAGCAAGACAAATACCTGATGCACACCTAATTGGCTGAAATGGGTCCAATAACCAACAAAACCCATCTTGTTAAAGCACCTGCGGTTACTATAACTCCATAAGTACCCCCAGGGCACTCTATCAAGAATCGAGTTTCTCAAGGGTGGAGATACCCAAGTAAACTATTCATAAGAGTAGTACTGCAAAATAGATAGTAGTTAGTCAAGATAACAATGAAGTGTAATACAAAAAGCAAAAATGAGAAAATAATGCAGGCTCACATCCCAAATAACATAGGTACCACCTAGGCTGGAGAAAGTGTTTCATGAGAGATCAGACATCTCCCTATACATTGCACACAAAGTAGCACCTCCCCAATCATACTCAGAGATCTGGGTCAGGTCCTCTAATCAAGCCAAGATGCTAAAGTCGATGGTGTCTCGCCTCATGTGAGAGATGGAACAACCTAAGATCATTATAAGGCACAAACGAGCTACCTTCTCAAAGGTGTAGCCCCTATACTGATCTAAGTCTCCAATCCGATTTTGAAGCCAGACTCTTGACACATGAACATCAGTGCGAGGAGGGTCAAAACCCAATAGCTCAGTCATCCTCTGACTATCCAGTGCAGTCCAAGAACTATAAAAGTCCAAAGCCCAATGACAAAAAGGCAAACCAACAAGCAAACGGAGATCCATAAGGGTCACCGTCAACTCTCTACATGGAAAATGAAAAGTATTGGCAGTGTCCCACCACCTCTTGCCAAAGCCCTCAATAAGGCACAATCGCCCTCACGAGAACAGTCCAAGTATAGCAAACCGAGCAAACCAAAAGGCTTGATCATAGCTCGCACATTAGGATGGCGATTCAAATAAGTAGCAACCCTCACTAGGTTACCTCTACCTCCCCTCAATCTCATATCACATGACTTCACATGAAATACATAGAAAATAAATTTTTTGCATGCATAAGAAACTAGAGTTTTCTTCACTTTTTTTTCTATTTTAATTAATTATCATAAAATGTCATTGTAAAAAAAAAATTATCACTGCATAATGAACCAGACCGTATCATATTATTACTTATATAAAACTAACTCAAGTGCAGGAAAGAAATAAATACCTCCATACTGCTAGTAAAGCTTGCATGATCCCTAGGCTCCTGTAGCAGAACCTCGGGATTCGCATCACCTCGGGGCGCTGAGTAGCTTCTCACATACCTTGAACTCGAGGAAGATATCTTGGTGGAACAGTTTTAGAGAGAAAGAGTCTAAGTAGAGAAAGAGAGATGAAGTGGAAAGTGGTGAAGATGAATAGAGAAGGGAGGGGTATTTATATAAGGAACTGTGGGCCCCACCTCATCATTTCCTTTCAGTTCGCATAGCTAAGCTGTCAGATTTTGCCATAATGAGTCTGTTTCAAATCAAAATTTAGTTTTATCCAAACAAACAGGTCTGCAAGATTGTTATCTATGCATCAAAACAGAAAGCAACTCAATCAAAATCTAGAATCTTCAGTAATTATAGAAAGTTTAAAAATTTAAAATGTCCAGAAAATTGGAAAACAGTCCAAATGAATTCAGAAAAGCCCAAAAATAGACATGGCACCTCGACATAAATTGTAAAGCTGACCAAGATCCTTAATCATCTGAAAACTTTTAGAATTTCCCCGATTCATGCTTATCCAACTCGGCCTCCTATCCGGCCAAATCTGATAAGGGGGGCAATTGTGAACCCTCTATTTTGCACCTCCAAATGACCGACATTTGATCATGAAAGCGTAGAATGAGACTAGGCTCAAATCATATCAAAGACGGAGAAGAGCGGGCCAAAAAATGAACTTCGACAACCCGCAGGCCCGCTGCGATAACTCGCAGCCGACTGTGGTTACTATAGCCTCCTCTGCGATTACCACAAAGGCCCTTGTGGTAGCCAATTGGCTACCATAGCCGACCCTACAGTAACTGCAAAGAGCTCTGAGGTTACCACAGCAGACTCCTTAGTTACTGCACCAAGCCCATTTCAGAATCCTATCCAAAAACTGTGAATTTTTAGCCCCAAACTCCTTTTATAAATACCTTGCACCTTATAACAGCTAAAAACACAATTACGTGCTTCTATACTCTCCCTAAAGCTTTCTAAACCTATTTCTAAGTTTTTCAATCATCAAAACCCTCTTTCAAAACCTCCTCCATCACATAAAACCTTATTCATAAGTTTGCAAATCATCTCAAAACCCCATTCACAAGCCTCCTAATCACCTCAAGTTCTATTCTTAAGCTTCCTAATCAATAAAAGGTTCAATTCAAGCCATTTCTTTCAAAGGGAATTCATGATTCTCAAGCAAAGGTGTTATCAAAGAGTTCATGCTATTCAAGAGTCCTTCTTCCAAAAGGAGTGCTCGTGATATCCCTAGGCCAAGGTGAAACTTAGATCCGATGCTAAGCTCGCTCCGTACATTCCTCGTCGACAGAAGCCAAAGGTAAAAGTTCTTTCCTTTTCCTTTTCAATTTCAATTTCAAGATCTAAATCTAAAAGATATAATTTTTGCTAATTAAAATCTGAACTAATTAACAAATCCCTAAGCCCTTTAAAATCAATCAAAACATGATAACAACGGCAATGACTTAAAAACCCCTCTTTCGCAATAAGGAAGAACTGCATGGGATTTGATTCCCATTTTAAGGGATACACAGGCTTGGCGTCTCTAAGGCATTCAACTCTGCTAAAATCAATATCCTCTTCTCTCTATCACCTTCTTCACATAGTTTAGGATTGAAATTACTTTTCTTAAATAAAAATCAAAATTTTAATTCTTTTTATTATAATTGTTTTAATATTCTCTTTCTTATTTCAGTTGTTAAAATTATTTGGGGAATGTGTGCTTTTTTTAGAATCCATAAGGGCTAGAGGAAAGATCTCCTTATTTTGATATTTTGGCTTGTAATAGTTTTAAGTAGTTTCTGCCTTATCTTTTTGCATTTTGTAATTGTCATTATTTCATATTGTCATGCATTTCATGAGTAATATTTATTTCATACATCATATTATATCTATTCATGCATACATAAAAACTTCTCTTTTTATAAAAGCTATTTTGTATTTAAGCCAAACTAATTTTTGTATTGTTTTAACCAAAACCTAGTCCCCGAGCCCTCTTTGGTCATTCGAGGACTATTGCTTTTCCTTGAGATAAATGGTATAATTTGGAGTCAATCAAATTGGGTTTTTCCTTTAATTTTCCCAACTAAAATAAACAAATTAAAGTGGTGACTCCCTTTACAAATAACAATTTACAAAATTCAATTTTTCTAAACTCATAATGGGTTCCAATTGTGATGTTTCTCCCAAATGGGCATTTTGATTCCCCTTCAGCGGATTAGACTGGGTGCTTGAGCGAGGCCTCACAATTATATAAATATACCATTATAACTCTAGAAAGCCTAAAATTACTTTATAATTTCTCCAATAAATCCCATATTAAATCTAACACATAATTCTAAGCTTGAATCCTTGAATTTGAAGTTTCTCGTCTTCCTATTCTCCATCACTATAGCATGCATAATCATGCATAAACTGAGCTAATAGCCTCTCCTGAAGCTAACTAGTGCCTCATTAAATCTAAATGATGCCTTTCCAATTCTAACTGATGCAAGCGTGACCTCTAGAGTCCCTTTAATCCAGTAAAGTCTCTTCAAGCCTTCCAAAAGGCCTAATCCTTCACCGTCAAAAGCCTAAGATTCCTCAGCACAACCAAGATCTTCTCAAAGCCTCCTGAGCCAAAACAAGGATCATCAACCAAATAGGCTTCTCAAACTAAGATTGGGATCATCCACTAAACAGACTTTCCAAACTAAAATAGGGATCATTGAGCAAACATACTTCCCAAACCAAGACAGGGATCATCAACCAAACAAGCTTCCCAAACCAAGACTAGGATCATCCACAAAACAAACTTCCCAAACCATGAACGGGATTGTCAACCAAATGAATTTCTCAAATGAAGACTAAGATGATCCACTAAATAAACCTTGCAAAGTAAGAATGGGATCATCAACCAAACGAACTTCCCAAGCTAAGACTAGGATTATCAACCAAACAGACTTTTTGAATCAAGACTAAGGCTATTAGCATTATTGACTGAGATGCCAAGGGGCATCTATTTTATCCTAATTACCAAAAGACCTCCCCAAAGACATTGGGGGCATCTTCCTTTATCAATTAATTGACTCATAAATGTTTAGATAAGATCATCTAGACATCCCTATGGTTCTTTGTCTCACCTCTTTTAGCAAAATCATTTTCACCCATAAATTTCTAATAACGATCACCTAGGCATCTTTATGGTCTCTTTGAATCAATCACGTCCTCCACCTAGAAATGTCTACATCTCACTCAAACATGGAGTTGGTTCCCTTGTTCCACCTTTTTTTATTCAAAATCCATCTAAATCCTTCACCCATAAATGTCTAAAGACTAGTATCCCTCTGGTTCTCTTTTCCACTCCCTTTTATCGAACATCCATCCAAATCCTTCAGCTAGAAATGTCCAAATAGTGATATCCCTCTAGTTCCTTTTTTCACCTCTTTTATAAAAAATCTATCCAAGTCCTTCACCCAAATATGTTTAATCTAGCCATCCCTTTGGTTCCTTTCCCTGCCTTTTCATCTGAATCAACTGAATCCATCAATGCACCCAAAAATATCTAGCCACCAGCCTAAATATCTCTTTAGGTCCTTTTCTCGCTTCCATTTATCAGTCAATTTCACCTATAAATGTATAAAAATGATCACCTAAACATCCATATTGTTCCTTTTTCCATCTTTTTTACCTAAATCCATCAATTGTACCCATAAATGTCTAGAAATAGTCACCTAGATATCTATGTGGTTCCACTTTCCACCTCTTTTACCCAAATCCATCAATTCACCAAAAAATATCTAACCACCAGTCTAGATATCCCTTTGGTCCCTTTTCTCAATTTCATTTATTAGTCTCATTTTTCACCCACAAACATTTAGAAACAATTGCTTTTCACCATCATCTTCTTTTACTATGTCTTTCACCCAAACATGTCCAAGCACTAACCTATACATCATAGTTCCTTCTATTAGGTTCATTATTATTAAAATTGTCTTACAGAAAAGACCATTATGATAAGGAGGGAGCTGTGAACCCTTAATTTTATACCCTCATCATCCGGTCAGAGCCTAGCACCCAATAAGTTTAGTAGGTTATGCATAGTTAGGGGTTCCACTGCATCCGAAAGAAAATTTTAACCTTCAAGTACATTGCCCTATATGCTTCATTTTTCATTATGGACCAACATGAATATCTAAAAAAAAAAAAAAAAGGCTCGCCATGTCAATAGCCATAGGGCTGACTTGCAGCGCTGCATAATAACTAGTGCGGAGCCGTAACCTCCCTGTGTAGCCAGTTCCCCTATGCATTAAAAATTCCATTTCCCCCTTTTTCAACCACTTTTTACCCATATCCTTTTGGTCTTTTCACTCTTCCACTTCCCAAAATGCCTACCCCTATTTTCTTATAAATATCTCCCTCCATTCTTCCATTTTCTTTACCATTAGAGCACTTTTAGATTGGCTATGCATTTCCTCATTTTCTTCTTCTCCCTCCAACCACTTTCTAATTAATTAATTAACCTTTTTGACTAATTAATTATGTCACCTTAACTAAGTTAATTAATCTTTTTAATTAACTAAAATTCTTTTTTTAAATAAAATTAATCACTCAATTAATTAATTCATTAATCTTTTTAATTAATTAATTAATCTCTTTGTTTAAAATCAAATTAATCCTTTTTTAAATATATGCTTCATCCAAATTAATTAATTAATCATTTTAATTAATAATTAATCCATCCATTTCATCACATTAATTAGTTAATTAATCATTTTAATTGATTAATTAATATTCCTAATCAATCCAATCACTCGGCCCTAATAAAAGAGAATTCGGGTTCGGTAAAACTCTCTGCCCATCAAAAGGAAAGGTATCAACTTTTTTCCATGACCCACAAACCCAAATTAAATCAATCAATCCTATCAACTCTAAACCCTTCCATTTAATTGTGGAATGAATTAAATGAATTTTGATCCCCATTTAATGTGATACGTAGTCAAGTTTGGAATTTAAATCCAAAACACAAACCCACTCCCAAAATTAATTCCATTTTCCCTTTGCTTTCAATTATTTATTTATTTTTAAAATTAAGGAGTGATTATGTGATTGCCTAAATGATTTACTTTATTCGCTCCTTAATTTTTCTATGCATCCATATTATGCCATGTTCATCATGCATTTTAGTTATAAGTATCATCTTATAAATGTCATCCATAAAATTAATTTTCCAAAGTGAAATTAAACTTAAGAGCCAAATTTAAATTATTTAACCAAAAACTAGTCCCCAAACTCAATTTGGTTTAAACATTTGTGACTTTATCATTGGGCAAATTAATTAACTAAAATTAATGAATTGGAGTTACAAGTGGAATTTTTCCTTAATTTTTCCATTTTAAAATAAATTAGGCTGGCGACTCCTGAAATCACTTTTCAAAATCAAAAATCAATTTTCCAAATGACAACTGCTCCAGTGGTGAGCACTAAAACTCATTCCATAATCTCTTTAAAAATTGCTCGCCTCTACATAAGGCAGAGCAAGGGAGGGACATTTGAGTGAGGTCTCACAGTAGCTAATGTTGACCTAAACTATTTCAAAATTTAGTCAATCTCTATTTTAATTTTTTCAATAAAATTGAAGCTATCTAATATGTTTGTTGAGTGTCTATTTTGCAAAGTAAAACATATTTGATAGATTGGATTTCAAAGATTCTTAAGATTTCTCAAAATCTCATACTTAGACTCTAAGTCGCAACCACTTTGCTATAATCGTGACTACAACTACTGAATCTCAACTGTGACAACTCTATCATGACCAAGATCTTCAAAGGCCAACTTGTTCAATTTTCAACCTTGAGAAATATAGAGAATCACTACCTTAGTGGCGACCGCGACCAAGGGCGCAATCATGGATTTGCTAACACAACTTTCATATAGAAGCCCACAACTCCAATGGATAGTTGAACCACCAATGAGAAGATGCTATGTGTCAACTGGCTGTTGAGATTCCTGAAGATTGTCACCATGAAATTCCCATCTCCAGTGCAAAAATTTTATTGCGACCACGAAAAGGCTTAGCAACTGCGACACTTTTCTTATAGAGCATTTAATCTAAGATCTTATGGCTATCATGAAGATTTCTTGCGATTACTCTTTGTAATAGGAATTTGGAGGGATGAAGCTATAAATACCCCCCTTCAAAGGCCCTCATAAACATCCAACAATCTTTATTTAAGCCAAATTCTTGCAAATTTAATTCTCAAAGCCTTAACCTTTCAATTCTAATCATTTGGTTGTTGTAAGAGCATTGATTGCTCAAAAGTGTTGAGTGTTAGCCTTCAAAACATATTGCATTAGGTTCACAGTGAGCCAATAGGAAAATCTTGTATAGAAGTGTGAGCCTAAGAGAAACACTTGTGAGGATTGTGTGTTAGCCATTAAAACACATTGTAAAGTTTGGAGTAAGCTTGAAACTCCATTGTACTTACCTAGTAGTAGTAGAAAACCCAATTGAGATTGGGAAGTGGACATAGGGTTTGTTAACACCTGAACCACTATAAAATTGATTGTTTCTATTCTCTTTCCCTATCTCTTTCTATATAAATTTTAATTTCCCACCAATTCATTTCCCTTCTTGGTGCACAAGGGCAAATAGCTCATTTTGATTTAGAGCTACATTAGATAGATATAAAAACAACATCTCTCAATAGAGAAATTGATGAAACATTTATATAGTTCAGCAAAAAAAATTTTGAATCAAAAGATTCAAAGTTTATAGTTTGTAATTTAAAGAAATCCATCTATGGTCTCAAACAAGTTTCTTGTCAATGATATCACAAATTTCATCAAGTTATTACCTCATACGGTTTTAAGGTACATATTGTTGATAATTGTGAATATCACAAGTTCAGTGGCAGTAAGTTTATCTTTCTGGTGTTGTATGTCGATGACATACTGCTAGCAAGTAGCAATATAGGCTTATTATATGAAACAAGAAATTTATCATTAAGAATTATGATATGAAAGATCTCAAGAACACGTCTTTTGCAATAGGTATACATACTGTGAAATTACTCTCAAGGTATCCTTGGGTTGTCATCAAAGAGTTATATCGAAAGGGTACTAAGCGTATTCAACATAAAAGGATGTTCACCAAGAGATACACCTCCAGCTAAATGAGACAAATTGAGTCTCAATCAATGACCTTAAAATAAAGAAGATGCAAAAGATTCCTTATGCCTTCGCAATAGGAAGTATGATGTATGCTCAAGTGTGTACCCATCCCAATATGGCATTTATAGTGGGACTGTAAGGTAAATACTTAAATAACTTAGGACTAGATCATTAGAAAGCAGCCAAATAGGTTATGTGATATTTGCAAAGAATAAAGGATTTTATACTAACCGATAAGAAATCAGATAATTTGGAGATCATTGGATATTCTAATTTTGATTTTAGGGGATGGCAAGAAAGTAAACCATCCACTTCAAGCTATGCTTTTATGCTGATTAGAGGAGCTATATCTAGAAAGAGTGTCAAGCAGGCACTTATACTTCTTAACCATTGCTGTAGAGTTCACAGCCTGTTTTGAGGCATCTAATCATGAGATATGGTTGTGTAATTATATCACTGGGTTGCATGCAGTTAATGGTATTGAAAGGCCATTAAAATTATTTTGTAACAATAAATCTGCAATTTTTTATATTTTAATAACAACAGAAGCTCTATGAAGTAATAATACATTGACACCAAGATATGTCTGTTAAAGAAAGAGTTCAGAGTGGTCAAATTTGTATAAAACATATAGGGACAACATCCATGATAGCGGATTTGTAAACAAAAGCTTTGTCACCAAAGGTTTTTCATGAGCACACTGCTCACAGCATATTTTGTTATATATTATTTTAGTGGGAGTTTTATTTTGGATATCCTATGTATTGAGACATTTTTTATATGTTTATTTTATGCATAATAAAGTTTTATTATTAATTTCATTATATATATCTTTGAATTTGTTTGTGAATTCTTTGATTGATCTTTTTAAAGAATAATATAGGACTAGTTGGAAATAGGCATGTTTGATATCACATCGCATCTAATTTCCATGCCACTCACAAGTGATTCATTTATGTAAAGCCTATAGACTTTAGAGATTGGTATGGGTTAATGGATCAATATCAATTCCTGATCTATATAGGCTTAATCGGATCCTAATAGATTAGTATATAAAGACTCTAAGGCTATGGGTCCTAATATGTCAAATCATTCAGTCACTTTCTATTATCTACCTATTAGAGACAAAGAGTTAAAAAACTTTTAAAATTTAAATATTTGATTGAGAAATGTCATACCGGCTATTCAATTACTCATTTATTCCATAAAAATTCGACTGCTATAATGAATACATTTATTTATATATGATTCTCCTTCATAACTCTACCATGATAGAATTTTGGGCATTACAGTATTTAAGTATTATGTAGTTGTAACATATTATAGATTATAGATTGTTTTCCGGCAATCATGTTTTGTGTCCCAAACATCTTTTTAAGTTTCTTTGCACTTTTTGACTTATGATCCAGCCAATAAAAAAAATACCCTTAATGGTAAATATTTTTGAAATTATCTTAATTTACTAAATATTTTTTTTTTTTAACTGTAAATTGAATGCCCTAAAATTTTAGACCTAGAAAGAATATCAAACCAATTTAATAATTATTAATATCAAACCAATTTAATAATTATTCTTGGAACTTAGTAAAAAAATAGATAATTATTCGTGTATGTAGACATACTTACCGAATCAAGTAAAAAAATCTTATATTCATTTTTCTCTTTTCTTTTCTGTCCTAACATGCAAATGTGTGTTCATGACATGCTTCCTCTAACAGAGATTTCAGCTCCACTAATCATTAATTCAGTGGATTTGCATTAAATTATTGATAAGTCCATAAAACTGTGATGGTGTGTTATCCTGCCACGAGTTGGTGAACAATCCTTCATTTTATACTTGATTAGAGCCTGTCCTATATTAGCTAAGATAGTTTTGACGACATAAAACAGATTAGCTAAGTAGCAGCAAAACTCTACTAAAATTTTGTTTAAGTTATGAATTATTACTTGAACCTTAATTTATTAAGCTGTATCAACACCAAATTACACTTGTTTCTAATTTAACAATATATATATATATATATATATATATATATATATATATATATATATATATATACTTGATGCATTTCGAAAGGTCGAAGGAATATATATATATTGAAAAGCTGTAGTAAAATGCTGAAATCCCCACTAGATTTGACCTAATATATACTTTGGTACCTACTATTTGAAAAAGAAAAAAAAAGTTTGTTACAAGATTTGTCAAAAAAAGAAAAAAAAGATTTGTTTAAAAAAAAATATGTTCCTATTGTGATAATATTGATGATAATATATGAGTAGTATGATATGATTGGATGTTTATCACTATTTCTATATATAGTTTTCTTATGTAAATAAAACTCTATTTTTTATCCTATTTTTATAATATTTTATACGTATAAATAAGTGTTATAATCAATGAAACACAAAAATTTATTCTTTTTTCTATTCTCTCTTTTCTTTATTTTTTATAATTGTTCTTTATTTTATAACAGTTTTAAGATTTGTTACTAAATTTATACTTTAGCCCTTGACTTACAAGACTATAAATTTTATCATGATCTAGTCTCCAGTATTTTAGATGTAGCATTATATTTATCAAAAACAATATTTCTTTATATGAGATTAATTGTGAAATATTTCTCTGTAAATACCATTTGCATCGGGTGGAGGGAAGATGAAAATTCATCTTAAGAAATCGCTATTCAAACTAACAATATTAGAAACGTACTATTATCGCCAATTTGAATGGTGATATCTTTTTTTTTTTTTTTTTTTAATTGCCAGTTGAACTGGCATGAATATAGCTTAGGTAAACCGCAACATTAACTGGCAATTTTAGTGTTTAATATATTTTTTTTAAATTTTATATAATTTTATTTTCTATACACTGAAAATTATTGACGTTTTGACTAAAAATAAAATATTTACATCTAAATTAAGTAAAATATGCACAAATAATATTAAAAAGTGAATAATATTGAAAAAATTGCTAGAAAATTAAATACCAAATTTCTACCGCGCGTGAAAATTTTGCGCGTGAAAATTTTGCGCATGAAAATTATTTGTAGTACTATTTTTTTTTTTGTCCGAATATTGATTAAAAATTTATTATTGTTTTATTAAAGATATTTATGTAAAAGTATTTATAATTTTGAACATTTAAAAAATAATTTTAATTTACACCTGTTACTTTCTTCAGTAAGACAAAAAAAAAATAACTCAGTAATCTAAAGAAAAAAATTTGAGTTATTAAAAAAATTGAAAATAAATAAATGATTACAAAATATAGAAACGACAGAAAAAAAAAAAAAGAAAAAACATGTTGGGATATCAAGTGTGAATAAAATCCCACATTAGAAAAAGATAGACTTAATAAGAGATTTATAAGTGGGAACGACCCATAAACCCATTGCCTTAAATTTTGAGATTTCTACACAAATACTTAAAAAGGACACCCTCTTAATTTTTCTACCCTCACTTTTCAAATTTAACTTTTATGCCTTTCTTATTAAAAATATTACTTTCCTACGCTCCAAGTCACAACAATATAAGAATCAAAGTCCAAAACCCTCACACTCAAAAAATCTCCTTCAAAATCGAAACCTATTGAAAAATGAGCTATGAAAAAGATTGCATATTGCTGTAAACAGTAAATCAAAGCAAAGAAGTTCTTCAAATATCACAAATCTGCATATTCTACAACATTGTTGAACTAAAACCAGTTTTTCAAATATCATTCAGGTATTTTGAAAATCTACACATTCTATTTTATCTTGTTTTAACTATCATTATATTAAAAACTCAAAATCTATTTCTAGATCTACAAAATTCATCGAACTAAACTATTAAAACTAGATTCAACATTTATTTTTTTTGAGTTACTACGAATTTCATACATCTGTTTGTCATCTTTTACTAATGATCTGTCTTACAATATTCAAATCAAATATATAATTTAATTATTTTATGATTTCCAAATTTCTATTTTATGAAAATTACTTTATGTTTGTATAATGTGCAAAAAAAACTTGAAAATCCAACATATTTTGAAGCAAAACCAAGGTATTAGTATATCTGGGGTATATATAAGTATATCACAGGTTTACATTTTACATTATTTTGATTAACTTGTGATTATATTGAATTTTTTTAACAAATAAGTATACAAATATTTGAATATTCATTATTTCATGAATACATATATAAAACAAAGATGAATCAAGTATATATTACATTTATACATTTATATTTTTAAAAAAATACAAAGTCAATTTTCAGCATTAGTAGTAAACAATATATTTTAGGTTTATCACCAGTATATTTTAGGTATATCATACAAGCAAACTTAACTTTCTTTGGTAAATTACATACACAATTATCAGTAATATCAATAAACTTATATTTCAAGTATATCACAAGTATATCATGACTATATAATACTTTAACTTTTACACCATTATGCCTATCCAAATTTAATATACATACTTTTTAATTTCAGGTATGGACACAATACCAGTTTTTGTTCATTATAATGGACATTGGGAAGAAAACAGTAGATATATTGACTTTGAAGTGACAGGTATACTCATACCCAAAGATAGTAGCTTTGAGAAACTATTGGAAATACTTTCAAAATAACTGCAAATCAAACTTGAAGAGACAACAATTGAAATATGGTATCAAGTAATGAAACAAAGATATTTTTCAACAAATCCAGTAAATAGTATGTCTAAAGTATATCATAGGTATATCATAAGTATATATTTTACTAAATTTAATTAACTTGTATTTATTTGATATATATCTTCAAATATTTTTGGATATTGAGTATTACAAAAATGTAATTATATAACAAGAATACATCATCTATATATTAGATGAAAAAATTATATTGTTAAAAAAATAACAAATGATTTTCATAATAAACAATATACCTTAAGTATATAACGAGTCTATTGTAGGTATATCAAGTATATAACGAGTATATTTCAGGTATATCTTAAGTATATAAATGCTTACGTATTACTTAAAGACTTAACACATTCAACTTTTTTTTTTTTGAAAAAACATCATCAACACTCTTTTTTTTTTAATATGTTTCATCATCAAGTATGGACGACAATATTAATTAGAATATATGAATATTTTTAAAGAATTTAAGAGTTAAATTAAATTTTTAAGAGACTAAAAAAAATTAACAAATGATTTTCAATTTTCACAGTAAAATAGTATATTTTAGGTTTATTTTAAGTATATCATGAATATATGTTAAGTATATTTTAGATATATCACAAGTATATACCAGAAATAAATTCTTTTATTTTCTTTGGAGACTTAACACTCTCAACCTTATTATTTGTATACCATAACTTTATAAAAAGAAGTTGATGAGAGTGAAGTGTGGGATTTTCAATTTGAGTCTCTTATTTATTAGAATGACTAGAGTTTTCATTAATTTATTTAATGATGTAACTAACAAAAAGAAAATATAATAATAACAATCGATTAGAGAAAATATATTTTGTATAGTTTTTTACTCACTATTTATTTTTATTTTTGAAATATTGATTGTTATTCAAATAAGACATCTATAGATATATCATTAAATAATAAATATAAATCTATAACTTTAGTTAATTTATGAAATCATTGTTTAAAATAAAATAAATAAAACCACAAAAATAATATGAATTTTACTTTCACACATCTTGATCTATTCATTTCATTTTGCTCAATTGTCATTCCTATGTAATTTAGACATTGTTATAAACTATATATTATTATCTACCTTAGTTCATTAAATTGCAAACTTTAGTAATATTTGATAGATCATAATAAGATATAATATAATATAATAAAATATATTTTTAGTTTAAATATTACATTAAAAAAGCATCTAATTACATTATATTGCGTCTCATTACAATTTACCAAATGTATTTTTAGCTCATGTGTAAAATTTAGTAATATTTGATAGATCGTAATGAAATGTAATATAATATAATAAAATATATTTTTAGTTTAAATCTTTCATTAAAAAAGCATCTAATTATATTACATTATATTTTATTACGGTTTACCAAATGTATTTTTAATTTATGTGTATTTTAAATAGAGTAATTTTATTCTCATAAAAATATTAAAATTATTTTATATAGATAATCATGAGAATGAACATAACTTTGAATTTAAAATATATGTAGAATTATAAAAGAAGATCCATGTGATATTAAATGTTAGATATTTAATATTTTAAATAATTAACCATTTTATTATTTATTATCACAAGGTATGATATATCTTTATTCGGCAAAAAAAAAAAAGGTATTATATATCTTTGACTTGTGTTATACATAAAGAAAGTGCCAATAAAAGAAGTACGCAAATAAGAAACACTAGAAATACATATAGAGCAATAGAGATGGTTCAAATAGATATGCCATAAAAATATAAAAGCCTTAATAAGAAGAACGTAAAAATGAAAAAATAAAAAAGCAAAACAATAAAAATTCAAAATGCAGCGTAGAAATATAATAACAACTTAAAAAAGGGTAGGTTGCGTAATTTCCTATTAAAATTTTGGGTTAGAGTATGGTATCAAGCCCGTGAGTATGTTTCTCCTAAGGTCCATAATGAAGATCTACCAAGTAATACAGGTTCCCCAAATACTAACAGTGGTATCAGAGCCCATGATTCGATTAGGGACAGATATGGAGACAGTGATGAAAGTGCTGGTTCGGAAAAAGAATGATACATGTGGTGGCCTGCAACGTGGCTTTTGGAGCAAAAATGATTGCACACTCCAAGAATTCCGCTCCAGGGGGAGAGTCAGTCTAATGTGGAGTTTACACTTGAGAGGGAGATTGTTGAGATATCAAGTGTGAGTGAAATCCTACATTGAAAATGGATGGACTTAGTGAGGGATTTATAAGTAGAAAGGATCTATAAACCCATAATTTTAAGATTTTGGATTGGAGTGTGGTGTCAAGCCTATGAGTATGTCTTTTACTAAAACCCATGATGATAATCTTCTCAGTGTTCGGCTGTTCAGTATCCCGATGTTAGGTGGTCTGGGCCATAACAAAACACATAAAATATTACAAAAAATATATAATAACTCAGTAAAATAATAGCAAAATATATTATTATTCAAAAGTAATAAAAATAAAAACAAAACTATATGATTATCTAAAACTATATTATTATTATTATTACTATTATTATTAACATTATTTTCATTATTTTTTGTTATAATAACAAATGATAATAATAAAAATTAACATAATAATAACGAAATTTAATAACTATTTAAAAAATTAACTTAATAAGAAAAATGACATTTTAACAAATATTAATTACACTTTTAACATAAACATAACATAATAACATACAAATAATAACTTGAAAATTATATGCAAATTAACTTAAATTATTAACACACTAATAATTAAAAAAAAATACTTAAACTAAATATTATTAACATATGGACATAAATTATCAACATATTAATAAAATTTTAAGAATTATTAAAAAAAATTACCTTGTTTTGTAGTCAAGCAAAATATTTAACTATTTTTTAAAATGAAAAATAAAAAAAATTATTAAATTGCTTGCTAGGCTTTATAGGTGTAGACAAATAAATCGCCAGTTAAAGTAACGATTTCTTTGGCCCTCACTAACTTAATAAATGGCAATAACAATAGATTTCTCATCTCAAGAGTATGAATGACAATTTCCTGAGTTGAATTTTTAACTCCCCTCCACTTGGCACAAAATAGCATATGTGAGGAAATATTTTCCAACGAAGCTCATATAAGAAATTTTTCTTTTTTTTGACATAAATAGGTAAAAAAAACCATATATTTAGTACTCAAAATTTAAAAATGTGATTATACATTTGTCTTTGAATTTTACTTTATTTTTTACATTTTAGTTTTTCAGTAGCTATTTTATAAAATACTTTGATATCTCAAAATCTTTTTCTTTTTTTTACTAATTAATATTTGTATAATGATTAAAGTATCTAATTCTGAAATTATGAGGATGAAAGTGTATATTACGCCAAACCTTAGGGAGTTTTTAGTAGTTTACTTAAAAGCTATTGTGTAGTCTTCATTTCATTAAATTGTGTACAAAGAACTCTAGCAAGCAGACCAAATTAATTAGCCCATCTTTGAAATCATGGTGCTGAAAAGCTCAGCTTCATATTTAACATATTCTCTTTGCTTATCTTTTAGCTCCTTGTACTTGAGCTTCACCTCTCTGCCAGTGCAAAACAAATGTAGAAAAAGAATCATAATAAAAAAAAATCATAAGATTAGATAAAATTTTCTTGTACAATTATAATTACCTGTTATTTGGGTCAATTCCTAGAGCTTTCTTTATATCAGCTTCAGCTTTCTCAAGTTCTGATGTTTTTAAGTATGCCTCGGATCTTCTAAATAAAGCTTTGACGTTGAAGGGATCATGTTCTAAGACCTGTCATGAATATGACATTCAATGAAAAATCTATATATTAGGGTTATTATGTCATGAATAGTGGTGTATGTTGTTTCACATAATCTAGTTTTTGCCAGTCTATATGCACAGTCTGGCCAATTCTTGGATTGAAAAAATCTCTGCAGTATCAGACCAAACTTCAGTCGTAAGAAAAAATAAGGCACTCGAGCCATAATGAATGTTAATGAAAGTCAATAATCACCATGGAAGTCAAAGTCAATCCTCACCTACCATTTGACAATCTTGTATCTATCTGTAAAATTAATCAGAATACTAGCTAATAAACACATGTAAATATGCCACAAATCATGCCATTAATTGTGCTACGATGGCTATATATACCATTGATTATTCTCTGTAAAATACACAATCAATACAAATTCTCTTTGAAATATTCTCTCAACGAACATGGTATCAGAGCCACTTTGCTATATCTGATCCTTTTTTTTTCTGTATTAACTCTGTTTTCTTTTTTTTTCTTTTCAAACCATTGCACCACTGAAATCATTTCATGCATACGTCAAATAATTTGTTTTGATCATACTATTACAAAGAAATCATCACCAGAAAAATTTCAAGACCAACCGGACCTCCAGAAGACCCTCCATGAGCAAGCCAAACATTCAGTACTATTCCTCATGCGCCACACGCGCTAGACGCGCCATCCTCAGGTTGAAGACGACCATGTCAGTGACACATCATCACCACGTCAGCGCCAGGTGGTGACACGTCAGTCCACATGTACGACACGTGTTAGGTCCCCATCAGCATCTGCCCGACCCGGATCCGCGCTTTGCCCGACCCGGATCCACGCTCTGCCCGACCCAGATCCGCGCTTTGCACTGTTCAGAATCACCTGTTGATCGAACCGGTCCAGAAAATTTTGACCGTCTAGTTCAGCCATTTTGCAATTGGTTCTTGACAAAATCAGACCGGTTCCTGAAGTTTTTGGACTTTCCGAATCCAAATTTGGCCTTTGTTTTGTCAAATTCCAGCTCTATCATCCATTTTCTTTTATATTCCTTAAAATGGATAAAACAGACGTTGCAAAACCAATTACAACAATTTTGACTGGATCTAACTACAATGTTTGGGTTCAAGGAATGAAAAGTTTCTTGATTGGGCGCAAGCTCTGGCGTATAGTTACCAGAGATATCACTAAACCCACAAAAGAGCCAAACGAACCAGATACCAAATTCAAAGATTGTCTCAAAGATTGGGATAGCAAAAATCATCAAGTTATCACTTGGTTCCGCAACACATCGGTTCCATCCATTCACATTCAATTTGCTGAGTTTGATACGGCAAAAGAAATATGGGATTTCCTAGCAAATCAATATCAAACTACTGGTCTTGCACACTATTTTCAGCTATGGACTACTTTGCACAATCTTAAACAAGAATCTGGCCAATCTGTCAATGATTTTCTGGCACAAGTTCAACCAATCTGGAATCAGTTATCTCAGACAAAGATTAGTGAAGATCATCTTCACCTAATCCAAGTTCTTATAGCTCTTCGACCAGAATATGAAGCTGTGCGTGCCTCTCTACTACATTGACATCCTCTTACAACTTTGAACATGGCTATCCAAGAACTTATCTTTGAGGAAACACGCCTTGGTCTTGGCAAGCAATTAAATTCTGAATTAGCTCTTGCAACTACACGATCTTCAAATCTGAGGAATAGCAATCAACTATGTAAGAATTGTAATAAACCTGGTCATAATTTTGCTAATTGCCCTATTGTAGAATGCAGATACTGTCATGATCATAGTCACATTCTTGAGCATTGTCCAACTAGCCCACCACGACCAAAGGGTGGATATTCTAAAATCAAGACTTTCTCCAAAACTGGATCGACTTCAGTCAGTGCTGCCACCACAGAAACCTCTACTGCCATCACAATGAGTGATCTTGAGGCCTTACTCAAACAGGTTATCTCTTCCAACTCCTCTGCCGCTATGTCTATCATTTCAGGTAATTCAAATTGGCTTTTTTACTCTGCCTGTTGTAACCATATGACCACTGATATTAATATCTTGTCCTCTACTACACCTGCTTCTTTCTTACCCCCCATACAAACAGTAAATGGAACTAAAATGCACATCACTCATACTGGTCATGCCTCTACCTCTAATCTTAGCCTTTCAGACACTTACTATATCCCAAACCTGTCATTGAATCTTATCTCAATTGGTCAAATGTGAAAAAGGACTAAATGTGAATTTTTCTTATTCTAGTTGTCAGGTACAGGATCCACAGACGGGGCAGATTCCTGGGGCAGGTCGCAGGATGGGACGATTATTTGAGCTCATATTTCTTCATCTTTCTCAATGATCTGTTTCTGCCGCTACTATTACCACTTCTCCTATTCTTCAATGGCATTTTCGCCTTGGTCATGCTTCTGACAATAAAATTCAGTCTTTAATTTCTCGAGGATTGTTAGGTTCCATAAAATTTGCGTCATTTCAGTGTTTAGAATGTCAACTTGCCAAACAACCTACATTATCTTTTAATCATAATAATTCCATTTCTGCCAGTCCATTTGACTTAATTCATTCTGACATTTGGAGACCTTCTCCTATTTCTTTAATAAATGGCTTCCGTTATTTTGTGTTATTTATTGATAATTATTCTCTTTTTACTTTGATATATTTCTTGAAAAATCATTCAGAGTTACCACATATTTATGTTACATTTGCAAATATGATTAAAACTCAATTTTCCTCCACAATTAAAATTCTTCGCACAGATAATGCCATGGAATATCACGAATCATCTTTGCTTCATTATCTTCAACAACAAGGCACAATCATTCAACGTTACTGTCCTCACACTTCGCAACAAAATGGTAGAGCTGAACGAAAACATCATCATATTTTAGTCTCTGTTCATGCTCTTCTCCTCTCCAGTTCCTGTCCAGAAAAATTTTGGGGAGAAGCAGCACTCACTTCTGTTTATAATATTAATCGGGTACCTACCTTAGTACTAAAAAATCTATCTCCTTTTGAAAAATTGTATGGAAAAATTCCAAACTATAAAATCCTTAAGACCTTTGGTTGTGCATGTTTTGTTCTTTTACAACCTCATAAACATACCAAATTAGAACCTCGTGCTCGTCTATGTTGTTTTTTAGGTGATGGGATTGAACACAAAGGTTACCGATGTTGGGATCCTATTTCTAATCGACTTTGCATTTCTAGAATGTTACTTTTTGGGAAAACACCATGTTCTCCTCTCTCTCTAAGTTTCACACTTCAGTCACTACTAACTCATTATTTTTTATAGACCCTTCTGTTGAGTTATTTCCTACCTCTGTTACAGGTGATGTTGCTATAATTGAGCCTGATACATCCCCACCTGATCCGCCTGAACCAGCTCCAACTGTTGATTCTGCACCTGCCCATGACTCTGAATCTTCACCTACTCCTGACACCAATCTTCGTCGTTCAACCCGAGTAAGAGAAACTCCTAGTTACCTTCAAGATTTTCATTATTATTCTGCCATTGCAACTCTTCACGAGCCTCACTCTTATTGTGAGGCTAGTACTGACCCTCTTTGGCAGCAAGCTATGACTGAGGAAATTCAAGCATTGGAGAAAACTCACACTTGGGATCTAGTTGATCTTCCTCCAAACAAAATCCCAATTGGTTGTAAATGGATTTATAAAATCAAAACTCGCTTTGATGGGTCTGTAGAAAATTACAAAGCCCGTTTAGTAGCCAAGGGATATACTCAAGAATATGGCATCAACTATGAAGAAACCTTTGCTTTAGTTGCCCAATTGACATCTATTCGTAGTCTATTAGCCATTGCTGCAGTCCGTAAATGGAAACTTTTTCAGATGGATGTTAAAAATGCCTTTCTAAATGGTGACTTATCTGAAGAAGTTTACATGAAACCTCCTCCTGGATATCACTCTTCTCATAAAGTCTGTAAACTTCGCAAAGCTCTGTATGGACTTAAGCAAGCTCCTCAAGCATGGTTTGCCAAATTTAGTTCAACTCTTACTCAATTTGGCTTTGTCTCTAGCAATTATGATTCAGCATCATTTGTTCGCCACACTGCTCAAGAAATTATATTGTTATTGCTTTATGTTGATGATATGATCATTACAGGTAGTGACAGATCTGGTATTTCTGAAGTCCAAACTTATCTCAGCCAACATTTTGAAATGAAGGAACTTGGCACTCTCAGCTATTTTTTGGGTCTTGAGGTTTCTTATAATTCTCAAGGCTACTATTTGTCTCAAGCAAATTATGCATCTGATCTCCTTTCAAGAGCAGGCCTTACTGACAGCAAAACTGTTTCAACTCCTTTGGAACTCAATTGTAAACTTACTCCTCTAGATGGCACTCCTCTTGATGATCCTACTTTGTACCATCAACTAGTTGGAAGTCTTGTTTATCTCACTGTTACTAGACCAGATATATCATATGCTGTTCATCTGGTTAGCCAATTCATGACTGCTCCTCGATCATCTCATTTTGCTGCCATCATTTGGATCCTTTGTTATATCAAAGGAACCATTTTTCATGGACTACATTTCAATGCCAATACTCCTTTGGTATTATCTGGCTATTCGGATGCTGACTGGGCTGGTGATCCAACTGATCGTCGATCAACCACTGGTTATTGTTTCTTTTTGGGAGATTCTCTTATTTCTTGGAAAAGTAAGAAACAAACTGTCGTTACTTGCTCAAGCACCGAATCTGAATATCGTGCTCTTGCTGATGCTACATCAGAATTACTTTGGTTGAAACGATTACTCTCTGATATGGGTATCAACCATCACTCTGCCACTATACTTCATTGTGACAATCGAAGTGCAATCCAGATATCTCATAATGACGTATTTCATGAGTGAACAAAGCACATTGAGATTGATTGTCATTTTATCCGTCATCATGTTTTTCAAGGCACCCTTATCTTACAATCAGTCCCATCAGCTCATCAAACCGCAGATATTTTCACCAAAACACATCTTCCAACTCGCTTTCAAGATCTTCTAAACAAACTCAAGCTGGTCTCCACTGTACCACCTTGAGTTTGAGGGGGGGGGGGGGGGGGGGGGGGGGGGTGGTGGGGGTGTCAATGAAAGTCAATAATCACCATGGAAGTCAAAGACAATCCTCACCTACCATTTGACAATCTTGTATCTGTCTGTAAAATTAGTCAGAATACCAGCTAATAAACACATGTAAATATGCCACAAATCATGCCATTAATTGTGCTACAATGGCTATATATACCATTGATTATTCTCTGTAAAATACATAATCAATACAAATTCTTTTTGAAACATTCTCTCAACTAACATTGAAAATTTGAAGATGCAAGATGTTGGATCATTTGCAAAAATTAAAGCAGTTCGATTATATATATAAAATTCAAAAACACTAATCCATTCTTGTTATATCTTACATTTATATATAATAATAATGTGAGTAAAGGAACAAACCTTAGTGCATAATCTTGAAGCTTCACGATACTCTCCCACTTTAAGCTTGCAAGCTGCATTGTTCAAATTACATGATAACCGCAAGCCTTTGCCTAGGAACTTCTGATCATCTGTGAAGGAGTGGTCATACTCAACATAATTTGCAGCCTGAAATTAATAATTAAACAAAAATCTCAGTTCAGAAAAGAAAAGAAAAACGTAACTAGAATTATAACATCACCAATCTCTTATCTTATTAACATTCATTGACAGTAGCTTGCCTTATCATATTTCTTTGAAGCATGCCAGAATTTTCCAGCCTTGAAAAGCAGATTGCCATCAAGTTTCTTCCTCTCACAAGCTTCTATTCTCTCACATGCATCCATCTTCCAAAATGGTTTCTCCTGCCCAAAGGTCACAACTTGTTTTAAAAGAAAGTGACTGTAAAAGTATAAATAGAAGTGGAATTTAAAATACATCAGGCATAAAATATTCTGGTCTGATTATTTTTGTAGATAACCAATAAAATTTCAAAATCAAGATTAAGGGGAAGGAAACTAGAGAAAATACGGACAACAACCTTGATAAAATCGATGAGTTCTACTTCATAATGAAGCACAGAATTCGCAGAAATGTCATGGCCAGACAGATATTCTGCAATGATAGTCACTAGAGCATGTTCTCCTTTCTTCATAGTCATTATTGCTTTGTCTAAACCTTCATTTACTTGGTCTAAAAGGTGCATGTTAAGAAAGGATTATTAAATTTTTTTTTTAAAAAATAAAAGCTAAGATTACATTAATTCGTTAAGAAATATAAGAAACTTATACAAGAAATGAACATGAGTAATACAAAATATATACCTTCCAGAGTTACAAATTCAAAAGGCTCTTCTGTAGTTCCCCTCTTCTCAAAAACAGCTCCGTTTTCAAGTTTGCCAATATATGTCACTGTCAGTATATTTTTCAGGGTAAATGACATTAGATGTCACTAAACTTTACATTTATTTCTAATTTGATCACTAAAGATTAATTTCTTACAATTAAATAGCTAAATTTTGATTTTAATTATTCATCGAGTCTAGAGGATAACTAAAACTAATAAGTAATAACTGTGAGATAAATCACCTTTGACCTGGGATCCTTCATTAGGGCGTTCAAAGCCTTCCCCAGCTTTTACAATTGTTTTAAGCACTTTCTTATCTCCTGTTATATCAGTTACACTTTTCCATGATATGAGCTCAAGTTCGATGGTTAAATTAGAATCAGATGGAATGCTTTTGCCAATGTTTTCATCTTTATTCCTACTTTGATTGAACCCATCTGAAAAGGAATGATCTAACATTGATAAATATACAGGCACAACACAGTTGAAAGACAGACACAAAAATTAGAAATGAAACAACCAATACAAGTATTAACTTACAGGAGCTCTTAACTGCTAGCTCTGCTTTTTCAGCCTTTCTCATTGTCTTCACAGCTTTGCCTAAGGCAGGACATAGATAACCTACACCCAAAAGCTACTTCAAGAATTAATTTCAGGACCAGTGAGCTTGTTTTAATAGCATTATCTCCAGAACTGAGACCTTATGAGTTACAACCCAGTTGAAGCCCGATGAACAGGAAAAGAAAATTTAACTTGTCAAGTTAAAGTTATTAAATTAATAAGGCTCTTCATTAAGATGTAATTACCAACAGAATAAAACTCACCATCCCCTATACAAAACTCTGCACCTTCTTCAGATTTGTAAACAAGCAATCCATTCTCAAGCCTTGCATCATACTTTACTACAAGGATCAAAACGCATTATTATTTTATAGTCTATTATGAACTTCCCATGTTAAACTCAATCAATGACTAGTATTTACCTAAAACTTGATCTCCATCTCTTGGTGTAGCCCATCCCTCACCATCCTTTATTATCTTCTTCAGAATTCCTCCGTCACCCGTTAAATCCCTGATGCTGCTCCAAGATAGCATCTCAACATCAAAAACAAGAGTTGCATTGGAGGGAATCAAAGGTGGAGAACCATCTTCCCCATAGCCCAAGTTTGGGGGTACTCTAAAAATTGCTCTCTCACCTTTCTTCATTGTGGCAATGCCATCATCCAGTCCTTTGATAACTTCACCTAAATTCCAATGCCACAAAGCAATCAACCCAAAGTAATAGACTGCTAATAGGAAAGTTAAAATATAAAATCAATTCTTACTCTCATTGCTATATATTAATTACTAGTGGTCTTTGGGCTAAAAACAAAGATGACTGTTTTTGGGCCAATTGCAATTATAATATATAAATTCGTTCCAAGAAAGCAGTAAACTCTATAATTAATAGAATTAAATGAAACCATATATAAACACAGAAGACAAATTACTATTTCCTTCCCTAGTTTAAGTCAATATTATTAGTGATTCTTTCTCTTTTTAGATATACATTAAAATGTCGTTAATTTTCTATTCTATTGATTACTTGATGAGAATCAATGTACCTCGCAAGAAGATCACAAATATATGCATGATAAACATTTCAAGAAGATTTTTCAAGAATATCCTTTTTATCAAGACAACTTACAAAGGAATGCAATTCAACTATTATACTTGTTTGTTGGATCATTCAAGAGGAATAGGAGTGAACATGAAATTTCCTATAAACTAATCAAGAATATTTGGATCTTGAGATTTTTAAATTCAATTTATCATTATTTGCTTAGTTTGAGCTACCTATGTTATATATTAAGCTCAAAAGTTATTTAGACCACTTTATTTTTATGTTTTATGTAGTTTTTGGTCTGTTTTAAATTAGTTAAAACCCAAATATGAATTTAGTTAATTTTTAGTTAGAATCACATTAGTCTTGTGGCCAAACACTTCAAATAGGGTTACTTATCCTTGTGCCCTTATAAATATGGCCATAAACTCTTTGTAATTAAGTTTTACTCAATTTCAATAAAGAAATCATTTTCTTAGAGACAATGTTCTCTTGTTCTTGATTATTGCTTGGATAAAGGTTTATAATAAGGTTCAATTCACATAGTTGAATTTGGATCACAGACTTGGTGAAAATCCGATTTAGCTTTTCAAAAAGTTGTTTCCATGCAGGCACAAAGATATTGAGTCCCAAAATAGGTTATTAGGATTTGTATCACTACTTAGTACCTCCATCCATAATTTTGACATATTTCATAATATTCCATTAATTAAAAATGAAATGACATATTTTCCCTCCTCCTTCTCTTCTACTTAGTTTAGTCTCTATTTATTTTGCCGAAAATAATTTATCTTTGGAAAATATTTTCCAAAGAATTACTTTTCTGTTGTTTGACTACAATATTAAAAATTTCAATTTGTAAGAATATACATACATTTAAACTTATAAAAATCTCATAGTTTTATAATTTTATTATTAAATAAGAGAAAAATACGTAATATGGTAACTTTAATGATCGTTGAAAATAGGCGATAATTATCAGTGACCGCTGGCATTTGATGGTGGTTATCGTCGGTCGCCAGTATGAAGTATCAGTAAGTGGAGGATTAATAAATTTATATCTATATATATTTTTTATTATAATGAGTTAGTCAAAATTCAAAAAATGACTTTTTGTTTTGAAAACAATAAATTATTTTCCTTAAAAATGGCTTAGCTTTCCATGACTAGGAAAATATTTTCCATTAACTAATTTTTCAAAACGTTCCAAATATCAAAAAATGTGAAAGATGTTTTCTAAAAAAATATTTTTCGCGAAATAAATAAAGTCTAAAATTACATTTTTCCAATTAAATTGCAATAATTTGCTAAACTGAATTTAAAAAAATTCTATGTATAAAAGAATATTTAAATAAATATTTTAATGTTAAGATTTAAATAAATATATTTTTTTATAATTAAGTGTTTTAATAGATAAATTTTTAGATTTAATAACAAAAAATTTCTAATTTTTCAATTTTTATCCATTTTTTATTTTCACTTATTAATGATATAATTTTTTAAATTTATCAATTTTAACCATTAATTACATTTTAATAAAACTAAAATACCCTCAACTCTCTTTTCTCTATACGTAAATCACCAAGTTAATGTTAATTTTTTTTGGTAAATTAGTATTTATTCTTTGAATTTTGACCTAATTAACTAATTTATCCTTATTGTTGAGAAACTAACTAATTAGTCTTTCAATTTTGATTTTGTCAAACTATTTCTTCCGTCCACTTTTTATATTTTTTATGTTAAATTTATAAAAAATAACTAAAATACCATTGTATATAATAATAAATATAATTTTAATTTTATTATTTAAAAATAAAAAATCAAATTAATAAAATTAAACACAAATTATATAATACAATTATATATTAATCATTTAATTATATAATAATTATTTATTTTTATTAATATAAATATTTTTATTTTTATTATATACAATAATTATATTTATAATAAATAATTTTATTATTTGATGATATTAAATATAATTATTATATAATTATATAAATATTATTTACTTTGACTAAATTAAATTTTTTATTTTCATTGTTAAATAATAAAATTAAAATTATATTTATTATGTATACAAGGTTATTATAGTCATTTTTATAAATTTATCAGAAAAAAGTATAAAAAATGGACTAAAGGACTAAAAAGTATAAAATAACAATAATTAAAAAATTAATTAATTAGTTTATCAAAAAATAGAGATGAACTGATTAATTAATTTAAATATCAAGAATTAAATAGTAATTTATTTTATTTTTTATTTATTAGTAGCCAAACAAATGAATCCCTAAAATCTTCATCTCACACGTTGGCACTCCACCAAAATGGCAGCCGCTACTCCAACTCCTGCTCCATCTACTCCTGGCCTTTATGATTTCGATTCCACACACATCGACCACCCACTCTTTTCTAAGATCTACCTTGCAACACCCATCGACGTACCTCACATCCATAAGAAATAGTGGTCTGATGTTAATGTTTTTCTGACGTGCCTTCCGCAGTTGCTCCCTTCTCATCCTTAGCGTCTCTTCCTTTTCCATCTCCTCCTACTCCATCTCTATCTCCTTCATCAATGTGGTGGGTGTTCTATTTTTGGGATTAAATGAAAGGAGCTTATGAGATAATGGCTTGAACAAAAGATTACAAGAGTAGCTTATGGGGTTATGTAATTTAACCATATTGAACCTTAGTGGAAACTGTTTCTCAAGAGAAATTCCTTAACATATTGGAAATTTGAATTAGATAATGTCGCTAAATTTGAGTAGAAATGCATTTGCAAGAAAATGCGAACTAGTTTGGGAAATCTATTGAGGCTAACAGCTCCTAATTTGAGGTTAACAACTCGTTGAGGGAGAGGATTTCTCTTCTGGTACTTCTTCAATGTTCACAAAACTAATTTATAGAGGTGGTAGCAGCGGATGAGAGAAGGGGAAGGGAGTTAAGGCAGTAGGTTGAAAGACAAGGGTAATTTAGTCATTTAATAATGCAAATAGAGGGTAAATTTATCTTTTTAATATTTAGTTAAGAAATATATTGAAATTTGTCATAATTGTGAACGGGGAGACTAAATAGTTAATGAAATGGAATTATAGATGTTTTGTAATGTGTTTCTAAAATGAAAGGAACTCATTAGTAATATTAACTTAACTTGAAGGACAAAATAATAAATTGTCATTACAAAATGTTGATGGTGTAATCAGCGAAGTGAATTAACTATACGAAATTTAATCAAACTATATGCATACTGAATATATCTTTACTGTCAAAAAAAAAAAAAAAAAAAAGGAAAGAAAGATTATATTGTATTCTATCACTATGGCGTTACATGTCTATAGCCATAAAAACATCATCATTAATTTTTCTATGTAACAATTTCGAAACCACAACAAATGAAATTGTTTACTCGTATAATTACCTTGGCCTAATTTAAAGCTGAAGGGAAATTCTTTATCACTACTTAAATTAAGAGATGCCCCGCCGTCTACTTGCCCGCTGAAATGAACTGAAATAATGTATATTTTCTCCATTAATGTTTTGGGAACAACAGAAATTAAAAGCTAAGAAAAAGAATTATTATTTACTAGTACCTTGGACTTCGTCTCCAGGAAATGGAGTTTGCCATGAAATTCCTTTCTTGAGAATCTTTTTCCGGAGACCATGAATTCCAATTTCCTTCTCAGGAAATTTACTATTTGGGATTTGAATGTTAGTTTCGAAGGATGCGAGTGCCATTTTTTGAATGAGGGAGAGACAGAGTCACACAGAGTATATGAGTTGAAGATAAGCCGTTGTTCATTTCCCTCCTTTTGTTTCTTTTCAGTTTAGTTATTCCACTTACCAGACATGGGCTGGATTAACATTATAATACGACATCAATATGGGCTGGACTCAAATAGTTGTTTCATTTTCTTGTTTTTCGATAAGTATTCGAGCGGAATTATACTGTGCTTACAAATAGTTGATATTTATGCTCCGTTAGTTTTAGGAAAATATTTTCATTTTCATATATTCTAATATAACATTTTAAAAAATTAATTAATAAAAAATATTTTTTTCAATGGAAAACTAAATATTTTTTTAAAGGAAATGACTTCCTCGTTCAAAATGAAAAGTCATTTTCTAAATTTTTAACATTTTATAAATTTTAACAAACTCATTATAATTAAAAAAATATAAATATAAATTTGTTAATTTGTCGATAACTAATACTCACTATCGAAGACCATTGATAACTATCACCAGCCCTTGGCGAACACCCACAACCACTGCTGGTTGCTAATGACCACCAAATTTATAATTCTATTTTTTTCTCTTACTTAATAATAAAATTTTAAAAATACAAAGTTATTACAAGTTTAAATAAGTTATGGTATTATAAATTGAAATTTCTAATTTTTTAAAATAACTTTTAATATTCTAATCAAACAACAGAAAATTAATTCTTGGGAAAATATTTTTTAGAAAATATTTTCTTTGAAAAACATTTTCTTCTAAACAAATGGAGCTTTAGATAGAATAATTAGGTTATTGGTATTTGAATCAATTTTTTAAAAATCAGATTGGATCAGCAGGTTAAATTGAAAAGTGCTGGCTAGTTCGGTTCTCTTAAAAACTAGATTTTCCCATTAAACTACCTTTTGATTAGTTTTTGACCGGTTTTTAACCCATTTTTAACTGATCAGACCTCTATTAATAGGAATCATACTAAAAATTAAAAAAAAAAATGAAGAGATTTTATCTAATTGGTCAAACCGCTAGTCAATAGGTCGAATCGATTGAATTGCAAACCGATGACTTAATTGGTTTGAACATTGGTCTAGCTTTTAAAATACTGATTTGAATTTTATTAATTTTTTTGCTTTAATGTCTAAATTTTAGTTTTTGTCAATCGAATTATTTTTTTTTTCCATTAAGTGCATTTAACTAGAATTTCTCACTAAAAATCTAAAATAAACCATTTTGTACATAATAAATGATACCACACTTGAGCATTTACTTAATTTATCTCACTCATTCATTTTTTTTTCTAATTTTTCTTGTCTTTTATCTCTTTTTATTACAAAAGAAAAAAATTCAAATTTTTTTTATAATTTTATTTCATTTTCTAAGAAAATCTAAAAAAATAAAAGAGAATACAATAAAGAAAGAAATTAAGGAAAAAATTAATGAATGAAATGAAGAGGTAATGTAAAATGATACTTTTTATTAATACAATGGAAAATTCCAATCAAATACATTTAAACAAAAAGAAAACTCTCCGTTAGTTGACTGATAGAAAATAAAGTTAAGATACTGTAATAGAAGAATTTATGAAATTCAAATACAAATTTTATTAAAATAACTTTAGTTAAATTTTAATATAACCAAATTTATAAATAATAAAAAGAATAGAATAAAATTTATTCTATAAATAATTTATGTAAGTTTTATATTTCAATTTAAAATTTTAATATACGTATTACTAGAGGGAATTAAATTACTAGATTAATCTTGTTAGATCTCAACAGGTCAAGCATTGACGGAGGGAGAGGGGGACTAAAGGGCCATAGCCCCCCAACCTCCAAAAACTATTTTTTTTTTTGTGTAAATTTATTAAAATTTGGCTATATATTTGTTGCCCAAGATACATTAAAAAGGGGATTGAATTAATAGGCAATTAAAATTTTAAAGCAAAGAGATTAGGGAAGAAAAGAGATGACACAAAAGATTTATAGTGCTTCAGATTATAAGTAATCTTACATTTACTCCCCAACTTTAATTAGGTATTCCACTATCAACGAAGTTTTAACAAGTTCACTCCTAATTTAGTGTTTAGACTCACACCAAACCTTACAAAACTTTTCCCAAGACTCACTCTTAAAACCTAACCAAGTGTTTTATCTAGGCTAGCACTCAAACCCAATCAAGTGTTTTGCTAAGGCTCACACTCAAACCTATACTTGAGTTTTAACAAGGCTCACTCACAACCTATACAAGTGTTTTGATGGCTAACACTTAACCAAAATAACACAAGATGTGTTTTATAAAGGTTTAAGACTTTAGAAATGAAATTGCAAAAGTTTGACCATTTAGTAAATTGTTCTCATCTGTCTAAGGCTTTTACATACTCCAAAAAGCCATTACAAATGAAGATACAGGACAAAAACTAGGTTCCAAATAGCTTGCAATAAAGTAGTCTATTTTAGACTGAATCGTGATCGTGATATTCATGTTTACAATTGCTAATGACACATGGTGTCTGATTGTTGATTCTTATTCTAGTCATTGGAGCATTTCCCTGACTTTATAAATTTCTCTGTCATAACTTCTATATTGCAGTTGCGATCCTTGTTTCGTGTCTAGTATAGAGGTCATGATCCTAATCGCAGACTTCACTATCTCTTTAGCATCTTTTACTTTAAATTAATTGCGATAACAATTGGATAAGCTGCAGTTGCAAAATGGTGATTGGAATGCTATCTTCGATTACAGGTGCGATTTACAGGTCTACCTTCTCTATTCAGAGAATTTACTTAACTTGATCTTTCAATGTTTTATAAATAAATTCCCTGTAAAACGAACACTAAATGCAAATATTAGAGCACTTCAATTTGATTGTCAAAATAATTTAGGTCAACAATCTCCCCCTTTTTGATTTTGACAATTAAATTGAATTTGAAATAAATGTAAAATGAAAAAATTACAAGTTAGCAAGATGTTGAATTACAATTGTTTAACTTCCCTATAGTTCATGCATTATATAACTCCCCCTCAAAAAATCAATATATGTCAAGTTGGAATTACTTTAAAAAAAAAAAAAAACTTGAAGTTATTTTCATATATTTAAATTATTTGAAATTTCAATTTATTCAAATTCCTTCTCCTCCTTTGTCAAAATCAATAAGAGGGTTTAGGAATAAATCAAGTTTTAAGACTACTAAGAGAAGTTTAACAATGATACAAAAAATCAACAATATACCAAGTAGAGAAAATGAGAATTTCATTAGAATAAGAAAATTGCATTCATTACAAAGATGATTGATCTTTCAAGAAGGTGCCAAAAGTATGAATGCATAAAAATGAAAATGAAAATAAAAAGAAAAATTTAAAAGGAAAATAAGAAAAGAAATTCCTAAAGGCCCAAAATTAAGATTCATCTTCTTCCTCCTCTTATTCTTCCTCTTCCTCACTAGCTTCCTATTCATCCAAGTTGCATTAAGGAAGCCCCATCTTCCTTTGAATATCATATATATCATGATGAATATGCCCTAAAAAAATTGATCCTTCTCATGATTTTGCTAAAAATCTTATCAATCTTAGAGGGAGATGGATGGGCTTGAGGAGAGATTTGGGTTCCTTGGGCTCTTTGGTTCCCTTATTCAAGAAGTTGACTTGGTTCACCTTGAATAATTACCCTTGGCCTCTTTTCTGATTGCTCTTGCACACACAATTCACTAAAGATATATTCATGATTTTCGTTTTTCTCCTTTATACATTTGGGGTGTATCATATACTCCAAATTTATCATTAAAGGTTTAAAAGAGATTCTAAGAAGGGCTTTGGTTTGAAGGGTTAGAACTCCCACATGTTTGGCTATATGAGAAACGTGGAAAGAGAGAATAATGGTTTCTTTAGGTGCATGTTTTGGCCAATTGTACAAATTGATCAATTAAGAATTTAATGGTTTCAATCTCCTTCTTCTTGATAAGGCCAAATAAAAAAAAAGATCTTCTTGGGTCACTTTCTCATTGCCATGCCCCCTTGCATTTATAGAGAGGGTGATAATTTGATGAACCCAAAAGAAGATGGTTTTAAAGTGTTTAGCAATGGAATTTTTAGCATCATACCTATGAGAGTTCTTATCGAAAAAAAGAGTAGCTCATGTCGAAGTCATTCAAGGTGAAAGCACCATCATTTTGAAGACCAAAAATATTGGCCACTTTATCCAATTTCAACCCATATTGCTTCCCAGGGAATTTGAAATTTATCCCATAGCTTCTTAGAAAGGAGGAGAGCTTTTTGTGAAGAGTCAAGGTTGCTAAAAATTCCTTGGTTAGCTCCTCATATCCTTCTTCACTTACAAATATGAAATTCCTTTATTGTAGATTGTCCAAGTAGGTGAAGATATGTTACTCAATACCTAATTTTCTCAAGGCAAATAAATTGGGTACCTTGTTGGCAAGAATAATCTAGTCTTCTATCTTCTTGAAGTTTTCTTGTACTTCCTTTGTAATACCTTCTTTAGCTCAAGAGGAGAAGATTGTGGAGCATGAGAAACCATGGGTTCTTTACCTTTAGTGGTCTAGGGTTCTTGTTTTAAAGGCCATTGTTAATAGAAAATGATAGAAAGATAGAAAATATGAAGAAATAGATGAAGAGGATGAAAAAGTGTGAGCAAAAATGAATGAGAAAAACTTAGGAAAAGTTTTGATGGTTAAAATAAGTTTCAGGAGTTAAATAGGGTATAATATAGCCATAAAACACAAAAAAAAAAAAAAAAGGGGGGGGGGGGGGGGTGGGGGGTGGGGGTGCAATAAATGGCTATTTTTGCATTAAAAGCAAAAGGTGACCATTTTATAATAGCAACATGCCAGAAATATAAATCGCGCTCATGAAATGACATTGTGACCGCGAAATTTGAAATTTTCAAAAGTTGCATCTATAATACAGATTCATGAGTGTAATTTACATCTCTCTGAAAAATAGTAAGAAATTTTAAAAGTCACATTCATAAAAACAAATGGCAACTGGATTTATAAGTCTCCTAGAACTTTTAAAAGAAAATATTGAAAAAACTCATATAATACAAATGACATTTATTTGCAAGATGAAAAATAGACTCAAAACATTAACTTAAATGCATAAACATTGAAAAATCATACAAGTATTGGTAGATCACAAATCAATCACAATACAACATATTGGCACTCAATCAAAAGAATATTCTCAATTATTGATCAAGTATGCTTACCAATATTACTAATGCCAATTATCTTAGCATTGGCATTAGTTACAAGTGATGTACCCCATCAATACATTTATTAGCATAACAAAGAGGACTTCTAATTTCAATCACGTATCTTGAGCATCCACTATCTTTATATCATTGACTCTTCTTTAGAGTGGATTTAAGACTCACCTACAAGATAAGAAATTCATCCTTGCTTTGGTATCTAAGCATATTTAGGTCAATGGGGGTTAGCATTGGAAGATTCTTCAAGTTTTAATTGAGCCTTCCTAATATAACAAAACATATTTATGTGCCCATCTTTCATATAATAATGACATTTAAACTTTGATCTAAAGGTCTTTTTGTGCTTTGCCATTTTCTATGAAATTGTGGTCTTTTCACCACATTTTCATGATGTATACAAAAAAAATAACAAGTATTATATTGTGACTTTGTGTGTTTTTTAGCATGCCTCTTGTACATGTATGCATGGTTAGCTCTTTGAGACTTTGCTTTTGAGCCTTATGAACCCTTTTGAATCCCTTTAGGATTGGGGGGTTTAGTGTGTGCTTTAGCCTCCTTATGGACTACCTCAATACTAGATGTTTGAGGAGTAAAGGCTTTGACAAATGATGGAGGGGAGGATGTAGAATTTGATGAGCCACCAAAACCAATACCATATCTCACTAAGGGTGGCCTTTGAGACACAATGAATGTATCCAAAGCTTCCTTCCCTTTATGAAATTTTGAAATTGAAGCTCTTAATTCTTCTACCTCCTTTTTCAAAGAATCATTTTCTTTATAGAAAGATTCAATTGAGGAGTTTTTTGTGGAAATATCTTCCCAATAATTCTTGAGATTAATATTTAAGGTTTTTAAACTTAAAACTAGTTTCTCAAGATTTCTAAAATTCTCCTCAAGTTTGGAACAATTTTCTTTATAAAATTTCATTTTTAAAAGATAATTTTTGCATTTTGAGGCCATGATTTCTAAAAGTTCATCCCCATCCATATCATGCACATCATTATCACAAAAATAAGATGTAGCGCCAACATCATCATCGTCATCATTATCATTACTAGAGTGGGATATGGAACATACCTTATTTGAAGAATCTTACAAAGCTATAAAGTAAAGGTTGGCTACCGCCTTTTCCTTTCCATTACTTAAGGAGCTATCATCCTAAGTAACCTTAAAGCCTTTTTTCTTTTTCTTGTTTCATTTATTGTTCTTCTTATTCTTAGGACAATTAGGCTTTGAATGTCCTTGCTTTCCACACCCAAAGCAAGTTACTTCATTCTTCTTTTTCTTCTTGCATTTGATGATCTCTTTCATTCTTTTAGTGATCATTATTAATTTCTCATCTTCATCATCATTGGAGTCACTTGGTCGACTCTCATTATCAATTTGATCTTTGCTGGAGGACTTGAGAGCTAGTGTCATCTTCTTCTTTTCCACTTGTGGCTCCTCCTTCTCAATAGTCATCTCATAGGTAAGAAGTTTTTCAATGAGAACATCAATAGAAAGCATGCTAAGATCTTCATTTGCTTCCTCAATACCTAGCATTCTAGCTTCATAGTTTTTCTTTGGAAGTGCTCTAAGAATCTTATGGTTGACATCTTCCAAGCAATACACTTTTCTAAACTTCTTTAAGCTAGTGAAAATGGCTAAAAGGCTATTTGTCATATCGGTGACACTTTCATTTAGCTTTATTATGAAGAGTTTATATTCATGAGTGAGCAATTGGATCTTCTTGGACTTGACTTGCTTGGTACCTTTATGGTAGTTTTCTAAGATTCTCCAAATGCCATAGGCATTTGTATAATGTTGTGCTCTACCACATTCTTCTTTAGCTAGAGAGCTAAAAAGGATTACCATTACTATTATTCTTCCTGTTTGCCTTTCTTTGAGCTTCAACCTAATCCTCTTTAGGGATCACCTCTTTAACATCATTAACTACCTTTATTGAAGGCTTTTACTCCTCAAGAATAGTATCCCATATGTTTATGAGATCGCTATGAAGATCAACCTCTATTTTATGCTTCCATAAGGCATAATTGGTGCCATCATTGTGTGGCTTAAGGTGATGCATCCCTTCATTGGCCATATTAATCTTTTCTCATGCATTGAAGCTTGTGAATGTGAGACCAACGCTTTGATACCACTTGTTGCCCAAGATATACAAAGAAGGAAGGGTTGAATTAGTGGGTAATTAAATTTTAAAGTAAAGAGATTAGGGAAGAAAAGAGATGACACAAAGGATTTATAGTGGTTCGGATTATAATCAATCCTACATCCACTTGCCAACCTTAATTGGGAATTCCACTATCAATGAAGTTTTAACAAGTTCACTCCCAACTTATTATTTAGGCTCATGTTAAATGTTATAAGAATTTTCCTAAGGCTCACTCTTAAAACCTAACCAAGTATTTTGTCTAGGCTAACACTCAAACCCAACCAAGTGTTTTACTAAAGCTTGCACTCAAACCTATACTTAAGTTTTAACAAGGCTAACTTACAACCTATACGAGTGTTCTAATGGCTAACACCTAACTAAACTAACACAAGATTTGTTTTACAAAGGTTTAAGGCTTGAGAAATGAAATTGCAAGAGTTTGGCCACCTGGTAAATTGTTCTCATCTATTTAAGGCCTTTGGAGGAGGGAATTTATAGCTTACATCCTCTAAAGAGCTATTATAAATGAAGATATAGGACAAAAACTAGGTTCCAAATAGCTTGCAGTAAAAGTAGTCTGTCTGAGACTAGATCGCAGTCACGAAGCCTTAGTCGCGGTTGCAATATTCATGTTTATAATGGCTAGTGACATGTGGCATATGATCATCGGTTCTTCTTCTAGCTGTTAGAGCAGTTCCTTGACTTTATCAATTTCACAATCACAACTTCTATATCGCAATCACAATCCTTGTTTTGTGTCCAATATGGTTGATAAGTGCATAAATGTATACAATTTACCTGTTTAATTATCATGATTTATGTTTAAAATTGAGTTTGATGTGTTTGTTTCAGTGCAATTGATAGTTCTTTTTAGGAATCCTTTGTTTTGGCAAGTCATGATGCGATAGGATCAAGAAGGACAAGGTTTAGTGCAGGAAAATGAGCTAATTCAAAGGAGAAGAAGAAAAAGTGAGAGTCTCACACCCAGAGCCACGGGCGTGGGTGTGGGCGTGTAGAAGAGAAATTTGATTCTGCCAAAATGAGCCAATTTAGCACTTCTGCTTAGAGTGTCCTATGCCTAGAGCCATGGGCGTGGGAGCGACATTTCCCTGATTATAAATTCATCTTTTAACAAATTTAAGGGGGTTTGAACCTTCTATCACGAGGGCTGACTTTTCGAAGGGAGAACCAAGGGTTTGCAACTGAAATTGAAGGTAGAGATCTAAGATTTACAAGAGTGGAATGAAGAATCGAAGACTAAAGTGGAGAATTTCGAATCATTCATGATGGATTGTTTGAATTCTTTTATATTTTTATTTAGCTCTTGTTCTTTCTCTTCGAACATGAACTAATCTCTTTTCTATCTAGATATTAATGAACCCTATTTTATGGATTAAATAACTTCTACTCTAATTAAATCATTCAATGGAGTTCATTTATCTTTGCAATTCAAGATTTGTTTATTTCCAATTGATATTAGCATGCTTATTGAGTGGTTATCATTTTTATGTTATTGACTTGAGAAAACTTGATATGAATAGAATACTTATAAAGGTTGAGGGTTGCTTAGGGTGCTAGAGATAGACTTAAAAAACCCTTTGGTTTATTATTCATTGTTCTTAATGCATGAGTCATCTAAGTATGTTTGAAAAGAGATTCCTTGCATATTACTTGGCGATTAGGGATCAATTCATTTGAGAGAAGCTTTGATCTAATTTAGTGAGGCGTTAATTCGACTCACTAGTTTGATTTAATGGGGTTGCTATCAATGAAGTATAATTAGTGGCTAGGGGGATTCAATATCTGGATAGGCTTCTTTATCAAATTACTCTTTGCAAATTATTTGTGATTTCTCAGTTTAGTCTTCTAATTAATTTAGTTAACTTATTTCAATTACTACATCAAGATCATTGATCAACTAGACAACAGTCAACATTTGAGCTAATACTTGAACCTTATCTCTAGTGGAATGATAACTCACTCACTACTATATTACTTGTGCGATCTATACACTTGTAGACAATGTATCAAGTTTTTGGCGCCGTTGCCGGGGACAACAATTTTCAATATTAGCAATATAATTGAGATTGTTGATTTAGTTTTTTATTTTCTTATTTTTGAATATTTGTTTTTCGTTGTTTTCTATCATTTCAGGTACTTTTCTTTATTTATGACCAGAGCTAGTTCCTCTATTCTACTTGAATTTGATCCAGAACTAGAGAGAACTTTGAGACGAAAGCGAAAGGAGGAACGAGAATTAGCTTTAGTGGAAGAGGTTGCAAACCTAGAAGACATAGAAGAAGAAAAAGAGGAAGGAGAGATGGCTAAACCACCAAGGACAATGCAAGATTATGCTAGGCCTACTCTCAATGGGGCCAACTTAAGCATACGGAGGCTGGCAATTATTGTAAATAACTTTGAACTTAAGCCTAGTGTCATTCAAATGGTGCAGCAAACCTGCTAATTTGATAGCTTCACGGATGAAAATCCTCATGCTTATTTGGAAAATTTCCTGGAGACTTGTGACATTTTTAAAATCAATGGAGTGTCAGATGATGTGATTAGATTGAGGTTATTCCCATTCTCACTGAAGGAGCAACATTGAGGTTGTTCCCATTCTTATTGAAGGAGCGACCCAAGTGGATGATATCTTTCCTTGCTGACACTTTCACCACATGGGATCAGCTGGCAGAAAAATTTTTAGAAAAATACTTCCCTCCATCCAATACTGCCAAGTTGAGGAATGATATCTCCTTTTTTCTTCAGCAGGACGGTGAGACCCTCTATGATGCATGGGAAAGATTTAAAGATTCGTTGAGAAGATGTCCACAATATAGTTTTCCATTGTGGCTTCAAATTCAAACCTTTTACAATGGGTTAAACTATACAAGTAAACAAGCCATTAATGCAGCAGCTGGGGGTTCTATAAATAACAAGACTCCTAAGGAGGCAAAGGACTCAGTGGAAGATATGTCTTTAACCAACTATCAATGGCAAACTCCAAGGGAGCAGGGAAGCTAAAACCAGCTGGTACTCATTTAGTTGATCCTATAATTGCTTTGACAGCCCAGCTGGAAGTTATGAATAAAAAGATTGACGCTCTAGCAACTAGTTCATCGAGGAAACAGTAGGTTATGTTTTGTGATCTATGTGGGGGAGGATATTCCAGCTAAGAGTGTGAGAGTGGTAACATGTTTGCTAAACCAGAGTAGGTGGATTATGTAGGGGGTGTGAATAGAAATCAGCAGCAGAACAACCCATATAGTAATACCTATAATCCAGGGTGGAGGAATCATCCAAATTTCTCATGGGGTAATCAAAACAATCTAAGACCTCTTCCTTGATTTCAGCAACCTTCACAGTCACAAGCTCTTCCACCTCTTAAAAGAAGCTTTTTAAAGGAAACCATGATGAAATTCATTGAGTCTAATGAGTAGAGACATAAGGATACTGAGACAGCACTCCAAAACTAGTAAGCCTCTATTCATAACTTGGAGAATTAGATGAGACAATTTGCCAAGCTACTTAGTGAAAGGCAACATGGGAGTTTGCCTAGCAACACTGAGGCAAATCCAAAAGAGTAGCTTAAGGCAGTTACATTAAGGAATGGCAAGCAAGTTCAGGGGAGTGTGATTGAAGAGCAAGAGGTAGCCGAGAAAGAAGTCAAAGTGCTAGGTACCGAGGAGAAGAAAGCTTAAAATGAAGTTACAGTGGGTAATGAGGCAGAAGAGGAGAAAGTTGCACCAACATCTACCCCACTATTGAAAGAGTATCGACCTCGAGTACCATAACCTGCACGTTTGCAAAAGGATAAGCTCAATGCCCAATTTGGTAAGTTTGTTGAACTCTTTAAGCAACTTCATATTAATACACCGTTTGCTGAAGCTTTGTCACAAATGCCCAAATATGCTAAATTTTTGAAAGAGCTCCTTTCTAACAAAAGGAAGCTTGAGGAAGTATCATTGGTACATTTGTCGAAAAAGAGTTCAGGAATTTTGTAAAGAAGGTTACCTAAAAAATTAAAAGATCGTAGTAGTTTTACCATTCCATGCATTATAGGTAGCCTAGAGATAAAAAGTGCTTCAGCTGATTTAGGAGCTCGCATAAGTGTTATGCCTTACAAATTTTTTAAAGAATTGGGTATTAGAGAACCCAAACCAACACTAATGACAATTCAATTAGCTGATAAGTTGGTAGTGTACCCTCGAGGTATCATTAAGGATGTGTTGGTAAAAGTTGGACATTTCATTTTTCCTAATGATTTTGTGATTATTGACATGGATGAGGATGTGGATGTCTCGCTTATCCTTGGTAGGCTGTTTTTAAATACAGCCCGGGCCCTTATTGATGTCCATAATGGTACTTTGACTTTAAGAGTGGGTAATGAACAAGTTGTTTTTCATATTCCTAATGCAATGAAACACCCATTTGCACTTGATGAGGCAGATTCATGCAATGATATTGTTGAGCATAAAACCGTCAATTTTATTACTAACATTGTTTCTAAGGATCCCCTTGAGTTGTGTTTGATGTAAGAACAGATAATAAATTAGGAAGCAAGGGAACAATTGGCTCATTTGGAGGTAAGCAAGCCATGCAAGAAGGGGGCAGTTGAATCTATTGATATGCCCAAAGAGGAGAAAATGAAACCATCCATCATTGACCCACCAAATTTGGAACTCAAGCAACTCCCTTCTCATTTGGAGTATGCTTTCCTAGTGGAAGATGCTAAATTGCCTGTAATTGTGAATGCTCATCTTTCTGAAGAATAAAAGGTAAGGTTATTAGAGGTATTGGGAAAACATAAAAAGGCTATAGCATGGAAAGTTGCAGACATCAAAGGCATTAGTCATTCTTTTTGCACCTATAAGATCTTTATGGAAAAAAAGTTCAAACCTATGGTACAACCCTAAAGGCATCTCAATCTTAAGATGAAGGATGTGGTAAAGGCAGAGGTGATCAAGCTTCTCGATGCAAGAATTATTTATCCCATCTCAGATAGTTCTTGGGTGAGTCTAGTTTAAATGGTACTGAAGAAAGGAGGCATGACTGTAGTGCCCAATGAAAACAATGAGCTAATTCCTATAAGGACTGTCATGGGATGGAAGGTTTGTATTGAATATAGGAAGCTGAATGATGCAACTAGAAAAGATCACTTCCCGCTTCCTTTCATTGATCAAATGTTAGAGAGACTTGCTAGGCATCAATTTTGTTAGAGAGACTTGCTGGGCATCAATTTTATTGCTTCCTGGATGGATTATCAGGGTATTTTTAGATCCCTATAGCTCCAAAAGATTAGGAGAAGACCACATTTACATGTCCTTATGGGACTTTTGCATATTGAAGGATGCCGTTTGGAATATGCAATGTACTAGCAACTTTTCAGAGGTGTATGATGGCTATTTTTGATGAGATGGTTGAAGATATTATGGAAGTCTTTATGGATGATTTTTCAGTGCATGGTGATTCCTTTGAAGGTTGTTTGCAGAATCTGGAAAGAGTGCTTGCTAGATATGAAGCAACCAATCTGGTTTTGAATTGGGAGAAATGCCATTTAATGGTGCAATAAGGCATTATTTTGGGGCATAAGATATTACATGAAGGTATTGAGGTGGATAGGGAAAAAATCAAAACCATTGAGAAGCTTTCACCACTAACTTTAGTTAGAGCAATTTAGAGTTTCCTAGGTCACGTTGGGTTCTATAGAAGATTCATCAAGGATTTCTCCATGATTGTTAGGCCCCTTACCAAGCTACTTGAGAAAGATGTGGAATTTAATTTTGATGAAGAGTGCTTACAAGCCTTGAACACTTTGAAGACTAAGCTTATCAATGCACCTATAATGGTGGCCCTTGACTGGAATCTACCTTTTGAGTTGATATGTGATGCAAGTGATGTTGTAGTAGGGGCAGTTTTAGGTTAGAGGAAGGAGAAGCACTTCCAACCAATTTACTATGCAAGCAAGACTTTGAATGAGGCTCAAGCAAATTACACCACCATTGAGAAAGAGTTGTTGGTTATTGTGTTTGCCTTTGATAAGTTTCACTCCTATTTGATCTTGTCAAAAGCGATAGTCTATACAGATCATTCGACTTTGCAGTATCTCTTTTCCAAAAATGATGCAAACCTGAGATTAATTTGGTGGGTATTATTGCTACAAGAGTTTGATTTGGAGATGCAAGACAAAAGAGGAGCTGAAAATCTTACAGCTAACCACCTTTCGCTGTTAGAGAACTCAAACTTAGAGACACTTGTAGAGGGGGATATTTCAGACACTTTTCCCAATGAGCAGCTGTATGCCATGGTAGGTATGGTAAGTAACTCTAACTCTGCTATTTGACTTAGTTTGTTGATTTTGCAAATTACTTAGCTGCTAGGGAACTCTTAAAAGAGTTAACTTATCAGCTAAAGAAGAAATTCTTTTCTGATTTGAAATACTACTTTTAGGAGGATCCTTATTTGTTTAAATTATGTGCTAACCATATGATCTGGCATTGCGTGGCTTGGCCTAAAACTATGAGCATTCTTAACCACTGCCACACCGGACCAGCTAGTGGACATATGGGACCTAGTAGAATAGCTTAGAAAGTCTTAGAATTAGGTTTCTACTGGCCCACTCTTTTTAAAGATAGTTATGAGTTTGTGCAACATTGTGATCGTTGCTACAGAACTGGGAATATTTCATCTCATGATGAGATGCCTCAAAGTGGTATCTTAGTTTGTGAAGTGTTTGATGTTTGGGGTATTAACTTCATGGGACCATTTCCTAATTCTTTTGGTAACAAATATGTGCTTGTAGCTATTGATTATGTGTCTAAATGGCCTGAGGCTCAAGTCTTGGCTACAAATGATGCTAGGGTAGTAGTGAAATTTTTAAAGAAATTATTTGCTTGATTTGACCTAAGGCCATTATTAGTGATATGGGTACCCACTTCTATAATGCTCAACTTGAGAAAGTTTTCAAAAGGCTAGGTGTTACATATAAGCTGGCTACTCCCTATCATCCTTAAATGAGTGGCCAAGTTGAGAACACAAATAGGGAGCTTACGAGAATGCTTGAGAAAACTGTGGAGCGATCTAGAAAGGATTGGTCTGAAAAATTAGATAACGCTCTATAGGCTTTTAGGATAGCATTCAAAACTCCTTTAGGAACTACTTCCTATAGATTGTTATATGGAAAAGCATGTCATTTACCTATTGAGATTGAACATCATACTTATTGGGTTATAAGACAAATTAACCTTGATCTAGCTAATACAAGTGAGAAGAGGTAATTGCAGGTGAATGAGCTAGATGATTGGTGATTACAAGCCTATGATAATGCTTGGATGTACAAGGAGTGGACCAAGAGATGGCATGATGCTCGGATCAAGCAGCAGAGAGAGTTTCAAGTAAGGGATCAGGTATTACTTTACAATTCTAGACTTTGACTCTTCCCTGGTAATTTAAAATCTCACTGGTCTGGTCCTTTTGCTATTAAAGAGGCCTTTCCCTATGGAACAGTTGAGTTGACTTATCTCGAGAAGGGTAATTTTAAAGTTAATGGGTAAAGGCTCAAGATATACCTTAGGGGGAGAATTGAATGAGGTGGTGGAGATTGAATATCTCCAGGAATTAGGATGAGAAATCACCCTTAACATGCAGCTAAGATGATGTTAAAGAAGTGTTGGGTGGGAGGCAACCCACATTTTTAATGTTTTAGCAATTTAGCTGTTTTCTTTTTACTTTATTTTGTGTTTTAAGTTGTTTAGGGATAATGCACTTGGGGTATGGTGTTTTTTGTGTAGGAAAAGAGAGGAGATTTTATCAAATTTGGAGGATTCAGCAGCTATGCCACGCCCAGGGACATGCTCGTGGGCTTAGGCGTGTGGAAAGATGCATTTTGGAATTGTTCCAATAGCCTGGCATGCCCAATCACACGCCCGTGTGGTTGGGCATACCCTAAATTCAATTTTGGACAAAAGGTATAGAAGCTAGCCATGCCTAAACCCACAAGAGTGTGATTGGGTGTGGCCTAAAAGGCATTGAGAGCCTAGAAGTAGTAGCCAACCACGGGCTGGCCCATGCCCAAGGTAGGTAAAAGGGGCCATACACAAGCCCAGAGCCATATCGGTGTGGCTGGGCGTGGGAACAGTCCCACATCTTAAAAAGGGACAATTTCAACTAAACCGCCCCATTTGTCTCCACTTTTCTCCATTCTTCTCCATTTTCTCTCCTCTCCCACTTTAAAAATCACACACCCACACACTTAATCTTTGATTTTGAGCTTTAAAGAAGGATTTAGGGCAGATACTCTTTGCTTTTACCGAATTTCTTTTGCAATCCCACTTCATTCCAAGCACAAGTTTGAATTTTCTACCTTCTTGCTCTTTCCAAGCACAAGTTTGAATTTTCTACTTTTTTGCTCTTTCTTTTGAAATTTTGATGACTTACAATTGAGAATTTGGTTAGTTATGAGTTTAATCAAAAGAATATGCAGTGGGTTAGTGCAGATTGCATGAACTAGGGAGTTTAAACTATATATTTTTTTTCTTCTAAGTTATTTGACTTTCTTTGATTATAGTTATTTTCTGTGTTTGTGTTGAAATTTTTGACATGCGTATTGCCCATTGCATATATCTCTTGAGTTTGTAGGAAATTTTAGGACATACTTTTGATTATTGGCCAAATCTTCCTTGTGCTCATGAAATAATATTGTTGGATTATTGAATGGAACACACTGTAAGCGTGGGTTTGTTGAATGATGGAATGGCTTTTATTTTGGAATCTTGGAATAATTGTTGTGATGTTTTACACGGCCATATTTTGGGTAGAGCTAATGTTCATATGTTGGTGGTTGGGTTGTTTGTGTTTTGGTTGGTTGTACATTTTGTGAATTATGGGCCCCCGAAAGCAACCTGCATCCAGACGATCAGAGAGATTACCCACTAAAACAAGAAGAGGGGAGAGCAGTTCTCGAGCCCCGCCACCTATTGTAGTTCTAGATATCAGATTCATAGCAGATCATCCATGTGTACAGTTCAGCGAGGCAGAGGCTAGGGCCAAATTTAAGCAATTAGCGAAGAAAGATTTTGAGCCCACTCGCACATTGGATTAGGGAGCTATGGAGACTGCGAGTATATTAGATAGTATTCAGGCATTGATTAACCAGCTAGGGTGGAAGAAATTATTTGAGATATCAGAACCCGCTTATCGAGAATTGACTCTAGAGTTTTATTACTCACTCCAGTTTGACAAGAAAATCATCCAAGTAAACAAGCCATCTCTTAAGTTTAGATTGGGTTTGAAGGATTTTCATTTAAGCATCAGCGACATTGTGGTAGTCATGGGACTTTACCAACAATTAGAGCTTGCCATCAATGTGTATAAGGGCACTGATGTTAGTTTTGCTAGTGAGAGCATATCAAATGATGTATGGAGGCAATATGCACCCGAGGCAGGTAATTTTTATCTAGGGGTGTCCAAGGCTTCTAAGCTTCAATCATTCCCTTTTTGAGTGGTACATAATCTCCTAGCTTACATAATTTCAGCTCACCGTGATAACACAGGTGCTATTACAAGATAGGACCTTTTCTTTCTAATGTGTATGGCGGAGAATCATAGGTGTAACATTGCACATGCCTTGGTTTATTTTCTATATGAGCAGTCCAAGAAGGGCCCAAAGGGGGCATTATTTGGTGGCATGTATATGACTTGACTAGCACAGGGGTTGGGAGTTTTTGATGGTTTACCTTCAATGACACTAGACTGTCTACCATGGTGTTTGGGAATGAACACGCTAACGTAGATGGACCCTTAGAAAACCTTCATGAAACCTCCTGCTGCCCCTGCTGATCTTGGCCCACCACTAGAGGTGGCTACTATGCCTGGATCATCTGCTGGTCCGTTTGGACCATCTGCTTCTGTTCCTCACCATCAGTTCTTTGAGTTTCAAGATTGGAGGCACAACATTGGTGAGGAGGAGGAAGGAAGGAAGATGACTGATTTGGAGTAGCAATTATGCCATATTGAGAGTTCTTTAGGCAGTCTTACTCTGTAGCACCAGTATCTTCATACCATATAGAGGGAGATGATGTAATTCATGGAGTTTTGGGAGTGATAGGGCTTTGCACCGAGCAGTCATAAACCACCTTCACCTCTACCCATAATTAAGGTCTCCAATGATGATGAGGATGATGATGATGAGATGGCAATGATGGGGGAGACGATGATGATGCTATAGATGATTAGACTCTTTATCCCTGCAGTTTTTATCTCTTTTCTTTTACTTTTCATTTTGGGATAATTGTACTCTCTTTTAATTATTCGTACTTTTTTTCTTTTGTTTTAGTATTTTATTTTATGTTATGGATCTCAATATGGTATTGTGACAATTTCTCAATCTCTAGTTTAATATGGCATGATAAAGCGAACTGACCAGAATTTAGACATTGTGGTTCATGGCATTGACAAGATGACAGCCACTTAATCGGAGATGATGACATTGATTTTTTTTTCAACCAATGAGAATTAGTTTGTTTTCTTTCACTCCTTGTTATCTTTTATTTAGCAATTTTATTGAAATATATATATATATATATATATATATATATATATATATATATATATATATATATATATATATATATATATATATATATATATATATATATATATATATATATATTATTTTAAGTTCTTCAGTTTTATTTTTATCTTTTTATCTATGTTCTAGTTTAGTGTATTTCAGTTAAAGTTAGTATAAATATTCAATACCCTAAGAATGTTGATTATTTCCTCAAAAAAAAAAAAAAAAAAAAGACTAATTTTTAAATAAAGGAGCTTTGAAAAATAAACTCTATTCTACTGCTTTTGTTGAGATCACGAATAGTGCTAGTAGCCATTTGAATATGTGATTCTAGTCGAGTAATCGGGGGTCGGCATCAGACATGTTTATCTTCACATAAAAAGACTAGTATGACTATTCAAACAAGTCGAACTCCTCTCTCTCTCTCTCTCTCTCTCTCTCTCTCTCTCTCTCTCTCTCTCTCTCTCTCTCTCTATATATATATATATATATATATATATATATATATATATATATGTATTAAGAGAAAGGAAAAGTTAGGGGATTAGTCCAAACACTTGGGGGAAAATTTTCATTGTTATGCTGTGCCTAAACTGTTATCATTGGAATTTTATGCTCACATTTATAACCTTATTATTTAGACTGTAGGGTTATGTTATCTTGGTCTTGAAGGTTTCTTAATTGGGTTATCATGTTTATTGATCAATTGGCGATAAAGAATTTTGAGCCTCATAGATCATAAGTTGTTGTCATGCCAACCGATTAACTTTTGTTTGTTCTAAGAGGGGGACTGTTATTTCTACTTGTTATTTTAAGTCAGTTTGCTTGAGGACAAGCAAACGCTCAAGTGTGGGGGAATTTGATAAGTGCATGAATGTATACAATTTACCTATTTAATTATCATGATTTATGTTTAAAATTGAGTTTGATGTGTTTGTTTCAGTATAGTTGACAGTTCTTTTTAGGAATCCTTTGTTTTGGCATGTTATGATGCGATAGGATAAAGAAGGACAAGGTTTAGTGCAAAAAAATGAGTTAATTCAAAGGAGCATAAGAAAAAGTGAGAGTCCCACGCCTAAAGCCATGGGCATGACCTTGGGCATGGGAGCGACGTTTCCCTAATTGTAAATTCATCTTTTAACAAATTTAAGGGGGTTCGGAACTTCTATCATGAGGGCTGACTTTTCAAAGGGAGAACCAAGGGTTTGCAACTGAAATTGAAGGTAGAGATCCAAGATTTACAAGAGTGGAGCGAAGAATCAAAGATTAAAGTGGAGAATTTCGAATCATTCATGATGAATTGTTTGAATTCTTTTTTATTTTTCTTTAGCTCTTGTTCTTTCTCTTCAAACATGAACTAATCTCTTTTCTATCTAGATATTGATGAACCCTAGCTTTGATTTTATGGATTGAATAACTTCTACTCTAATTACATCATTCAATGGAGTTGATTTTATCTTTGTGATTCAAGATTTGTTTATTTCTAATTGATATTAGCATGCTTATTGATTGGTTGTCATTTTCTTGTTATTGACTTGAGAAAGCTTGATATGAATAGAATACTTACAATGGTTGAGGGTTGCTTGGGGTGCTAAAGATAGACTTACAAAACCCTTTGGTTTATTATTCCTTGTTCTTAATGCATGAGTCATTTAAGTTTGTTTGAGAAGAGATTCTTTGCATATTAATTGGCAATTAGGGATCAATTCAATTGAGAGAAGCTTTGATCTAATTTAGTGGGACACCAATTTGACTCACTAGTTTGATTTAATGGGGTTGCTATTCATGAAGTGTAATTAGTGGCTAGGGGGATTTAATATCTGGATAGGCTTCTTTATCAATTACTCTTTGCAAATTATTTGTTATTTCTCAGTTTAGTCTTCTAATTAATTTAGTTAACTCATTTCAATTACTACATTAAGATCATTGATCAACTAGACAACAGTCGACGTTTGAGCTAATACTTGAACCTTGTCTCTAGTGGAATGATAACTCACTCACTATTGTATTACTTATGTGATCTGTACACTTGCAAACTACGCATCAATGGTGATTATAATCTTGACCACAAACTTCACTACTTCTTTAGCATCTTCTACTTTAAATTAATTATTGTCATGATTGGATAGGTCACAGTCACGAAATGGTGATTGTGAGCATGATGTTCAATTGTGGGTGCAATTTATACATCTGCCTTCTATACTTAGGGAATTTTTCATAACTTGATCTATTAACATTTTCTAAATCCTATAAAATAAACACTAAATGCAAATAATATAGCACTTCAATTTCATTGTCATGATCAAAATAGAGATTGACTAAATTGTGAAATAACTTAGGTAAATAATATTATATTTTGCCCCTTTATTTGACTTGAAAAATATTCTTAGATGTACAGAAATTAGCTTACTTATATATGCCACATTGATATAAATTATGTTATAAAAAATTTGGCACCCTAAAATTTTTTTTTGACTCCGTCACTATGGTTAAGCCATCTTGACCAAACTATTCAAATGAATCAACCAAATGAAACTCACTCTTAAAAGTTAACTTCGAGATTCTAGCAAAAAATAGGGCTTATACTTTCTATGAGGCTTCACCCCAAGCACCAGTTTGATTCGCTGAGAGGGGATCAAAATACTCATTTGGGTTCGGACTCACAGTTGGATCCCTTGAGCTTAGGTAGGTTGATTTTGAAAATATTTTTGAATTTGCCACCCTAATTTATTTTAAATGAAAAAATAAAAAAAACAAATTTTGGCTCCAATTCATTAATTTTGTATTTAATTTATCCAAGTATAAAATCACTAGTCTTTGAAACCAAAGAGAATTTAGAGACTATGGTTTTTGATTTTAAATAAGCTAAATTTGGCTCTTAAATTAAATTTGACTCAAAAAATTGATTTCTTGAATGTCAATTATAAGATGACAATTAAAATGCATGATCATGGCATAAGTATGGATGCATGAGGAAATTAAGAAAAGCAAATAAAATAAAACATGCACAAACTCAGGAGAGAGTTCTCTCTGGTTCTTATAAATACTCAGAGAACAAAATAATCACTCTAAAACTCTAAAATAAATTAACCAATTACATAAATTAAATAATGGGGTGTCTTCTCTAGACCTTATGGGTTCTAGGAAGGACACAAATTCCCTTACAAAACAAAAGCTTGAATATAAATAATTACATTTGAGAGTAAAAGGGATTAGGATTAATTTCGGATTTGGATTTAAGGTTTAGATTTAGATTCCAAAGGTGCCTATGTACTTTATTGAATGAGGATCAAAATTCACATTGTTCATTCCATGGTAAATGGGGAGTTTAAGGGTTGATTGGACTGATTAATTTAGGGTTTGTATGTGTGAGAGAAGGTAATATACATTTGATTTTGGTGGGTGAGATGGATAGAGAATTTTGTTGGACCAAAGTTCCATTTTATCAATGTCAGAAAGCGGGAATCCTACTCAAGGAGAATGGATGAGAACGGAGAGTGAATTGATCAATTAATTAATTAAATTAATTGGATTGGATTGGTAGATTAATTAATTAATTAAAAAGATTAATTAAGTAATTAGATAGATTAGGTGGGTTGATTAATTAACTAAAAAGATTAATTAATTAAATGAATGTATTGATTAGAAAAGTGATTAATTAAAAGGATTTATTAACTAATTAATTAGATGATGTGATTTTAAAAGACTAATTAAAAAAATATTAATAAATTAATTTAGCTGGGGATGGGTTAATTAATTAATTAAGAATAGGATTGGTTGGAGGGAGAAAGAGAAAGGAACAAGTAGATAGCAATCAACATAAGTTCAAGAGATCTTGAAAAATAGAGGAATGGAGGGGATATTTATAGGCAAAGTAGGGGAGGGATATTTAGGTCATCGAAAATGTCAAAAAACATAAAAGAATAGACTTTTATAGTTGAAAATCTAGCTGAAAAGGAAAAAATTAGAAAAGATAAAAGGGCAGGGGGACCAGCCACTGGAGAGGCTAGCGGCGCCACTAGGCCCTCGGACGATTGCCGCCAATAGGGCAACAGGAGGTGCCAGAGGGGCATTATAGTCAATACATTCTTGCCAGTCTAAGTTTTTTGGGCATCCTGAGTCAGTTTTTAGGTTTTTTGGATTCAAAAGAATCTTTGATTAGTGTCAATGGATCCAAAATTAATTATCAGATAGTTTGGCAGTCAGTTTCGAGAGAATCTAGTTAAGAAAAATATTTTCTAGTGCATAAATTCTAGTTTGTGTTAAAAATATTTTGGTAAGCTTTGGTGAGTTAAGAATTAATTTTAGAGGTACAAAAATAAGGGTTCACAATTGCTCCCTCATCAAAATTGTTTTATTTATAAGACAATTCTAATGATTGTGAACCCGAGAGAAGGGATTGTACAAGGAACCAAAAAGATGCCTAGGTCCATGTTTGGGTGAGAGACACAGCCAAAAAGGAAGATGGTAAAATGATTCACAGGGATGTTTAAACAATCATTCTTAAACATTTATGAGTGGAAAATGTTACTGATAAATGGAAGCGAGAAAGAAATCAAAGGGATATCTAGGCTAGTGGCTAGATACTTTTAGGTGATTTGATGGATATGGTTGATTCTGATAAAAAAGTGGGAAAAAGAACTAGAGGGACATCTAGATTTAACATTTTTAGGTGAAGTATTTAGACAGATAAGTATGGATAAAGAACTAGATTGATGTCTAAGTGCAAATTCAAATGTTTCTAAATGGAGGACATGATCGATTCAAAAATAAAGAGATGGGAAAGGAATCATAGGAATATCTAGGTGATCATTTTTAGACATTTATGATTGGAATTGATGGATTTGGGTAAAAAGGGCTAAAAAAAGAACTACAAGGATGTCTAGATGATCATCTCTAGACCTTTATAGGTGAAATTGATGGATTTGGATAAAAGGGTATTGATCAGCTTCATAAAGATGTCGGTTAGCTTTAAAGAGTTACCAGTCAGCTTTAGAAGATGTTGATCAGCTTCGAGAAGGTACTGATCAGTTTTGGAAGAATGTTGGTTAGCTTCAAGGAAGAGAGCCTAGTTTTAGAAGACATCAGTTTGGTCAGTTTTGGAAGATATCAGTTGGCTTCAAGGAGGTACAAGTTGGTTTCAAAAGATTTTGGTCAGCTTTGAGGAGGAGAGGCTAGTTTTGAAAGATGTTGGTTAGCTTTGAGGAGGCACCAATTAGTTTTCAAAGATGTTAGTTAGCATTGAGGAGGCACTAATTAGTTTTGGAATATATTCATCAGTTTTAAGGAGGTATTGGTATTCTTATGTACAGATGATACATGCTTATGTATGCATATTTTAGGATCATGAACCTTTAACTCCTATGCCATGGATGAATGTAATGGATGATTACATAGATGCAAAAGGGTGAATTCTTGAGTTTACTCTGTAAATGCAATTTTCATATGACTTTTGTGTCCATAGAAGCTTTATTTCAGTCACTACATGCATTTATGGACAAATAAACTTGACAAGATTGAGAAAATCAAGCTGGGTAGATATGGGATCGCAACTATGGTGTCTCTGAGAGGAGTACGAGTGGATTGGGACTTTCCTGAGAGCATGTTTTTGGTTTTGGGATTCGGTGGCCTAGGTTTTCTAGTTTGGTATTGCTAAGGAGAAGTTGTGCCCCATTCTTAAGTAGTTCAGTGCTATACTTAGTTGTGATCTCGAGGTATCTCTAATGGTACCAGAGTTCAGAGTTAGGGATTTTTGCATTTTTTAATAGCTTTAGACTTGCCTTAATGATATTGCCAGTCATGGTTATTAATGATCAAGTGAATTTGACCATTGTGACTGAAGAGTTTTATGATCCTAGTGACCAAGGAGATATAAGGACATAAAGGCTCAAGATGAGGGCCTTGATTTTCTCCTTAATAGTTAGATATCTATTTCATAAGTTCATCAGTTGAGGTGATGCTAGAGTAATAGGATTGGTATTGCAGATGGAGCAGTGTCACTCCACATATCAATTTGGTTCAAAGTTTGAAGAGATGGACTATCTTCCCAGCTATTCTTTAGATATGAAAAATTTTTCTATTCTTATCATTTCTATTAAGAGTGTTTTATAGGTGTCTAATTTTGGATTATTTTTCAATTGACGCTGATGGATCATTTTTAGGTGGCGGCCCCTCTAGCAAGAGGTGCTTATACTACTTTTCAACACTACATGTGACTTATTAAGACTTGGTCAGAGATTGAATAAGATGATCATTTGTAGCTTGCCCTAGAGGACGTATTTTAAGCACTATTAATGGTACAAGATTAGAACTTTCATGACTATAGGCCATGGATGTTGAGTAGTTTGCTTGCTAGGTATAGCTTAGATGATCTTTTACTAGAAGATGAGGGTTTTGAGACACATGGGCTAGAGTCAGGACATGCTTCTAGTTGTTCCCTTTTTAGAGTTTATGCAGATCACAACTCCTATTGTCAGGTTTATTAATGGTCGTTGACTTAGGAGTTATCCTACTATTCATTCTAAGGTTTTATTTGGGACTATAAAGATGTACAATAGGTTATTGATAAAGGTAGCAAGAGCAATTGGTAACAAAAGGACTGCAGCATAGATAAAGAGGGTGACTCGATCTTTGAAAGAGACTTAAGGATCTACTAGAGGTGTGACACCACAAGCTATAGTCTTGACCAGACTACAGTGATGGTGATAAAGGAGACTATGACTATAGTGAGGAGACAAGGTGACACTATAGGAGAGGTTCAAAGAAGGACTGCTACAGTTAGGGCAGGGAGGAGAAAGACTACAATTTTAAGAGTACAAAGAAGGATTTCAGTTACCACAACAGGGAGCAATTTCTGAGCTATTGCTATGCAAAAGAGGATTTATAGAAGTAGTTTTAAAACTGCTAGTACTTGAAAGAGGGTTTTTAATGCTACAGTGGTAAGTAATTTTGGTTTTACAGTACCCTACTACTGCAATGGAGGGAGCTACAGAGACCAAGAGGAAAGATGTGACCATTAAGGTAATTGTAGCGAATTATGATTCTAATGAGAGCATAAGAGATGCACATCAAATGAGAAGGAGAAGGATTAGCTAGACTATGATTCCAAACATGACTCTTTTGCTTTTTTTTTTTAAAGGATTTTTTCTTTTGTATACACTTGTAGTTTGATAAGACTATAAATGACATTAAAAGAGTTATCCTTTTTATCATGATGATGGGTTGTATTTTATAAAATCTAATCACTATTATATGAGTCATCTTTTATTTCTACTATAATTTCTATCTAAGTCACCCTTTCAAATTTTTCAACTTAGTGAGCTCTTTTTTTAGCTCTAATTTCTACCTAATTTGCCCTTTTGAGTTTTTGACTCAATGAGCTTACTCTAACTTTTACATTTGGATTTTTAGCTTAGCAAGCTTTTTTCATTATCATTTTTTTTATTTAGGCAAAAGGAATTAAGTGAATGATCTATTAGGTATAGAGAAAATGAGATTGTGATCAAAGCAAATATTTTGTATTATGATTTGGACCATACCGATTTGGGCTGCCTATGTATCCCTTACAATCATTTTCCTTTCATTCATTTTTTAGACAAAATCAAGCTTATGTAGTTCTAATTACAATGCATTAGCAATAGAGAAACTAACTGCAAACACTAATTTCTGACAAAATATATCTTTAGTTAGTCTATATTGCAAGGGCTAGAGAATTTGCTCCCATTCACATTCACAAAGATGATATCTCTGTCAGATAGAATATTTTTAGGCATGTGTAGCTTGGCCTAATTTGGTTGGGACATTCCTCCCGGATCATGGATAAGAGCTTTAATCTCCTTTAGAACTAGATTTCATTCTTGCAAACCTCTATCTTTTACCTTTTTATTAAAATTTTGGCTTGTTTATATTAATAACCCTTAATCTTGTACAAAGCATCTATTTTCTTTTCATTAATTCAATTGGTCATGATATCCCCTGATCTACTTTGTTTTCATTCTATACAACCTTTGTCATGCTTAAATCTATCCCTATTATGTTGTTGGATTCTCATATAGAATAGTCTAAGAGCTCATCAGCCTTTTTGGTTAATGATATGTAGATGCAATGTATGTGATTTTTGGTTTTTCCTATTTACCAAATTAATTAATTCTTTTACCTTTTTCATTTTCATTTTTTTATTTTTTATTTCAATTTTTCCTTCATTTTTTAAGTTTCTCATTCAAAGATGAATCAAAAGAATTAAAGCGAAGTAGAAAGTTTAAACTTTTCATTATTGATAAATGTCCTATCATGAGTTACATTAAAGAATAAGCCTGAAAGGCAAAATACAGACCCAAAAGGGCAAGACTTGATAGACTCAAACTTATAGAAAGATTTAACAGAAACAGACTCAGGTGACTTAGACATAGACATAGACTCAGGTGACTCAGATAAAAACTAAGAGGACTCGAGTGTAGCAGGGTTGGCATTCCTCTCAAAGTGCCAATTATCGATTGAAGCATGAGATGGTTAGATGAGTACAGTGGTTCAAAAAAGGATTAGTGGTAGTATCAGGCTTTGGCCTGGGGGCAATGATTTTTTTATCATCGATGAGGTCCTAAATTTTATGACTTAGAGCCTTACATGTGTCGATCATATGCCCTGCTTCTTAGTGATAATCACAATGCTCATTAGCATTGTAGCCCTTAGATAAAGCAATTGTAGGAGGTCTTGGTTTTCGGAGCTAAACTAGATGAGCCATTAGGGCTTTCTTGTGGACAACACTGAAGGGCATACCTAGCTTAAAAAAAGTCCTCTTTAGTTCTAACTCATCGGCTGGTGGTAAGAGACGGCATTTACCTCACCTCATTTTTAGGTGGTGGAGTTGGTGGTGTAATTATTGTTCTTGTAATATATCAAACAAGAGGATTCACCATTGATTTATCTTGATTGAATCAAATCCTCGATCTTGTTGGTAATGGCAATAAGAACTTTAAAGCTAGGGAGGTATTGTGTTTACAAATGGATTTAATATTGAGGGAGGAGATTCTTGACATGACAATAATTTGCTCTTCTTCAGAAGGGTGGTTCACCATTTAGGCTACTTTTGCCCTTCATCTTATAAGGAATGCAGTGAAGGATTTTCTTGGTCCTTATTTATTGGTTTCCAGATCTCATTGGGTGACATCCATCTCAATGTTTAGTGGTATTGCTTTACAAATGCATTGCATAGGTCATCCTAACCTTTTTTGTGATTTTGGTTGAGATCTAATGACCACTTGATAGTAGTTTCAGTTAAAGATTGTTAGAATAATTGAGAAAGGAGCTCATCATCCACTCCAAAAGGTCTCATGATGCCATATACATCTTGAGGTGAGTTTTGGGGTATATGGTATCATCAAACTTGTCCATGATCAACATTTTGAATTTTGATGGAACCCTTGCATTTGGAAAGAGAGTTAGGGAGTCAACATCTATCATGTCTTTATGCTTCTTGATGTTCTTAAATGTCTTTTCCATAGCCTAGAATTCTCCATCAGTTTCTTAGCTTTAGAAAAGCTAGAGAAATCTCCACTTTAAAAAGGATTCATAGTAAGAGATAGTGTAGTGGCATTCAAATCTAAAGTAGGAGAGTAGGAATCTTAGATGTTTTCCCTTTATCGGTGAGATCAATAACGGAGAGGTGAAAGTGGGGACATGGCTAGTCTAAACTTGAGTAGAAGTAGGTTCAATATGAGCAGAGGGAGGAGTGATGGTGGCATTAATCATTTCCTTAACCTCATTAATGATGGATTTGAAGGAATATTGGGCACAAATTAACCAAAAGCAACGTGGTGGGTGAAATTTCAAACAATTTAAAATTTCACTTTCACCCAAATGAGTCCAATAATCATTCAAGCAATCTACTAATTAGTGTGTAAAACACATAAGAAAGAAAAAAATCAAATGGTAATCAAATTACCTCTTGAAGCCTATGAACTTTATTCTTCTTTCCTCTCCAAAAGCTCTCTAAATGTTGAGCCTCTAAATTGTCCACACCATCCTCCACTTCTAAGGCTCACTTTGATTTACTTAGATGTTTTTGATTCTCTCTCTCTTGGTAGCCCAATCGAATATAAGTTCTTCTTACACAAATCTTTGGTGATTTGATTTCTTCTTATTGCTATGGATTCATCTTTTCAAAACAAGAAACCTTTGTTTTTTCAGAAAGAACAAAGAACAAAAAATGAAGAATGAGAAATATGAAGAGCACTTCTTCTTTTTCTTTTCTCTCAAGACTTAGTTCCTAAGGTTTCTCTATCAAAGATGTGCATAAAAAAATCCCTAATTTGACAACGTCATTTGCCTTTATAGCCAATAACTACGTTGAATATTAGGGGACAAATTAGATATTTAATTTGCTTTATGCTTTAGGGTTAAATTGAAAAGACCATATTACCCTTTATGGTTTTATGACTATTTCAATTAAACCTTAAATAGTGAAAAGAACATTTTGACCTTGGTAGACTTTCTCTAGCCCCTAAACTCATCATATGGGCTTTAAGGTTATAGAGATTCTTTCACGTTTAAATTACCTCTCTCCATTTCTTAAATGGGCTTAGGCTATTTAGGGTTTTGTCCAAAGCTCAAAATTAATTATTTTAACTCATATATAGGTTTTATTAATTTAATCCTTTTCATTTATATCATATATAAATTAGGATTTAATTTATAAGAAATCATTTTGGATTTAAACTTCAAGACATGCTAGGGTTTTTATAAATTTAATTACAAGTTCAATCCTTTTACCGTTAATCAATTAATTAAACACTTTAATTAATTATTATGGTAAACCTTTTATTCTTGGAAGGTGAATACTTTTGGGTGTGTGACTTTCTAGGTTCATGTCTAATTAGTAATGGGATTGAGAAAACACTTTTCTCTACTAATGTGAAATTCCTATTTCACCCTTAGTCCTCTAAGTCAAGAATGATGCCTAGCATAGCAGATCATGACTACCTAATTAGAATGAATATAAGTGTTTAATTACTTATTCATTTCATAGACCATTGATCATAATTAATGTACATTAAAATCCCTTCATTATGAAATCCCAATCTTAGCTAGGGTTATGGATTTGTCAAATCCTAATATGCTTTAATCATATGTCTATATCTCGATTCTAATTCTTGATAAAATTGATTCCTACTAGAATCCCTTTCAGGTGAATCTTTACTACCTTGGCCAAGGATTTGATTATCAAGAATAATCAGATAGCATAGGATTTCTTCCTTATTTATTCAAGTTAATGAATTCTCTCTTGGCGATCACCTACCTCCATACGTAACTAGTTAGAACTATCACATACCATATACCAATACTTGAATAGCATTAGTATGTAAGTAGTAATAAATTCTAACTATTGATGAATGAGATACAAAATCCCTTGAGTTAAAGGACTATATGTATAATTATGACATAGATGATGATTTATTGACTAGTAATAAAACTGCATGTAATCATCATCTAACATCATAGTTCAACTATTCATCAAATGAATGTTCATATGTTTATATTGATAACATTTGTTAAACAATATGATGCTCACTGTCTCTATAATCATAAGTATCATATACTAATTATTTATTATAAATAGAGGTGATGGTCTTCTAGAATTAATGATGCCTAGTCATTAATCCTATGACCATGAACATTTTAAAGTATTTGTTTAAGAGCGATCAGCCATCCATATTCTCAACACTTGAGAATAGATCCTCTTTTGAAAAATACTTATGGACTTTAAATATATATTTAATACAATGGAACAATTTCTTTTATAAACATATATTTCATTAGTAAAAGAGTCAGCTTGGGTTTTAAGGGCAATTATGAGTACGATTTGGAAAGTCTCCTCTTGCTTCTTGAGGAGGTTAGAGAAGAAAGTGCTCATAGCATCTTAGTCGAAGAGATTAGAAGTGTTGGCCATCGATAACTTTAAGAGAAAAAGAAGAAAAGAAAGGGTATGAATTTACATTTGGAAGGGAAAAAAGGGTGTATAGACACAATGGTATGTCAAGAGAAGGATTTCCTTTTGTTTGGTTAGTCACCGACTTAGGAAGGTTAGTGAGTATATGGTTGTTTGGGGTGATGAACCAATGGTTTTAGTGTTTGAGGTGCTTGGTCTTTTATTGTCGAGTTTCTCATGTCATGTATGCATGATAATATCATGATATATGCCAAAAAAGGTTTCATGGATGTATGCACAAATGTCTCAATTATTATAGTACATGGAACCTAGGGTCAACACTAGGGCAACTACATGCATAAGGGTGAAGGATTGTTTGGTTTAGGGTCCACATCCTACTAGAATATCGATATACCTAACCATATGTGAGTCAAGGAACCTTGCGTGGGTCATATGGTATTGACTGCTCATTACACTATCCAAATGATTAGGGATTCATTATAGGGTGGAATGCTTTTGTGTCACATCTCAATTTTAGAGATATGATGGTCTTAGAACATGGGGAGACATAAGGTCACCCATGCCTATAGAACCCACTCACGCATAAAATAGCATTGCCTAGGATCGTACCGAACCTCATGCATTAACTTAATTAAACCATTTATAAGAAAAATCTTAAGTTGCCGAAGAATAGTTAAAATATACTTTAAACACAATCCATAATAAAAGAACATTTTAAAGACTCCAAAATAAATCATCAAACATAATGTTCCAAAATAAGACTCTCGGAGCAACTAAGACACTCTCTATATCATAGTATAATGAAAGATTCAAACAAGGAAATCTCACAAGCAGAGTAGGTTGCTTGAACTAACACCTTGCCTCCTCAAATTGTTCACCTAGAACCACACAAGGAAAAAAGGGTGAGATAGATGATCTCAATAAGTAAACAATACAATTTGAACAATAACACATATCCCTTTATAAGGGTCCATAATTCATAAATCCATGGTTTACAAGTTAGCAAAGTTCACAGGAATCAACTTATAACTTATAGAGTTAACGGCCATTGGCTCATTCACTCAAGGGAGAGGTGGCATCATACCAAATTCCAACTACTAACTTATAACTTATAAGAAATTATGAAACTGATTAGGCTCTATAGCTAGAACTGCCCCTTCTAGCTGAGGTGGATGCACTACCCCTATTCATTAGGTTAAGACCATGTGCATAGGTGCTGATGATTTCCCGCATCGGCATGAGGATTTTTGCTTAAAGGGTTCATAGATACCATAGTTGGAGCTAATGGCAATCACTTATAATAATAACATTAAAGAATGCAATCACATGTAACATAATAGCAATAGTAGTTTAGCTTATTGAACAAAAGATAAATAACAATATAGTTTTAGAAAGAAAGTAAGGTAAGGCAAACAATTACAATGGTTCTTTCTTATCATTGAATAAACATTTATAGTTTTAGACCAATTATCCTTTGGCAACCCAAGCTTAGCAAAGAATTCATATAATCATAATTTAGAATAGAAAAAGAACTTGGGCTTTAAAGATCTCAAAGGTTCACATAACATGATAACTTGTACTTGTAATTTGAACATAATGTTTAATTACCTTGTGGTTCCTTTGCTCCTAGTACTTGTAGCCCTTTGAACTTCTATTACTCCTCAAGCTCTAACATAATATTTAATTTATTATTTAGTATTTGTTGAATTATCATGCTATCCTATCCCATAACTACCTGATGCACATATAACATTCACATAAACTTGGAGTTGCAGTTAGAAGTGCACTCATCACTTACATATAACATGTTGACTTTTAAAGTCTTGCACACTTAGCCTTCATAGGCTCATATGACATCACATTATAACTCATACTATGATTTTTCTAAAGTCAAACACAATATATCATGATCTTGATATCAATTCCATTTAACATTTAACTTTGTACACTTAACACTTTACATATTGTAATACCTAAGCTTTCCCTAACGTATTAGAGTTAGCAATGGAGGCACCATAATATTCATGTACTATGCCATTTAAGGCTGCCCTAGCACATCAAGAATCTTAAGAATATCATAAGTAGTGAATTTAATGAATAATTTGACAATGAGTAATGAAGGTAATCAATATTAATATGCACTTTTATGATAAAATGAAAGTCAAACCGAGTTTGACTTAATGTGACTATGTTAATAATTTATTTGAAATGTGAATCTAAAATGCTAGTGAATGGGCACTAGCATCTCTTAAATCATTAGAAGATGATGATAGTGACATGAAAAATTGATTTCAATCAAAGTTACAATTGTACAATGAAAGTCAAACTTAGTTTGACCAAGTGGGTTTATATGACTTACATACATGAACAATGCTAATGAAAGGCTAGAAAATGTGTCCTATGGAGTGAATAAGATTTATTTAGCAATGTTCAGAGTGTGTAGATATATTGCAAGATGGAAATATGTATATTAAAGTGAAAGAAAGGAAATGGAAAATGTATTAAGTACTGAGCTTGAAACGTGCATATAAGGGTTCGTTAATGGGCTTTTGTACTCAAAAGTCCAAGCCCATTAAATGGCTGGCCCATAAGACCCATAAATGGGTAAACGTAAGCTTTAACTAGAGTTAAGAATGGTTAACCAAGGTTTAGTTTGATGTTGGAAAAGCTAGCCACCATTTTTGACTAAGTAAATTCCTTTTCCAACTTGAATTCTCCCTTCATCCATACCTTAGTCTATATTCATTTTTACTATTTCCAAAACCATATGATGAGCATCACCATTATAGAGAGAATCCTAGCTATCCAACATGACACAATCTTAGCCATTCATTAAGATTAAATTCTAACCATTGAATTAAACTTGATCAAATCCTCACCATCCAACTTAATATATATATAAGGAAAACTATGTTAAAAAATAACATTTAGGCTATTCCTACACTAAAGTCACACACAAAAGAAAGAATTTCTCTATACACCAATTTCAATAAGAACTTTAGCAAATCAATGCAAACCAAGGTGATGAATTACATTCATCTTCTCTTTTCTATGTCCTATGATTGATTTTAGTATTTTAGTTGCATAAAATCCTTCCTACACCAAAAGAAAAATTTAGCCCATTATAATGAATGATCAAATAAGTATTCTAAATTCTAATTGGATACATCTATAGTTATCTTAGATGAAGAAAAATGATATATAAGTGTTAAAATGAATTTTTGGGAACTTGATTCAAAACCTGAAAATCTTAAAGGCATAAACATAGTTAAAAAGGGAAACTTAGTGTTTTAATATTATATTGTGATATTGAGCAATCACATACATTTTATGGTATGTTAGTTTCATATCTCTACAACTAATTTGAAGATTTGATGAGGGATCATAAGTTTCCCCAAATTTGACCTAAGTGGGACACGTTAGGATTCATTTGAATAAGAGTGAAGTGACTCAAGATAATTGTTGGGAATTGATTGCCTAGGTGTTAATTTGGTGAATCTATGGTTAAACTGAAGGTTGAGAGGGAAATTGATAATTTTCCCCAAATTTTAGGGTTTACGGAACAAATTGGGAATTTTGGAATTTGAACTTGAAATTATGAAATTGAATGAGGAATCTAGCTTGGAAATGATTAGGAATAAGAATAGATATAAAAATGTATATGACTCTATTGATACATTTCCATTGTGAGTTGAAGTAATAAAATAAGTATAAGGTATAAATAGTAACATCATTAGTTACTAATTAATATATAATTGAAATACAAATGTGTAGAATCTAAAGACAAGGATAAGGATATTGTCTGAGAGTGCAAGGAGCACCACTTGCATTAAAGTTAAACGTAAATATGAGAAAAGGAGTCCAAGGTGAGTACCTAATAATATAAAATGACATGTGCTATATCTTTTGAACCTTTATTGTTCAAACCAATATCGTTGAAATATTCCAATTCCACGATGAGCATGAATTGCTTATTGAATATTGAGCTATTTGATATGATACTCCTTGATGGAATTTGGCTATTGTGAACCTTTCACCCTGAGTTCATAATGTGATCATTGAAATTCTTATTGCGAACCTTATATGAACCATTCTACTGATGCCTAATGATAAGTAGAAATACCCTTCTGATGTGGGATAATACATCAGACCCTGTGCACTTAGTATATACTTGTGGGTAGGGCGAGAGTACTTAACTTCTGTTAGGAGGGAAAGCCTAACTGTAAGACCTTATTAGTCTTACGTAATGTGATGCAATTGAGTGAGCAAGGCTTAGGCCACCACTCTTAAATTTATATGTGTGGGAAGAATTCTGCTTCCAAGAGAATATTATTTCTACTAAAAATGTTGTTTCCATCTCAAATGAGAAATTAAACCATAATTATAACATTGTTCAAAATTGTTCCATTACCATAAAGAGCCTTCCTAAAAATGATCCTTATACTCACCATATATATTGTCTTATTATGTACTCATTGAGCTTTGTCTCATTCTTTAGTTGTTTAAAATTTTTAGGTAAAGGTTGATGAGTCAGCAAGGTAAATTCCAAGCCCTACTCATCTGCTTGGAAGTTGTTTGGCTAAATTCAAGAGTTGTGATTCTTGACTATGAAGACTATTGTCTTAAAGCTCCATGGTTGTCGAAGGTTTGGCATTGGTGTGATATAAGATTAATATGTACTAAAGAACCGTAATGTAATTATATTTATATTGGTGTAATTAGTAATGATCATATGTAAATGAGATGAATGTCATAATGTCATAATGAATATTTGGCTATATGTAGATGACAGAATATAAGTTGGTAATACTGTAATTAGGTTTCGATCTTGGGACAAGGTCCTATATGATGAATGGTAAAAGATTATTAGTTAAATGGGGCTCTACGAGTTTAGGTGACTTTATGTCTCCCTATGCCCTAGGACCGTCACGACTTAATAAGTGGGTTGTGACACATATATATCAGCTTAATAAGTAACCATGAAGAATCATGTTTATCTCTTTTGAACAAATCATACCATCTATCTCATAGTCAATTTAAGATCATTAATTCACTATTAACACATCATAAAACCTATTTCACTTGTCCTTTAATCATATACACATAGTAATCATAACATAGTAATAGGGTTAGTAAACCTTAGGTAGGTCGAATTGTCTTTAGGCTTGTCTAGAGTTAATCCTTCAACCAATATGCAATTTAATCATTTATCATTCATGTATACATGTTAATAATCATTAAAATATATCATATAAAAATTATAGACATTGGGATCAAATTCTCAATGTAGCCTGAATGCACCCATCAAGGAAAAACATGAATTTTCTTACTTTTTGCACTTTCTATTCATTACAATAATATGCAAACACATGATTTAAACCAATATTTTTCATATAAACATGTCAAAATCATTTTAGAATGCATTAATGCACCAATCGGCACCTATATATATATATATATGCATGAAAATTTTCCAACTTTAGGTTCTAGGATGAAAATCATGAATTTTCTTGCTTTCCGTACTTTTTCGATCATTACAGTAATATATAGAAATATGATTTAAATTAGTATTTTTCATCTAAACATAATAAAATCAATTTAGAATACAAACATATACAAATTGCCAGCCTCCCCATATATTTATGCATGAAAATTCAAACTTTGAGTTTTAGGATTCACCTTTGTAGGATTCGCGAAGAAGGAGTTGTGTTTTTGGTGGAAAATTGGTTTCTCCTTCAAAATAATCACCTAGGCCAAATTTAACTAAAAGAAAAATATTAAATTGATAGCCCAAAATAGTTTTCTCATGATTAGTTTCATAGAAATCAAATAGTAAATTGAAAGGATAGAAAAACTTATGATAATGGTCACGAAATCGCAAGGTTTGAAAGCAACTTGTGAATTTCAGTTGAGAGAATATTTTTGAGAGAGTTTTTCTATAAAAATTCTGAAGAATAACAGAATGGTGGCTGTCTCCTTAGGGCTAGCTAAATTTTAGCTTAATATGTGTAGGGTTTTGGCAAAATTATAAGTTTGCCATTAATGAGCTTGGTTAGGAGTGTTTTGGTGTAGTGGACTTTTGAGAAATTGGGCCTTTTATTTAATTTATGGGCTGATTATAGGTAATTAAAAATAAAATATTTTTATTATTATTTTCATTAAAATTCCCCCAAAAAATTTATTTAAAAATATTTTCAAATGCTCATAAAAATTATTTTATGCTTAAAAATTGCATTGTGCATAAAAATTCAATTTATGTACAATAAATTATTTTATGCTTGTGTACTTCATATAAATCACTTATTTCACCATAATAATTCATGTTATACATATTAGAGATAATCTAATATGCCACATACTCATCAATCATATAACACATGAATTTCATAAAAGCACACACTTAGTCCTAATAGTTTTAAATTCAAGTAAATTATCACGAAACTCCTAGGGTTGGTGTGGGTTGTTACATTCTCCCCCCTTAAAAGAAAATCATCCTTAAATTTAGATACTTACTTATATGCTCTCAAAAAGCTGAGGATACTTTTGCCACATTTTCTCCTCAGCTTCATAAGTACACTTGTCTGCTCTATGATTTTGCCTTTGAACCTTGATCATGGGTATCTCCTTGTTCATTAACCTTTTCACTTATCAATCCGCTATGGCTATTGGTAGTTCTTCATAAGATAATTGCTCATCTATTGCGATGTCTGATGATGACAGAATATGAGATGGATCTACATATATTTTTTTAACATCAAGATGTGGAAAATCGAGTGAAAATATGCCATAGTTGGGGGTAAGGCAAGTCTATAAGACACTACCTTATCTAAGATTTCGAAAGGACCTACGAAGTGAGGTAATAGCTTTCCTCTCTTGCCAAATCTCATGACACCTTTCATTAAGGAGACCTTTAAGAAGACGTGATCTCCCATGGCAAAATGAATGTCTTTTCTCTTAGGGTATGCATAACTCTTTTATCGATTGAAGGCTGTCTTTAGTCGATCCTAAATCAAAGGTACCTTCTCAATAGTCTCCTTAAGTAATTCTAGCATCTCCACATACTTGTCTTCAGGCTCAACCCAACATACTAGAGAATGACATTTACTCCCATACAATGCTTCGTATAGTGCCATGTCGATAGACGAATGGTAGCTGTTATTGTAAGCACAAACTGGATAAGGGGTAGGTACTTATCCCACCTACCACCAAAATCCAAAACACACATCCTTAGCATGTCCTTGAGTGTTATCCTTTCAGACTGTCCATCCGTTTGAGGGTGAAACACTGTATTAAAGTCTAATTGCATTCCTAACACTTCTTGCAACTTTTGCTAGAATGTCGAGGTTAACTAAGTGTCTCGATTTGAGATGATAGAAATTAGTACTCCATGTAGTTTCATGATCTCATCCATACTGGGCTGTAGAGTACATGGTCTTAACTTTAAGAAAATTGGAAGACTTTGTCAGTTAGTCCACTATGAACCATACAGAGTCATAACCTTTGGAGGTTTTAGGTAACCCAACTATGAAGTCCATCATGATAATCTCCCACTTCCACTTAGGTAACTTAATCTCTTGCAGTAGTCCAGAGGGTCGTTGATGCTCATACTTGACTTGTTAGCAAGTTAGGTATGATGCCACAAACTTAGCCATATCCTTCTTTAACCTAGGCCACCAATAGTTAGCTCTTACATTGTGATACATCTTGGTAGTTCTAGGATGAGCACAATAAGGTGTTTGATGTGTTTCCTTCAGTATCCTTTCCCTTAGTCCATTGACATCAAGCATATATACTCTTTTTCCACACTTTAGAATTCCATCGACTACCTCAAATTTAGGGTTCTTTCCTTTCTCAGTCTCATCTTTTAACTTAACCAAGTGGGGGTCCTTATCTTATGAAGTCTTTATCTTTTCCATAATTTTTGACTTTACTTGAAAATGAGCCACTAACACTTGTGATTCTCCAACCTCCAGCCTCAAGCCCTGACTAAATAATCCCTTTAACTCCTTTATGATCAGCTTCTTTCATATGGTCACATGGGTTAGGCTTCTCATTAATTTTCGACCAAAGGCATCTGCACCATGTTTGCCTTTCTGGGATGGAAGAGAATCTGGTAGTCATAGTCCTTCAATATTTCAACCCATCTCCTCTACATTAGGTTAAGGTCTCTTTAACTTAAGATGACCTATAAACTCTTATGATCCATATAGATCTCATACTTCATCCCATACATGTATTGTCTCCAAATCTTAAGATCAAATACTACCGCAGCCAATTCTAAGCCATGAGTAGGGTAATTCACTTCATGTTTCTTGAGTTGCCGTGATGCATAGGCAATGAATTTACCATTTTGCATTAGGACACATCCAAGTCCTACTCTTGAGGCATTGCAGTAGACTATGAATCCTTCCTTACCTTCGGGTAAAGCCAAAACCAGAGCTGATATCAAGCACATCTTGAGCTTTTGAAAGCTCTCCTCACAGGACTCCTCCTAATTAAACTTAACTTATTTTCTTATAACTTGGTCAATGGTGATGCTATCTTACAAAAGTCCTATACAAATCTATGATAATAGCCAACCATACCTAAGAAACTCTAGACTTTAGAAACTATTGTAGGTCATGGCCAATTGGCTACTGCTTCAACTTTCTTGGGATCAACTTGGATTACTTCCTTACTTACCACATGTCTAAGAAAATTGATAGACTCCATCCAAAATTCACATTTGGATAACTTCGCACATAGCTGGTGATCACGTAGCATCTGCAGCATGATCCTTAAATGCTCTTCGTGCTCCTCTTTACTCTTAGATTAAATCAGAATGTTGTTGATGAACACAATTATGAACTTGTCAAGGAATGGTCTGAATACTCGGTTCATTAAGTCCATAAAAGTAGTAGGAGCATTCATCAGTTTGAATTATAGGAAAATGAACTCATAATGACCATATCTTATACGAAAGGCAGTCTTACAGATGTCTTCTCTATGGATCTTTAGTTGATGATAGCCGAACCTTAAATCTATCTTAGAGAAGTAGCTAGCTCCTTGCAGTTGATCAAATGGATTGTTGATCCTTGTTAAAGGATACTTATTCTTCACAGTGACTTTGTTAAGCTGGTGATAATCGATACACATAAGGAATGATCCGTCCTTCTTTTTTCATGAACAGCACTGGCACGCCCTGTGGCGAGTTACTTGGTCGGATGAAACCATTATTGAGTAGGTTATGCAGTTGTGTCTTTAATTCTTTCAACTCCACCAGTGTTGTATAATATAGTGGTATTGATATAGGTTGCGTACCTTATAGCAGTTTGATATTGAACTCAATCTCACGATTCGGTGGTATTCCAGGTAGATCCTTTGGAAAGATGTCCATGAATTCATCCACTACTGGCATGCTCTTGTCTTGAATAGCAACCTCTTTATTAGCATCAACTACATGAGCTAGGTATGCTTGGCACCCTTTCCTTAACATTCTCCTTACTCCCAAGGCTGATGTCAAATTTGAAGGTTTCTTATTCCTATCTCCTTGATATATAAACTCCTTCCCATCCTTAGTTCAAAACTCTACTAGCTTTTCTCTATAGTCAATGCGAGCTTTATACTCATATAGCCAATCTATTCCTATGATTACATCAAATTCTAGCACATCAAGTTCTAACATTTCTACAAGAGGTTTTTATTGATTAATATATACTCCAAAGTCCTTAAACACATACTTCACTTCTATTACCTCTCTCAAAAGGGTCGACACTATTAGAGGTTCATGGGTTAATTCCTTATTTCTATCGAGATTCTTAGAAAAACATAGAGACATAACTTCTTAGGAGGCATTCTACTATAATGATAAGAAATTTAGTGTTAATTCCCTTCTAATCTATATTACCCCACTATCAACTATCATATTTACCATGCATTTTACATGAGTACACATCATATCATATCACATCTCATATCATATATCGCACAGCATATATCACATATCATGGCATGTATCATATATCATAATCATGTAACATATAACTTATAGCATCATGAATTTCCCTATCATATATAAATCAATCATGTCATAGGCAATAAAAGAAATCATTCCACACTAAGTCGCTAAGCAATCAAATAGTATTATTTGCATCATATAAATCCTATACCACTAGGCCAATAGTTATTAATTACTAGCATAAATCTCAACTGTGTCCCTCATCAGGATGAATATCAGGTAGCTTCCAGGGTTGCTTAGGTGAATAATCGATAAGAGGGCAATTAGCAAAAATGTGACCGAAACCATGACATTTATAGCAAAGTAAATCTTTGATAAGTGTTGAAAACACCATATTTTGGCCCTTGTTCTTAATGTATTTTATGTCTCCAATTGAGTTTAACTTGTTTGTTTTAGTGCTTTCACAGTTCTTTTAGTTAATCCAGTGTCAAATGATGCCAATCCGAATGTGACCCAGAATGGTGAAGATCCAAGTCAAAATGCTGACTTTTGGAAGAATATGGGCTGCCACGGGTTGAGCTATGGCTGGAATTCTAGCTGTGTAATAAGAGCAAAGAGGCAAAATATCTAGTAGCCTCCCACGGGTGGAGGCACGATTGAGGTTTCACCCGTGGGAAGTTACGTTTTTGGTTTTTCATTGCCACGGCTAGAACCCCAGCTGTGGGTTTAGTGGTGTGCATTAGAATTTTTAGAAATATAAAACCAGATTTGATAGCATTTTGCAGAGGTGTTGCCTAGGGATTAGAGAGAGGATAGTAAGGGAAAGAAGAATTGGAAGATCGATGATCAAAGAATAGGATTTCTCTACACTTTATTCATGAATTGTTTGGGATTTCTTACTTCTTTAATTCTTTCTTTGGTTTTAATGTTTGATATGAACTAATTCTTTCCAATTTGGGTATTGATGAACCCTAGAACCTTTTGTATAGATTGAATTACTTTTTATTCAATTAAATCATTCCTTGAGTTGTTTTTATCTTTATGATTATTATTGCTTAAATACCAATTGATAATTGCATGCTTGTTAATTGGGGATTGTTTTCATATAATTGACTAGAGATAGCTTTATGTGAATTGATCACTCATTGAGGGTTATTGGGGCATTAGAGATAGGCTTATAAGACTTCTTTGGTAGATAGTTTCCCAAATCTAATGCATGACCTAATTGAGTTTGCTTGAGAAGAGATTCCTTACATTCCTCTTGGGAAATAGGGATTTAATTACTCGAGAGAGATTTTTATCTAATTTAGTGAAATGCCAATTCAACTTATGGAAAGAATTTGATTGTTGTGTAATTCATGATATACAATTAGGGACTAGGGGGATCTAATACCTGAATGGGCCTTTATTCCTGATTTCATCTCCTTTTTCCTTCTTGTTATTTTACTTAAATTAGATTTTAGTTTAGTTTGAATATAATTATAATCATTCTTATCAAACACCAATTTAATTAACTAGATATTAGAAGACATTTGAGCTAGTACTTACCTAAAGTCTCTAGTGGAATGATAACTCACTCACTACTGTATTGTTTGTGTGATATGTTCACTTGCAAAATATGCATTAAGTTTTTGGCGCCATTGCCGAGGACTTTTAGAGTAATATTAGCAATAGAGTTGAAGCTAGTGATTTAGTTGTTATTTTTATTTGTTATTTAATTTTTGTTTTGTTTTTCTTTGCAAAATTCTCTTTTCAGGTACTCTTTTCTATTTATGACTAGAGTTAGTTCCTGTAATCTGCTTGAATTTGATCCCGAGCTAGAGAGAACATTAAGACAAAAGCGAAAGGAGGAATCAGAACTAGTTTTGGTAGGAGAGGTGGCTAACCTAGGAGACGTTGATTCAGAAGAAGAGGTTGAAATAATGACAGAAAAGCGGCCAAGAACCATGCAAGAATATGCAAGGCCCACTCTTAATAGGGTCAACTCAAGTATATAGAGGCTGATAGTCACTGTAAACAATTTTAAAATTAAGCCGAATGTGACACAGATGGTGCAGTAGACTTGCCAATTTGATGGCTTCCCAGATGAAGATCCTAATGCTCATCTTGATAATTTTTTAGAGATTTGTGATGCATTTAAGATCAATAATGTCTGAAATGATGCGATTAGGCTGCGTTTGTTCCCTTTTTCACTCCGGGACAAACCAAAGAAGTGGCTTAATTCTTTCTCAGCTAGACTTTTACTACATGGAATCAATTGGCAGAGAAATTCTTGGAGAAATATTTCCCACCATCCAAGATGCTAAGTTGAGGAACAACATCTCTTCCTTTCTTTAGTAAGATGGTGAAATTCTTTATGATGCATGGGAAAGATTTAAAGACTTGTTGAGGAGGTGTCCATATCATGGCCTTCTACTATGGTTCCAGATTCAAACCTTTTACAATGGTTTGAACTATACAAACAAGTAGTCTATCAATGCGGCAGCTGATAGTTCCATCAACAGCAAGACACCTGAACAGGCAAGGGACTTGATTGAAGATAAGGCTCTCACAAACTATCAGTAGCAAGTCCCTAGAGATCAGAGAAGGATTAGAGGGGGTGGTTCACATCAGGTGGACCCAATTTTCGCATTGACTGCTCAGCTTGAAGCCATAAGCAGAAAAATGGATTCCTTGACTGTATCTTCATCTAGAAGACAAGCTCAGGTTATGTTTTATGAATGGTATGCAGGAGGACACAAAAGTCAAGATTGCTAAAGTGAAAATAATTTTGCAAAGCTGGAGCAGGTAGATTATATGGGAAATGCTCCAAGACAGTAAAATAACCCCTACAGCAACATATATAATCCAGGGTGGAGGAATCACCCTAATTTCTTATGGGGTAATCAGTCTAACCTAAGACCTCCACCTGGATTTCAGTAGCAGCCTCCATACCAACAAGCTCCACCTAAGAAGACTTCTTCAGAGGAGATGATGGAGAAATTTATTAAGTCTTCTGACCAAAGACACAAGGCAGCTGAGACAACACTTAGGAATCAACAGGCCTCCATTTATAATTTAGAGAATCATATGGGCCAGATTGCCAAAATGCTTAGTGATAGACCTCAAAGAAGTTTGCCTAGCAATACCAAGGCAAATCTGAAGGAGTAGCTTAAGGCAATCACCTTGAGAAGTGGCAAGAGTTTAGAAGATGTTGAGAAGCAGAAAGTGATGGTATAAGTTGAGGATGATGAGGCAAATGGAAAAAAAGGGTAAAAAAGAGGAAGTAGTCAAGCCTACACCTATAGTTCCAAAGTACAAGCCTCACATTCCTTATCTAGCGAGGTTGAGACAAAATTAGATGGATGCTCAATATGGTAAGTTTTTAGAATGCTTGAAGCAATTACGTATCAATATTCCTTTAGTAGAGACTCTTTTGCAAATGCTAAAGTATGCAAAATTTTTGAAAGAATTACTGACTAAAAAGAGAAAGCTGGAGGAAATCTGTGGTCCAATTATCAGAGAAGAGCTCAATCATTATCTGGAAACTACCAGAAAAACTTAAGGATTCAAGGAGTTTTACTATCCCTTACTTGTTAGGTAGTTTACAAATTGATAGAGCTTTAGCAGACCTTGGGGCTAGTGTCAGCATTATGCTCTATAAGGTTTTCAAGAAATTGGGTTTGGGAGAGCCAAAACCAACACATTTAAGTATTCAATTGGCAGACAAGTTTGTTATATACCCTAAGGGTATCATTAAGGATGTGTTGGTTAAGGTTGGTCATTTTATTTTTCCTGTGGATTTCATAGTGTTGGATATGGATGACAATTCTAAGAACTCACTCATTTTAGGTAGACCTTTTCTAGCCACAGCTAGGGCCATCATTAATGTCAACGATGGTAGGTTGACACTTCGAATGGGTGAGGAACAGGTTGTCTTCCAAATTCCTGAAATATCTCATCACACACTCATACCCGATAATGTTTATATGATTGATGTTCTTCAAAAGAAATCTTTGGAGTGTGATGTTTTGCATAAAATTGAGAGGGATAAAGTTCTTACTATTGATGGGCCTTTGGTTCATGTTGAAGCCAAGAAAATAGAGGAGGCATCTGTGGGAAGAAAAATGAAGATGTTTAAGTTTAGACTATGTAAGCAAATAAAAAAAAAATGGGAGTCTTTAGTAAATGTTTAGGTTTGGCTATTGAACTTTAAAGCTCTGAATTTTCTTTAAAAGCTAAAACCTAAATGTTGTGGACCTTTTAGGATTGAGAAATTTTTTGCATGTGAGTCAGGTGAGATACTTCAACCTAAAAATGGTAAATTTCAAAATCATGCAAGAAAAATTAAACTTTTTGAGGTGGGATGAGCAATCACCCTAAACGTCCAGCTAAGATGATGTTAAAGAAGCGCTAGGTGGGAGATAACCCACTATTTTAATTAAGCTTTATTTTTCTATTTTTCCTTTTTTTTTTAAAAAAAGGGAAAAAATCGAGTGACACGGCTAGAACCTTAGCCGTGCCTTCAGCCGTGTGATAGGGATAACTAAAAATTTTTTTGCAGTAGCATCACACGACTGAAACCTCAGCAGTGCCTTTAGCCATGTGATAAGGAAAATTAAATTTTTTTCTGGCAGTAGCATCACATGGCTGAGATCACAGCTAAAGCCCAAGCCATGTGATGCACCGAAGGAGTAAGTATCATGGCCATGGGTGAAATCCCAACCATGGGATCACCTGTGGGCACACTAAATAAAAAAAAAAAATGCTGCACTCTACACACTGCACATTTTCAATTTTCTTTCTTTCTCCTATTCTTCCCTCACCTCTCCCACACTCAAAATCACACACACCACCCCTTCTAAGCCAATTTTCATACTTAAGGAAGCAATTTTCAAGTAATTTCAAACACACACACTTTCTCTCTCTTCAGATTCTTCACCACAGGTATGGATCTTTACTTTTCCTTTGATTTTTGCTCATTTTCTTGTTTTAAATATGCTTCATCTTGTGCTTTGTTTAGATTCACATGATTGAGGGTAGAATATTTTGATTTTAGGAATTTGGGTTAAGCAAAAATACATTGCATCTGATTTCTAGTGAAAGAAACCAATGAATTTGGGCAATGAGAGTGTTTTGGGTTGTTTTTAAATGGTTAATCATAAAATGGTGACTCTTTATTGCTTGAATTATTTTAGTTTGTTTTTGTTGAATTATTTGAAGTGTAGTTTATTTGATTTTGGGCAATGAATGTTGGAAATTGGTTTAAGCATACTGTTTGAATTTATACTTACTCTTTTTGGGAATAAGGTGTTTATGGCATTGTAATGCTAAAATTCTAACAACGATTTTTCCGTATTGTTTTTTTTGTTGCTTGGGTTGGATTGTGTTGTTTTGCAGCTATGGGGCCTAAGAGATCATCAATAAAAGCAACCAAATTGCCAACCAAATGGGATAGAGGGGAAGGCAGTTCTCGCAATCCCCCACCAGCAGCAGCCCCTACAGTTTCTTTCATTCTAAACCATGTGTGTGTCCAGTTTGCCAACCCAAAGTCTCGTGCTCACTTTGAGCAATTGGCTAAGAAAGACATTGAGCCTACACAACAAATCGATTGGGGCTTTATGCAGCAGATCAGCATAGACAAGGATCTTCAAGGATGGACATCATAGCTAGGCTGGAAGGGATTTTTTTTTATTACTGAGCCTGCATATAGAGAATTGACACTGGAGTTTTATTATCCCTTCAAGTTGATCTGAAGCTGATATCAGTCCTAAAGAAGATGCTGCAGTTTAGGTTGGGCACCAAGCAGTTTGAGATGAGTGTCAATAATTTGGCTGTGGCAATAGGTTTATATATGGAGGAGGAGCTACATACTGATGTCTATCATGAGACACCTGTTGGCTTTTTAGATGTTAATGTCCTTAATAAGGTGTGGGATAAATTTGCTTTGGTGGGTAAGAGATTTGATGCCTCAGTCTCTAAGGCATCCCAGTTTACTTCCTTCAGTTTGTAAGTTCTTCATTTTCTTCTGACGAAGACTATTTCTGGCAGATGGGACAGTGGAGGGGTTATGACCAGACAGGAGTTATTTTATTTAATGTGCATGCATGAGAACAAGAGATGCAATGTGGCTTATTCTCTTATGCGGTTCTTTGATGATCAATGCAATAAGGGCAAGTCCGGAGCCTTGTTTGGAGGGATGTATATCACCAAGCTCGCTAGTAGCTTGGGTGTTTTTGACGGCTTGCCTCCAATGACATTAGATGGCATGCCTGAGCTGATCGGTTATCCCACTTTGCTATGAATGGATAAGACGAAGAGCTTTATGCTAGCCTTTGCCCCTCCATTAGATCCAATAGCTCTTAAGAGTGCCTGCTACTGACCCTACTACTCAGCCTTTTGCTACTACCAGTATGTCTGCTGATGCCAGTACTTTGGCTGCTGTTGGTACTTCTGCTGTTGCCGGGCATTCTTCTTCATCAGCCATACCTCCTTTCTCCAGCCAAACCCTATTCTAAGATTAGATGTCATATTTAAGAGCGGATGATGCAGACGATAGGAAGCCCACCGAGTTTGAGAGATAGATATGCTGGTTGGAGAGGACCATGACAGGTCTTCAGGTCCAGCAGAATAGACTCCTCACTAACCAGCATCATATCCTGACTATGTCGCAATGCCAGCAGGAAACACTTGAGTTTGAGGTGCAGAACCGAGCATGGCTTCAATAGTCCATGCTAGATAATTGGGGAACTCAAGGGTATGTGCCTCCTACCCCTACACCGCAGCCACAGAGAGATAGCCTCCAGTTCAAGTTGAGTTAGATGATGGCAAGAGGAGTGACGGCTCTGATGACGATATGAATGATTGATCCTTCCATTTTTTTCTTTTATTGTTTTATATATTTTACACTTTGGATTGTTGTACTTACACTATTTAGGCTTATTTTTATTTTTATGTTTTCTTTTTACTTTGTTTTTCTTTTTCTTTCTTAGCCTAATTTAGGTCTGTAGAACAAATAATGACATGGCATGGACTATGAAACAGACTGACATGGGAATTCGATAACAGGGCAGTTTCTCTATATCTTTCTTCTTCCCCTTATATGTCTTTCTTTACATTCATTTTCAAACACATTGGGAACAATGTGTTATTTAAGTGTGGGGGAGGGATATTTATTTGTTTGTTTATTTATTCTTTCTGTCCTATTTTGTCTCAAGCAAGCTAAATTATAATAATGGTATAAATTAGAGTGATTCCTTTTTTTAGCTCATAATTGATGATTATTTTTCTTTATATATGACAATTTCTCATTGATGTTTGACTCGGTTGAATTGATCATTTGCTAAGGATTAAGTGTGGTAGTCGTGATTGGGGAATTAAATTGATGAAATCTACATTACTGAAGTTGAAACCTTAGTTACATTTTTTAGCATATGTTGATTCCTTTGTGGCTTGAGTTAAGATTAGTAAGATACACTTAATATCTTAGATTCCTTGACTATTTTTCTTGATAAAAAAATAAAAAAAATTTGCATATGGCACTTTGAAAATTTTTCCCTATTCCACTAATTTTGACTCTTCTAACCTAAGGAGTTGGAATTATGAATAGTGTTAGTAGCCATTTGCATTCATGATTCTAGTTGAGTAACCGGGGGTCGACATCATAAATGTTTACCTTCATGTCAAAAGGCTAGTATGATGATTTAAACAAGGCGGGCTCCTTTTAAAAAAAAGAAAAAAGAGTGCAATAAAGTGACATTTGAATGTTAAAGTCAACAGAAAAATCGAGAGAGTAGTCAGATGCCTAAGAGAACATCCTTAATTTCTTACTTTTGTTTGGCTTTTGTTTCTTTGGGATTGTATGCTCAATCTTTTAACTATGGAATTTAGACTTCAGGATTATGAGTTTTATCTTTGAGTTTAAGGTTCTTTGAATTATAGATCCTTAAATTTGACTGCTACATTTAAGAATTAGTTTTTGATTACAAATTTCGAGCCTTATTGATTTTAGTATTATCAACCATTGGGTTTTTTTCTGGCTTTAAAGGGGTTGTCCATTTTCTAAACTATTATTGTAATTTAGTTTGCTTGAGGACAAGCAAAAACTCAAGTGTGGGGAAATTTGATAAGTGATGAAAACACCATATTTTGGCCCTTGTTCTTAATGTATTTTATGCCTCCAATTGAGTTTAACCTATTTGTTTTAGTGCTTTCACAATTCTTCTAGTTAATCCAGTGTCAAATGATGCCATGATCTGAATGTGACCTAGAATGGTGAAGATCCAGCCAAAATGTTGACTTTTGGAAGAATATGGGCTACTATGGGTTGCCTAGGAATTAGAGAGAGGATAGTAAAGGAAAGAAGAATTGGAAGATCGACCATCAAAGAACAAGATTTCTCTACACTTTATTCATGAATTGTTTGGGATTTCTTACTTCTTTAATTCTTTCTTTGGTTTTAATGTTTGATATGAACTAATTCTTTCCAATTTGGGTATTGATGAACCCTAGAACCTTTTGTATAGATTGAATTACTTTTTATTCAATTAAATCATTCCTTGAGTTATTTTATCTTGATTATTATTGCTTAAATACCAATTGATAATTGCATGCTTGTTAATTGGGGATTGTTTTCATATAATTGACTAGAGAAAGCTTTATGTGAATTGATCACTCATTGAGGATTGATTGGGGCATTAGAGATAAGCTTACAAGACTTCTTTGGTAGATAGTTTTCCAAATCTAATGCATGACCTAATTAAGTTTGCTTAAGAAGAGATTGCTTACATTCCTCTTGGGAAATAGGGATTTAATTACTCAAGAGAGATTAATGCCAACTCAACTTATAGAATGAATTTGATTATTGTGTAATTCATGATACACAATTAGGGGTTAGGGGGATTCAATACCTGAATGGGCCTTTATCCCTAATTTCATCTCCTTTTTCCTTCTTGTTATTTTACTTAAATTAGATTTTAATTTAGTTTGAATATAATTATAATCATTCTTATCAAATACCAATTTGATTAACTAGAAATTAGCAGACATTTGAGCTAGTACTTACTTAAAGTCTCCAGTGGAATGATAACTCACTCACTATTGTATTACTTGTGCAATCTGTACACTTGCAGAATACGCATCAATATTTATTCGGTGTGCAACCCGTTAAAGACAAAGTCCTAGATGGCAAGTGACAAAAATCTCTAAGGGCATGATCATCCATTTGCTCAACATCTTTGGTCTTAAGCTGCTCCACATCCTCCCTCAAGGCATGAACTAATAACCTAAGACATCAACTTTCTTCCCTTAAATCTGAGCAGTCACTCTCTAGTTTCTGAATCTTACCGTAAACCAAGTCATAGTCTAAATACTCCTCAGGATCCTCTTCTTCAGGCATCTTCTCTTCCTTATGGTAAATCACAGACATGACTTTCTCAAATATCTCTCGCCATGTCCATTTGTATGCCATAAGTGGTGTTCTAGGTCACGGTCCTCCAGCAGGGGTAATCTTTTTGGTCATTTAGTAAAAAATCGTAAGGCACACAAACAATAATAAGGATTACTATAGCTTATTAGGATTTTGCGAAACTATAGTAGTGATAGACTGTAAGTGATATGATAGGAAAATTCATATGCTCCAGGATTATACTTAACTAATCCATTAAATAGACAAGGCTAAATTATACTTACAACTACAACTCTGATACTAACTTTGTCACATCCCAATTTTAAAGATATGATAGTCCTAAAACGTAAGGAGACATAAGGTCACCCATGCCTATAGAACCCACTCATATATAGAATAACATTGCCTAGGATCGTACCGAACCTCATGCATTAACTTAATTAAACCATTTATAAGAAAAATCTTAAGTTATGGAAGAATAGATAAAATATACTTTAAACACAATCAATAATAAAAGAACAGTTTAAAGACTCTAAAATAAGTCATCAAATGTAATGTTCCAAAATAAGACTCCTGAAGTAACTAAGAGACTCTCCATATCATAGTATAATAAAGACTCGAATAAGGAAATCTCCTAAGCAGAATAGGTTGCTTAAGCTAACACCTTGCCTTCTTAATTGCTCACCTGGAACCACACAAAGAAAAAGGGGTGAGATAGATGATCTCAATGAGTAAACAATACAACTTGAACAATAACACATATCCTTTTATAAGGGTCCATAATTCATAAATTCATGGTTTATAATTTAGCAAGGTTCGCAGAAATTAACTTATAACTTATAGGGTTAACGGCCATTGGCTCATTCACTTAAGGAAGAGGTGGCATCATACCAAATTCCAACTCCCAACTTATAACTTGTAAGCAGTTGTGAAACTGATCAGGTTCCATGGCTAGAATCGCCCCTTCAAGCTAACGTGGATACTCTACCCCTATCCATTAGGTTAAGACCATGTGCATAGGTACTGATGATTACCCTCATCAGCATGAGGATTTTTGCATAAAGGGTTCATAGATACCATAGCTAGAGCTAATAACAATCACTTATAACAATAATATTAAAGAATGCAATCACATGTAACATAATAGTAATAGCAGTTTATCTTATTAAACGAAAGATAAATAACAGTGTAGTTCCAGAAAGAAAGTAAGGTAAGGCAAACAATTACAAATGTTCTTTGTTATCATCAAATAAACATTTATAGTTTTGGACCAATTATCTTTTGGCAACCCAAGCTTAGCAAAGAATTCATATAATCATAATTTAGAATAAAAAAGAACTTGGGTTTCAAAGATCTCAAAGACATAACATGATGTCTACCCTTATGCACGAAGAAGGGGGGTTGAATTGGTGGGAAATTAAAAATTAGATAGAAAGAGATAGGGAAAGAGAATGAACACAATCATTTTTATAGTGGTTTGGGTATTAAAAAACTCTACATCCACTCCCCAATCTCAATTGGATATTCTATTACTTGATGATGCTTATAAGGAGTTTCAAGCTCACTCCAAACTTACAATGTGTTTTCAATGGCTTACACACAACCCTTATAAGTGTTTCCCTTAGGCTCACACTCAAACCTATACAAGAGTTTTTTAATGGCTCACTCTCAACCTAATAATATGTGTTTTCAAGGCTAACACTTAACCCTTTGAGCTATTAATGCTCTTACAATAACCAAATGATAACAATTAAGAAGTAAAGGCTTTTTGAGAATTAAAATTGCAAGAGTTTGGCTTAAATGAAAGTTGTTGGATTGTTATGAGGTTCTTTGGAGGGGGTATTTATAGCTTCTTCCCTCTAAATTCCTATTACAAAGAGATACCAAGAAGGATCCTCACAACAACCATAATATCTTGCATTAAATGCACTGTAAGAGCTGGGTCATAGTAACTAAATATTTTTCAAGGTTGCGACTACATTTTCGCGGTCACAATCTTCATAATTCACAATGGCTAGATAACATGTGGCATCTTCTCATTGGTTCTTCAACTATCCATTGCAAGCTTGGATCTCAGTATGAATATCGCGGTCGTGACTACCAATTCGCCGTTGCGAATCCAGGATTGCACCTTTGGTTGTGATTGCGATTGAGGTAGCGATTCACTGTGAGTGAAATTGATCAAATTGGCTTCTTAAGTTTCTTGGTTACCATTACATAGTCGCGGTCATCATTTAATGATCTTGGACGCGACTCAAAAGCAATCCTATACTTTAGAAGATTTTGATTTCTTTTCAATTTCAATTAATGAATATAATAGATTCTGCAAAACAAACACTTGAACAAACATTAGATAGCTTTCAATTTAATTACCAAGATCAAAATAGAGATTGACTAAGTTTTGCAATAGCTTAGGTCAACAATCTTCCTCTTTTTGATTTTGACAATCAAATTGAACTTAAATATAAAATAGAAGTTAAAATAACATTCAATTCATCAAGAGTTCTCCCCCTCAATTTATGCAACAAATGACAAAAAAAAAAATATAAAGTGGAGAACATATTCTCAAAGTTATAATCAAGTGATGTTCATTTGAGTTTATTTAAGTTCTATTTTCTCCCCTATTGGCAATATCAAAAAGAAATAAAGAAAAATATATTGCAAAGGGAACAAAATAATAGATCAAAGAATAAACAAGATAAAAATAGAGAAAATAGATAATTGCATTAATTTGAAATTGGTTAATGCCACATTACATTGCATGAAAAGCGTAAGGAAGAAAATTTGAAACAAAGCAAAATAAACAAAAGAAAGAAGAAATTTCAAAAAGAAAATCTAAGAAGCATCTCCTCTATCTTTGGGTTCCTCTTCTTCTTAATGAGGGGCCTTTTCTTGTGTCTCCTCCTCTTCTTCACTAAATTCTCAATCTTGTAAGTTACATTGAGGAAGACCCATATGACCTAGTATACCTCAATATTTCTTCTCATCTATAGGCTAACCCTTTTCATCTTTGTCAAGCTTAGTTGATGTGCTCATTAGAGTCTTGCTACTTTTGTAACCATCCATGCCAAACTTCTTGAGAAGCTCTCTTATATATTTGGATTGGTTGATGAAGATGCCATCTTTGCATTGCTTGATTTGTAGTCCTAGGAAGAACTTGAGCTCACCCATCATGCTCATTTCAAATTCCCTAGTCATACACTTAGCAAATTCCTCACAAAGATGTTCATTAATAGCACCAAATACAATATCATCAACATAAATTTGAACAATTAAGGTGTCATTTTTGTGCTGTTTTACAAAAAGTGTTGTGTCAACTTTGCCCTTAACAAAATCATTTTTCAAAAGAAATGTACTTAGCCTTTCATACCAAGCTCTAGGAGCTTATTTCAAACCATACAAGGCCTTGGTTAATTTAAAGACATGATTGGGAAGTTCATGATGTTCAAAACTGGGGGGTTGCTCAACATAAACTTCCTCCTCAATAAATCCATTTAAAAATGCACTTTTAACATTCATTTGAAAAATTTTAAAATCCATATGATATGCATAAGCAGGCAAAATTCTAATGGCTTCTAATCTTGCAACCAGAGCATAAGTTTCATCATATCAATGCCTTCCTCTTGGTTGCACCATTTGGCAACCAATCTAGCCTTATTCCTTGTGATGAAGCCATGCTCATCTACCTTATTTCTATAAACCTTTTTACATCTAATAATGGGATGATCTTTGGGTCTAGGGATAAGTTCCTAAACTTTATTTCTCTCAAATTGGTTGAGTTCCTCTTGCATAGCAATCACCCAACTCTCATCATTAAGAGCCTCATTAATGGTCCTTGGCTCAATTTGAGAAACAAAAGCAAAATTATTATCTAAGGCTTTATGATGAGATCTAGTACTTACACCCTTAGATGGATCACCTATGATTTGCTCCTTGGGATGATTCTTGGGGTATCTCCACTCCTTAAGAAGTTCTTGAACATCTTCCTCTTATGGATTTGATTGATCCTCATGATCTTGTTGGTTTTCCACTTGGTCTTCAACTTCCTTTGGAGTCTCATCTTGATCCATTCCAAGCTTTTCAAATTCAATTACAAGATCATCAAGAACACCACCTTTCCTAAGATCAAGTTTACTAGATTCATCAAACACAACATTCATAGACTCTTTGATTACCATAGTCTTTTTGTTAAAGACTCTATAAGCCTTAGTAGTGCTGGATTATCTTAAGAAAATGCCTTCATCAGTTTTAGAAGCAAATTTTCCAAGGTTATCCTTAGTATTTAATATGTAGCACTTGCAACCAAAAACTCTTAGATATTTTCTTCCATTCTATAACTCATAAGAGGTTTTATTCAAAATGGGTCTTTTAAAAACTCTATTTGAAATGTAACATGAAGTGTTAATGGCTTCAGCCCAAAAATAATTTCGTAAACCATATACATTAAGCATGGTTCTAGCCATTTCAATCAAGGTTCTATTTTTCCTTTCTACAACACCATTTTGTTGAGGTGTTCTAGGAGTGGAAAAATTATGTTAAATTCAATGTTCAATGCAAAAATTTTTAAAAAATTCATTTTCAAATTCTTTTCCATAATCACTTCTAATTTTGGAAATGAAGTAGCCTTTCTTATTTTGAACTCTTTTTGCAAAACTTTTAAATGCATCAAAATCATCACTCTTATGAGTTAATAAACTAACCCAAGTGAATATAGAGTAGTCATCATTAAGCATATAGGTATACATTTTTCCACCTAAACTAGCAACTCTACTAGGTCCAAACAAATCCATATGAATAAGTTGAAGGGGTCTAGAAGTACTTACAATATTTTTTGATTTGTGGGATGACTTGTGTTCCTTTCTCATTTGACAAGGTCCACATGTCTTGTCCTTTGAGAATTTGATCTTTGAAAGTCCTTCAACAAGCTCATCCTTGTAAAGATTATGAAGAAGCTCTATGCTTGCATGTCCAAGCCTTTTATGCCAAAGCCAAGATTCATTGCTAATAGACATGAAACACTTGACATCTTGGTTAGCCAAATCATCTAAGTCAATCATGTAGGTATTACCCTCCCTTTCACTCTTAAACACTCCATTGTCATTAACTAAAATGGTGACAATGCATGCTTTAGAGTCAAATGTGACTTTATTACCCTTATCACATAATTGACTTACACTAAGCAAGTTAAATTTTAAACCATCAACCAAAAGAACATTTTCAATGAGAGAAAGATTGTGCTTACCAATGGTACCAATGCCAACTATCTTACCTTTAGCATTATGATGTTTCCACCTCTCTTGTCTTTCAAATTTGTGAAGAGGCTTGCATTTCTAGTCATGTGTCTTGAACATCCACAATTTATATGCCATTTGTTCTCTTTGGTAGTGGTTTTAAGACACACCTACAAGAATAGATTAATCATCTTGTTTTAGGTACCCAAATATACTTGGGTCCTTGGGGGTTAGCCTTGGAAGGGTCTTCAAGCTTGAGTTGCACCTTCCATATATAACAAAATACATTTATATGACCATTTTTTATATAATAATGGCATTTGAGTTTTGACTTGAAGGTTTTCTTAGCCATTTTGTTAAAATATTTTGGTCTTTTCACAACATTATGACATGAATACATACAAGGACAAGTATTATATTGTGATTATGGATGTTTTTTAGCATGCCTTTGTTGATACATGAATGCATGGTTAACTCTTTGAGGCTTAGCTCTTGAGTCAAATGTAACCTTTGAGTCCTTTTGGGACTTAGAGGTTTAGTGTGTGTTTTCGCTTCCTTGTGAATTACCTCAATGCTAGAGGTTTAAGGAGTTGTAACTTTTATGAACATAGTGGGAGAGGATGTGGATGGAGATGAGCTATCAAAGCCAAGATCATGTCTCATAAGGGGTGGCCTTTGTGATACAATAAGAGTATCCAAGGCTTCTTTTCCTTTATGAAATTTTGAGATTGAGTTTCTTAATTCTTCAACCTCAATTTTTAAAGCATTTTTTTCTTTATATAAAGAATTAAAAGAGGAGTTTTTAGAAGTAATTTCCTCCATTGAGCTTTTTAAGCTAACATTGGAGGTTTTCAAGCTTAAAACAAGTTTTTCTATTTCTTTAAAATTCTCCTCCAACTTAGAATGGTTTTCTTTAAAAAATTTCATTTTTGGTTTATACTTTTTGCATTTTAAATTCATAGCTTTAATTAGCTCATCCTTATCATGCACATCATCATCAATATCATCACAAGATTAAGAGTTAGAGCTTACCTCATTTGATGATTCCTCTAAGGCCATGAAACATAAGTTTACAACATCCTTTTCCTTTTCATCACTTAAGGAGTCATCATCCCATATTGCTTTAAAGCCCTTTTTCTTCTTCTCCTTATCCCATTTCTTTTTCTTCTTGATGTTGGGACATTCTGTTTTTATATGACCTTGCTTGCCATATTCATAGCAAGTGATTTCATTCTTATTTTCTTTGCTTAAGTTTGAGTTGTAATTTGATGATGATCTCCTAAAGGGCGTCTTTTCTTTCTTTCTTCTCTTAATGATGTCTTTGACCCTTTTTAAGAGCATAGCAAGTTCTTCATCATCATCATCTTCACTTTCCTCTAATTCATTTGAGCTCTCACATTCCTTTTTGCTTTTGAGGGAGGATTTGAGAGTTAAGGATTTCCTTTTCTCCTTCTCTTGATTCTCTTCCTTCTCTATCAATAGAGACATTTCTTCGGTAAGGAGTTTTCCAATGAGGACATCGATGGGAACCTTTCCAAGATCCTCATTAGCTTCTTCTATGCCAGGAATTCTAGCTTTATAATCTTTCTTTGGGAGAGTTTTGAGAATCTTGTAGTTTATGCCATTTAAGGTGTATACTTTGCCCGATTTCTTCATATTAGCAACAAGGGCTAGAAGCCTATTTATCATATCTGAAACTTTCATTGGGTTTCGTCTTAAGGAGCTCATATTCAGTTTTGTACAACTGAATGTTTTTCTCCTCGACTTGCTTAGTTCCTTCATGGTAGTTTTCTAAAGATTTCCAAATGCTAAATGCACTTGAACAATGTTGAACTCTACCACATTCTTCTCTTGAGAGTGAACTAAGAAGAATTGCCATGGTTCTCTTATTTTTGCCATTAGCTTTTCTTTGTACATCCACCCATTCTTCTCCAAGAACTAATTCTTCAACATCATTAACTTTTCTTGATGGAGGTTTCCATTCTTTGATTATGCAATCCCATACATCAATGACATCGCTATCAAGATATACCTCTATTCTATATTTCCAATGGGCATAATCGGTACCATCAAAGTGTGGCTTGAGGTGATGCATCCCTTCATTAGTCATTTTGATCTTTTCTCACACAATCAGCTTGAAGAATAAGACCAAAGCTCTGATACCACTTGTTTGCCCTTATGCATTAAGAAGGTGGTTTAAATTGATGGGAAATTAAAAATTAGATAGAAAGAGATAAGGAAAGAGAATGAACACAATCAGTTTTATAGTGGTTCGGGTATTAATGAACCCTACGTCCACTCCCCAATCTCAATTGGGTATTCTATTACTAGATGATGCTTACAAGTAGTTTCAAACTTACTCCAAACTTACAATGTGTTTTCAATGGCTCACACATAACCCTTATAAGTGTTTCCCTTAGGCTCACACTTAAATCTATACAAGAGTTTTCTAATGGCTCACTCTCAACCCAACAATATGTGTTTTCAATGCTAACACTCAACCCTTTGAGCTATCAATGCTCTTACAACAACTAAATGATAATAATTAAGAAGTAAAGGCTTTTTGAGAATTAAAATTGTAAGAGTTTGGCTTAAATGAAAGTTGTTGGATTATTATGAGGGTCTTTGAAGAGGGTATTTATAGCTTCTTCCCTCCTAATTCTCATTACAAAGAGATACCAAGAAGGATCCTCACAACAGCCATAATATCTTGCATTAAATGCACTGTCAAAGTTGGGTCGCAGTCATTAAGCCTTTTTTGCAATCGTGATCTTTATAATTCACAATGGCTAGATAACATGTGGCATCTTCTCATTGGTTCTTCAACTATCCATTGCAAGCTTGGATCTCAGTATGAATATCGTGGTCGCGAATCTAGGATCGCGCCCTTGGTCACAATCATGACTGAGGTGGCGATTTGCTCTGAGTGAAATTGATGAAATTGGCTTCTTAAGTTTCTTGGTCACAATTACATAGTTGTAGTCACAATTTAAAAGTCGCAGTCATGATTTAATGATCTTAGTCGCGACTCAGAAGTAATCCTATACTTTGGAAGATTTTGATTTCCTTTCAATTTCAATCAATAAATATGATATATTCTACAAAACAAACACTTAAACAAACATTAGATAGCTTTAATTTGATTGACAAGATCAAAATAGAGATTGACTAAGTTTTGAAATAACTTAGGTCAACACATGATAACTTGTACTTGTAACTTGAACATAATGTTTACGTACCTTGTGGTTTCTTTGCTCCTAGTACTTGTAGCCCTTTGAACTTCTACTACTCCTCAAGCTCTAACATAATATTGAATTTATTATTTAGCATTTGCTTAATCATCATGCTATCCTATCTAATAACTACCCTATGCACATATAACATTCACATAAACTTGGAGTTGCAATTAGAAGTGCACTCATCACTTGCACATAACATATTAACTTTTAAAGTCTTGCACACTTAGCCTTCATAGGCTCACATGACATTACATTGTAATTCATACTATGACTTTTCTAAAGTCAAACATAATATATCATGATCTTAATATCAATTCCATTTAACATTCAACTTACTACACTTAACACTTTTTATATATATCAACTTAACAAGTAACCTTGAAGAATCATACTTATCTCTTTTGAACAAATTATACCATCCATCTCATAGTCAATTTAAGATCATTAATTCACTATTAACACATCATAAAACCCATTTCATTTGTCATTTAATCATATACACATATTAATCATAACATAGTAATAGGGTTAGTAAACCATAGGTAGGCCGAATTATCTCTAGACTTGTCTATAGTTAATCCTTCAATCAACATGCAATTTAATCATTTATTATTCATGTATACATGTCAATAATCATTAAAATATATCATATAAAAATTATAGACACTGAGATCAAATTCCCAATCTAGGCCAAATGCACCCATCAAGGAAAAACATGAATTTTCTTACTTTCCACACTTTTTGTTCAATACAATAATATGCAAATACATTATTTAAACTAATATTTTTCATGCAAACATGTCAAAAATCATTTTAGAATGCATTAATTCACTAATCAGCAAACACATGCACACACACACACATACACACACATATATATATGCATGAAAATTTTCCAACTTTAGGTTCTAGGATGAAAACCATGAATTTTCTTGCTTTCCGTACTTTTTCGATCATTACAATAATATATAGCTATATTATTTAAATCATTATTTTTCATCTAAACACAACAAAAATCAATTTAGAACACAAAAATATACAGTCGGCAATCCCTCCATATATTTATGCATGAAAATTTCAATTTTGAGTTTTAGAGTTCACTTTTAAAGGATTCGCGAAGAAGGAGTTGCATTTTTAGTGGAAAATCAGTTTCTCCTTCAAAATAATCACCTAGACCAAATTTAATTAAAAGAAAAATAGTAAATTGACAGCCCAAAATAGTTTTCTCATGATTAGTTTCATAGGAATCAAATAGTAAATTGAAAAGATAGAAAAACTTACGAAAACAATCAATAAATCCACAAGGTTTGAAAGCACCTTTTGAATTTCAGTTGAGAGAATATTTTTTAGAGAGTTTTTCTATAAAAATTATGAAGAATAATGGAATGGTGGCCGTCTCTTTAGGGCTGGCCAAATTTTAGCTTGATATATGTAGGGTTTTGGCAAAATTATAAGTTTGCCACTAATAAGCTAGGTTAGGAGTGTTTTGGTATAGTGGACTTTTGAGAAATTGGGTCTTTTATTTAATTTATGGGCTAATTATAGGTAATTAAAAATAAAATATTTTTCTTATTATTTTTATAAAAATTCCCCCCAAAATATTTATTTAAAAATATTTTAAAATGCTCATAAAAATTATTTTATACTTAAAAATCGCATTGTGCATAAAAATTCAATTTATGCCTAATAAATTATTTTATGCTTATGCACTTCATATAAATCACTTATTTCACTATAATAATCTATGTTATACGTATTAGAGCTAATCTAATATGCAACATACTCATCAATCACATAACACATGAATTTTCATAAAAGCACACATTTAGTCCTAATAGTTCTAAATTCAAGTAAATTGTCACGAAACTCCTAGGATGGGTTTGGGTTGTTACATTTCACTATCTTCTAACATACTCAAAAAGAGGTGTCAAGCCAATAATACTTACCCTCTAAAATTTTTCCTAAAACTAAAGTTAGGCAAAAAGTATTTGTTAAACTTAATGAGCCAAATAGAGATTATTTTTTAGAAAATCTCAACCAAATAGTAATTCTATTATTTTACTTTCCCTTTTATTAGAAAAGGTGGCAGCTAGTCCATAGTGGAGTTGTAGCTGTGAGGCCTCGCCCAAGCACTGATTTGATTTATTAAAAAGGGGATAGAAATGCTTATTTTCACTCGGACTCATGGTTAAAGCCTCAAAGTTTGGATGGGTTGATTTTAAAAATATTTTGGAAGTCACCATTCTAATTTATTTTAATGAAAAAATCTAATTATGACTCCAATTCATTAATTTTGTAATTAATTATCCAATGATAAATCACTAGTTTTTGAAACCAAAGAGAATTTGAGAACTAGATTTTTTGTTTTAAATAATCTAAATTTGACTCCTAAATTTAATTTGGCTTAAAAAATTAATTTCATAAATGTCAATTATAAAATGACAATTAAAATGCATGATCATGGCGTAAGTGTGGATGCATGAGGAAATTAAGAAAAGCAAGTAAAATAAAACATCCACAAACTAAAGAGTGTGTTCTCTATAGTCTTTATGGATACTTGAAGAACCACATAATCGCTTTTTAACTCCAAAATAAACAAATTCCTTTACAAAACAAAAGTTTGAATATACATGATTACATTTGAGAGTAAAAGTGAAATGGAATTAATTTGGGAGTGGGATTTGATATTTAGATTTAGATTATAAATGTGCCTATGTATCCTATTGAATTGAAGTAATATTGGGTGCAAATTAAGTAGAAGCAACTTAGTGGGTGAAATTTTAAATATTTTAAAATTTCATTTTCATCCAAATGGGTCCAATAATCATTCAAGCAATCATCTAATTAGTGTGTAAAACACATAAAAGGAAAGAAGAGCAAGTGGTAATCAAATTACCTCTTGAAGCCTAACAATTTTGATTCTTCTTTCATTTCTAAAAGCTCCCCAATTGTTAAGCCTTTAGATCATCCACACTAAACTCCACATCTAAAGTTCACTTTGATTTGCTTAGATGTTCTTGATTCCCTCTCTTGGTAGCCCAATTGGATTCAAGATCTTCTTACACAAACCTTTGGTGATTTGATTTCTTCTTATTGCTATGGAAAGATCTTTTTCAACTTAAGGAACTTTTGTTCTTTCACATAAAACAAAGAATGAGAAATGAAGAGCAAGAAATTTGAAGGACACTTCTTCTTTTTCTTTTCCTTTAAGACTTAGTTGCTAAGTTTTCTTTATTAAAAAGATGTTCATCAAAACCCTTAAAAGAAAATAAACACCATCATATTTTATATATAACCAACACCTCTTTGTTGGACATAAAAGAACATTTTCGATATTTAAATTGCTTTTAACTTTAAGTTTAAATGGAAAAGACAAACTTACCCTTTATGTTTTGTAATAACTACCATTAAAGCTTAAATATTTAAAAGATCATTTTGACCTTGGTAGATCTTCTTTGACCTATAAATTTGTCATATGGGCTTTAAGGTTATAGAAATTCTCTAACCTTTAAATTGCCTCTCTCCATTTCTAAAATGGGCTTGGGCTATATAGGATTTTGTCTAAAACTCAAAATTAATTCTTTTAACTCATCCATAGTTTAATTAATTTAATCCCTCTCATTTATATTAGATATAAATTAGGATTTAATTAATATCAAATCAATTTTGGATTTAAATTTCAAGACATGCTAGGGTCTTTGTAAATTTAATTATAAGTTCAATCCTTTTACCACTAGTCAATTAATTAAAGACTTTAATTAATTATTATGGTAAACCTTTTATTCTTGGAAGATGAATATTATTGGGTGTGTGACTTTCTAGGTTTATGTCTAATTAGCAATGGGATTGAGAAAAAATTTTTCTCTACTAAAGTGAAATCCCTATTTTACCTTTAGTCCCATAAGTCATGAGTGACACCTAGCATAAAGGAATTTTAGGGATCAAACAAATATCATATGCAGTGAAAAATTAAAATTTTAATTCCCAAAATTTATCAGGAACCACACATTTCAGTTAAATCGATTAACATTTAGATAATTTACCTCTTGTAGCAAGCAGAAAACTCTTGGTGCAGTTGTGAATTTGGGCTTCACAAATCAAAATGAATAGCTTCTGAATTTGAATCATAGGTACTGCTACTTGAACGAACACCCTCTACTGGTATCCACATGAACAGAGCAAGAAATCAAACTTCAGTGTGCTAGCACTAACCTTGAAAATGTTTTTCAAAAAGAAAAAAAAAAGAAAAAACCCCTTTTTATTATGAAAATACAAACTTTTTGCTCTTTGTGTATCTACATCTCACACCAAAAAAATCTATAATCAGATCTTCCTAAAGATCTTCCTAATTAGGTTGTTTTCTGATATAATCATAAGACCTCAAAAGATATCCTTAACTGTTAAGGATATATTATGTTATTTTAATATTTAAAATATTTATCTATGCATAAATATAAATTTTAAATATTAAGTTTACTTTATCTTAATAAAGTAAATGCACACAGTAAAAGTAAATTAACATTAGGTTAACTTTTTATTGTCTTCTAGTTTCATGAATTTGGAGAACATCTAAATCAATGAATGTTACGACCCGTCTTTGAACCATGACTATCCTAGGGCATAGGGAGACATAAGGTCACCTAAAACCATAGAACCCTCTTAAAAGTTATTAATTGCCAAAGAAAACCATGTTACCCTTATCCCAAAATCGAAACCAAAATAACCATTCCTTATCACCAATTACCATATTAATTGTCTATATGATAAATCATTACTATTTTAAATCCATTTTCATGGTTATCGCTTTTGAACTCCATTTTCCAGTATTTTAATTACAACTCGTTCATAAATTACTTAAGTGCTCGAACTAAAATAAAATAGTACCAAACCACACACATACTAATAATGTTCTAAATTATATCATTATTACATACCTTAACAATCCATGGAGCTCTAGAGTAAAACTTCTAAGATACAACATAGTATATACATCATAATACCAAAAGTAGCAACGCAATTTCCAAGCAGAAACGCAGAACTTGGAATTTACCATGCCAATCTATCAGCTGGTCCTAAAAATAAACAACAACTATGGGATTAGACAAAACTCAGTGAGTACAGAATAATATTATAAAGGTTAAACAATGATGTATGTAAAATGGAGATTCCTGTTAACAATAGGTAAAATGGATCAGAAATTATTCTTATGGAATGATTTTCTCATATATGTATAATAAGTATTATGTCTTTAGTAGAAAATTTCCTTTCATGGAAGCTGTATGTTTCCCCCATAATCAATCGAGTGGTGGCATACACCTTACTCACTCCCACATGCCTAGTCATACGCATGACTGATTAGGTCATACATAATGGGGACCTTAAACCCTTCCCAGCTAAGGTTCAGATGATAATCTTTACCCTATATGTGGGTCCATTACCATTGTGCATAAGGTCTGATGTATTACCCCACATCAGAGGGGTTTTCTGCTTACCATGGTATCATTATAACATTTTACCTTTCTATCTATGAAATGATTTAATGGATAATATATCAATAAACAATTAGAATCCTATATTGATCACATTATATGATCAAAGCAATATAAGCTCATTTGGCCAAGTGCCATAAAGGAATACTTAATTCAATTTGGCTCAATAATCAGTAAAGCAGATAATGCATGCCAAAGAATTGCAATACATTTCAATTTGAAAATGATTTAACATTTATGTTTATATTTAAAGCACAAGTTGTAATATATTATTAAGTACTCACCTCTTACTCCTTAGCTCCTATACCGATAGACTCAATGTAACTAATAGTGAGGCTCCTCGATATCCTGAGCAATGTCCTTACCTTTTAATTCTACAAACACACCTAAATAAGGGTATATTAAACTCTATTCCTTTAACTTTCTAATTAAACTCTAACTAGTTCATATGAACATATCATTCCTCAATATTACATATCATTTACCCCTTGCTTACACATGTCATAAACCAATTCAATATCTTTTAAATATCCCCAATAGCACAGTCAAAGAAACATATATAATATTAACATCTAATGGCATTCTCAATAATCTTATTATAAGCTCACAAATGAGGAAATTCATAAAAAATGTTAAATGAAATAATCTAGCAATAAGTCATAAACACTAGAACAAACTATTCCAATATGGCCAGAAACATAACTACTCATGGGTGAATCTCTATCGTGCCTCCACCCGTGGGAGGCCACTATATGAGTTTCTAAATTTCCTTATCACACAGTTGGAATCCCAGCTATGTGGTCACCCGTGGCTGTCCAACCTCTATTGATTTTATCATGCTTCCTTTGTTGTTTCTCACTTATTAAACCCCAATTTCTTAACTCCCACACTCAAATTCCATCAATTAACATATAAAACTAATCCTTCCTTAAATCCCTCCACCAAAATCAAACCATATAAATCAAAAGAAAGGCATATAACTATTAGCAATCCATCACTCTTAGGCTAGAAATAAGGAAAGAATCACTTGAGTACAAAACCTTACCTTGAAATGCTTGAAATTTGGTTCTAGGTTGAAGAACAAGTTGAGAAGTTTTAATCTTTGGTGAGAATATGATTTTGATGGTAGGTTACAAATGAAAAGAATTTACATATTTTCACTTTATATGTAAATGAAATCAATGGTGGTGATTTAATCTCATAAGATCAATAATCACATTTTTGCCTAAGATGGATGGCTAAGATTGATCAAGATGGATGGTTAAGATTGCCCTTAGGTGTATGGTGATTGGCACTATAATGATGAGTTCAACACCTACCAAAATGCATATGGACATAGTGATGGGAAAGTGGATTAGCTTAGGTGTTAAAGTGGACAAAAGTCAATAAGGGTGGCTTATCACCCAAAATGGTGACTAGCCTAACTTAATCTTACCCTAACCCTTAGTTAACTTATTCTAACCTTAGTTTAGTTAAGTCCCACCAAATTTTGTGCCTTAGTGGGCCGGCCATTCCATGGGCTTGGGCCTTGAGTCCAAAGCCTATTAACAAGCCCACCCAAACACATTTTCCGAACTCAAAAATTTTTTATAACTTTTTCTCTTCCCTTTCACTTGGCATTTTAAATTCTACCTTCCCATATCATAATAACTCAAAAAAAGACATATTGCCTCAAATTAATTTAATAAAATATACATCAACATTCACACTTCATAAAAATACATAATCATACACTTAACACCAAATAGGGTTCCTTTCATCCCATTACTATGTCATTGGTAATATATTCATAAAAATTCATATTCTATGGTATTGTTATAACTCTAATGAACTATGGAAACCTCAGGTATTACATTCTAGCCCCCTAAAAGAAAATTCATCTACAAATTTAAAAACTTGCCTGTTATCTAAAACAAGTGCGGATACCGCTATAGCATATCGTTCTCACTTTCCCATGTGCATTCCTCTACATTGTGGTTACACCATTGGACTTTTACCATGGGTACTTCTTTGTTCCTCAGCTTCTTTACTTGTCAATCTTGAATGGTAATTGGAACTTCTTCATAAGAAAGGTCTCTATCAATCTCAATATGTTAAGGTTGCAATATATTCAACGAATCATATACATACTTCCTCAATATTGACACATGAAAAACTAGGTGTACGTGTTCCAATGCAAGAGGTAGTGCTAATTTATATGAAACCTCTCCGACCATATTGAGAGTCTCGAAAGGTCTAACAAATTGAGGAGATAATTTTTCCTTCTTACCAAATCTTATCACTCCCTTCATTGGTGAAACTTTCAAGAATACATGGTACCCCATCGTAAATTGATTATCCTTCCTCTTAAGATCAGCATAACTCTTGTGACCACTAAAATTAGTTTTTAGTCTTGCTTGAATAATCTTCACCTTTTATGTGGCTTCCTTTACCATATCAGGGGCTTCAAGATGTTTATCGCCAACCTCTATCCAACAGATCGGAGATCGACACTTCCTGCCATACAATGCTTCGTAAGGCGCCATTCTTATAGAAGAATGATAGCTATTATTGTATGCAAATTCGATAAGTGGAAGGTGCTTATCCTAGCCACCTCCAAAGTCCAAAACACACATACAGAGCATATCCTCCAGTGTTTGAATTGTTCTTTTAAACTGTCCATCTGTCTGTCGATGAAAAGCAGTGTTGAAGTTGAGTTGTGTTCCCAATGCCTCTTGTAACCTTTGTCATCAACATAAATACGAGCATAACCTTTCACAATTAGTGTTATGGTCATTTTGTCACTCGATATCATAATTAAACATAAGGCATGGATTACATCACTCTTATATTGTTCAATTAGACTATTTCCCCATCTCTAAGTAGACTAACTAAACAAATGACATTGATATCTCTAATCATTTCATTTGAGCATAGCTATGCATTTTCTCAGTCTTACTTATCGAAGGGCCTAGAGATATCTCTCTAAAAATGAGAGGGATAAATTCTTGCTCAATCACTCACATTCCTCTACATGATTCACTCTATATCTAACAATAGACTATATTACCATTTTGTTATAGATAATGTTGGACTATGTCAAAATATAGAATTCCTCATATAGGACTCTATGGCAATTTCAAGTCAAAGGACTGAATAACAATAATATAATGAGAATTGCATATGACATTAACCATGTAGTATTCTCATAGTGGGTTGATCCAGTACACTATTCTCTAATATGTACTTGTAAGCTGACTTGATATCTCATATACATAACTAGTAAAACAAGATCATCAATCAAACTACATACTAGTTTTAATTCATTATTTTTCCACCAATAATGAGTGACTAGGGAAAACATAGAATAGTATCCCATTTATCTTGGAGTTTTACTACCAAGTCACACACTTGATGACCTTAGGTGAAATCAACTATTCATGGATTGCCTCTTTATTAATAATAATAATAATAATAATAATAATAGTAGTAGTAGTAATAATAATAATAATAATAATCATCATCATCATCATCATAATGACAATGACAATATTCATACTATTGGCCTAGGGCATTTCACTAACATAGCATAGCATATTATGACTACCTAATTAGAATGAATGTAAGTGCTTAATTAGTTATTCATTTCATGGACCATTGGTTATAATAAACGCAAACTAAAATCCCTTCATTATGAAATCCCAATCTTAGCTAGTGTCATGGATTTGTCAAACCCTAATATGCTTTGATCATATGTCTATATCTCGATTCTAATTCTTGATAAAATTGATTCCTACTAGAAACTCTTTTTAGTTGAATCTTTATTGCCTTGGCCAAGGATTTGATTATCAAGTATAATTAGATAGAATAGGATTCCTTCCTTATTTATTCAAGTTAATGAATTCTCTCTTGGCAATCACTTACCTCCAGGCATAACTAGTTAGAACTATCACATACCATATACCTTTAGTTGAATAACATTGGTATGTAAGCAGTAATAAATTCTAACTATTAAGGAATGAGATATAGTGTCCCTCAAGTCAAAGAACTATATGTACAATTATGACCTAGATGATGATTTACTAACTAGCAATAAAAGTCTATATTATCATCATCTAACATCACAGTTCAACTATTCATCATATGAATATCCACGTGTTTATATTAATAATATTTGTCAAATAGCATGATGCTAATCATAAATATCACATACTGATTATAGATTATAAATAGAGGTGATGGTCTTTCAGAATTGATGATGCCCAGTCATTAATCCTATGACCATGAATATTTCAAGATATTTGTTTAAGAGCGATCTTCCATCCATATTCTCAACACTTAAGAATAGATTCTCTTTTAAAATACTTATAGACTACAAATATATATTTAATACAATAGGACAATTTCATTTATAAGCATATATTTTATTGTCATTTAGGGAAAATATTTTACATTTACATAACATATGCACTGCTTTAGGGTATATAACCTAAAAAGATTAATTAATTAATCAAATTGTATTGGGTAGATTGATTAGTTAGTTAAAAAGACTAATTAATTAATTAATTGGAAGGATTGATTGATTAAAAAAAGTGATTAATTAATTAATTAAAAGAATTAATTTATTAATTAATTAGATGATGTGATTTTAAAAGATTAATTAACTAAAAGATTAATTAATTAATTAAGAATACAATTGATTAGAGGGAAAGAGAGAAAGGAACAAGAGGATAGCAATCAATATTAATTCAAGAGATGTGGAAAAATGGAGAAATGGAGGAGGGTATTTATAGGCAAAGCATGAGAGGGGTATTTTGGCCATTGAAAATATCGAAAGACTAAAAAGGATAGATTTTGGTGGCCGAAAATCTAGTTGGAAGGGGCAAAATTGGAAAAGATAAAAGGCAGGGGACCAACCACCGGAGACACCAACAATGCCATTGGGCTTTTGGGCATCACTGCCAGTACTCAAAGTGGCGACACTGGTACAGTCCAGCCAATTTAAGTTTTTTGAGCATCCTTAGTCAGTTTTGGGGTTTTTTGGATTTTGAAAAATCTACGGTCAGTGTCAATTGATCTGAAATTAATTATCAGACATTTTGGCAATCAGTTTAGAGATAAATTCAATCAATTTTAAGAAAATGATGTCTAGTATAAAAAGTCTGGTAAGAATCGAAACAGTGTCAATTTATGCTAAAAATATTCGGATCAATTTTGATAAATTAAAAATTAACTTTGGAGGTGCTAAAATGAGAGTTCACACTCTCATATCCCAAAAATCTCCATGGCCTCAACCCCTGGAAATATATAACTACCTAATATTAGAAAGCTATAAAGCATAATTTCATTATTCAAAGTGCACAATTAATTCAAAACTCTTTTGTTTCATTTTTATTTCTAAAATTTCATTACTAACTTTACCATTGGATTATCAAGATACTTGTTTTGTAGTTTTCTTATTTGACCTCCAAAATAGCTTTTTGTGTTAATAGTGGATAAAATAAAGTTTCAAAATACAATAAATTTACACTAAAAAAATGTTTACAACAAAATTATTTACGCTAATTAATGAAATTTAGATGGAGATGGTAATTATGCAATTATACCAATATTTTAAAAATTAAGTGTTTATCTTATATTGTAGTAAATGAAGAATTTTTCTAATATCCCTTATTTTTCAAGAAAATTTCTGCTATTGTTCCACTTCATTGGAAATAGCTCAAATTTCTTGGAAGTTTATAATTCTATATATTTTATTAGAAACATATTAGAAGAGAGATACAAATCCTGCTGATTGCAAAAGCATATAAGTACATTGATCATTTAATTTTGGAATCAATATTGTTACAAATTCTTAATTAGCATTTCATGTTCAAATATTGTATGTTTAAATTTGGCTATTACATAATATTATTATATGTAACAAAAATAAATAAATCAAAGCTCAAGTGTGGAAGATGACAACACCCTATACCCATTACATGATAATATAATTGCACAAGTGGGTGCTGATACTAATTCTGATTTTGGACTCTGTTGAGTGTTTCCTGGTACAGAACAAAGGATATATATATATATATATATATATATACACTCACACTAAAGAGTGCTTAGAAACAAAGCACAGAATAGAATAGATATGAAGGAATTAATTAGACTTAATTACGAGCAGAATCGATGTTGTATAATCATTTTTAATTAGGCTAGTGATTTCCATGCAAAAAACCATGTTTCAAGTGACATCTGTGTTGGACTCTATACAAATTGGAAAAACTACTTTTGTTGCTCCAAAAGTTAATTGATTAACAATTCTTAAAAAAAAGGTTAATAAATTAGCTATATAATCACATTAATGATTATTTTTAATTAAAAGAAAGAATTTTTAGCTATTAAACTTATGAATCCATGTATAATTATCTGAAAGAATATTACTAAATCAATTCAATTGATATATATTAATAATTAAGTTGAACTATTTAATTTATGGGTGGGGCGATTTATAACATGGAACAGGAACTATGTAGCACCATTGTCTCAGGTCTTAAACACACTGTTTTATTAAAAAAAAATTTGAATTTTAAAATAACGAGAAAGTCATTATTCTAGCTGGTGAAAGTGTTTTTCTATTTAGGAAGATTGAGGTCGATCTACTCTTCTTTAAAATGTATTGATTTATCTCTTCTTCTTCTTCTTCTTCAAGCTGTTTCTCTCTTCTTCTTTTTCAATTTTCTTGCAAAATTTCGATTTGTTTGTTATTTTGTGAGTTTTTTCACTCTCTATGTGAAGATTTTTTAGTTTTTTTGTTTGTTGGAAGTTCAATTGTTTATTTTTTAGGTTTTTGTGAAGAGACACGGATATAGTTTGATAAATAAAGGAAAATTTAGATTTTGAAGTTGAAAAGGGTGTATCAGTAGCTGAATCTGCTATTGATTCATATGCTATTCAGTTAGTTAATGAAAATTTGGATAATGTAGTTGAACAGGCAATGTCAGTAGCTTATTCTTCAATTTTAAACTTGGATTCATCTCCTAGTTCAGGTAAGTTGTATTTAATTTTTAATATTTAATTTAGTTGATAAGTTGATTATTGAAATAGTAATGATTTTTGTACTAGATTTAATTTCTGTTTGATTTGTTATGCTATAGCCTTTATCATAGTTATGGTTTTGAATTGATTGATTTGAGATTTTTTTGTGTTAGTTTATTTGTTTGTTCAGTAGAAATATAAATATGATTGATGAAGTTATATGTTCATAAGTTTAGGAGTATAGGTTCATTAGTTAGAGTATGTAGGTTCATTAAATGTACTGCTGAGGTTCATTTGATACATGATAGTAATTGATTGTTGAAGCATATTGATTTCTTAAAATTATAGTATAATGTTAGAATGATTTTGTATTCATTAGTATAATGATGTGTTTTGTTAAGTAGAAATATAATTATGATTGATGAAGTAATATGTTCAAAAGTTTAGGAGTATAGGTTCATTAGTTATAGCATATAGGTTCATTAGTTATAATGTTTATGTTCATTAAATGTATTGTTGAGATTCATTTAATATATTATAGCAATTTATAATTGTAGAAGCATATTGATTGCTTAAAATTATAGTATAAGGTTAGAATGATTTTTTATTCATTAGCATAATGTTGTGGTTTTTTTTTTTTTTTTTTACTTTTTCCAGTTGATAATCAAAATATTGTTTGTAGTGATAATTTACTAGGCGTTTTTATGATGTTTGTTGATGAAGTTTATGGGCTTTATAATGATTATGTTTTTAGATTAGGCTTCAGTGTAAGAAAGGGTAAACAAAGGTATAGAGTAGATGGTAAAAGACTGTTAATGAAAAAGTTTTATTGTTCTAAGGCTAGATTAAAAGTGGACACACCAAAAAGGAATAAGTGCTATCCAAAGTTGGATATTCATAGTGGTTGTCAAGCTTTTGTTCAATTTTATATTTATGAGAATGGAGTTTGGACTTTAACAAAACATGTAAAGGAACACAATCATGAGCTATGTGCAGCAAACAAAGTTCTTCTCCTTCATTCGTATAGAGAAATTACAAAGAATCAGCTTATTTATCTTGAGCATTCAAAGAAAAGTAGAGTTCTAGTTACTGATGGGATTAGGTTGCTTAAGAGTCAATCTAGAGGCTCACTATTTGTTGAATTCACTGCTAGAGATGCTTATAATCATTTAGCATTGGAGAATTTAGAGAAATTGGATGGGAACGATTCTAATTCATTAATTGAAATTTTTAAAAGAAGACAATTCAATGAAAAGGACAAGTTTTTCCTAACTCTCGCCATAGACCTTGTATATGACACATAAGGAAAAATTCAAAGAAGAACATAAAGTCCTTAAGAAGTCAAAAAGGATTTGTAGATCTATTCAATTATGTGCTAAAATACATTGATACAAAGGCTAAGTTTCATTTGTATTGGACTAGGTAAATTTTTCTGCTTTTTTTCAGTGAACCTGATTTTTTGATACAATCAACTTGTACTTGTTGTGAAATGAACCTGGATGTTATATGTAATGAATATGCATATCATGTGTTTATTTTTTTAGGTTGTTAAATAATTATAAATGTCACAATAATAGTTGGCTATATAAGCTTTACAAATACAGAGAGTAATGGTGTCCTGCATTTAGCAAAAGTTATTTTTCTAGTGGTATTTTATCATCAAAAAGGTGTGAGAGCACGAATTTATTTTTGTAGAGATTTTTCAGGATTGTTAGATTTTGTGATTTCTATAATTTTTTTGTTGATGTAGTCTCAGATGGAAGAGCAAGGAAAATGGTGAAAATATACATTGTTTAGAAGTAAATTGAAGATGGTTTTGAAAGATATGAAACTATTTTTACATGCTAGAGAAATATATATGATAGAGATTTATTTTTTGTTTGAGGAGCAGTTTTTGAAGGGTACTACATGTCATCAAAATGTGTATTTTTTAAGGAAAACATGATGTTACACTATAAGAAACTGCCTATTTTCCAACAAAATTTATCAACGGAACATATTCCATCATAAATCACTAATGGAATACAGACAAAATGTAAAATTAGAAAAATTCATTCACTCATCAACAAAATAACAATGGAATTGTGTTGATAAATACTGAAAAAAAAAAATTTATCGTCAATTTATGGCGGGAACAATAGCTTGCAAATTTACCAATGGAATACTAACGTATTACCAACAACTTGAACCCAAAACTTAGGCGTAAGAAGTTAGCGCGTGCTTAATTATTTATCCCAGTCCATTGGTGATCCGTCATTAAATAATTATAACATTTTGGTTTCCAATTTATATATCGACGGATTACCGATGGATTTTATTAATCCCACATGGCAGTCTGTCGGAAAATATTAATACATTTAACTTAGCCATTCCCTTTCTTCTTCCTCTGCTCTCTTTTTTCTCTCTTCTCTCTCTTTTCTCCCTCTTCTCCCCATTCTCTGAGTTAATCTCATCCCTTCTTTCCTCTCCAAGTCGCTGTCCAAGTCACCATCGCTGTTTGTGTTGTCCAGCACTATAGTTTTTTTAATTAATTTATTGTTTATAATATTAATTGGATATTTGAATTAGTTTTGTATTTAAATTTGATTTTGTGTTGAATATTTGGTAAATTTGTATGTGTTAATAAGTGTTGAGTATTTAAATTTGTTTTTTTTTTAATTAATGTATTTTTCTGTAAATGTTATGCAATTTTTGTTTTCTCTTTAATTTTATGTAATTTTGGTAATTAGGGTATTTGTGTTAATTTTGGATGTATATAATAATTTTTATAATATTTGATGAATTTATATAATTTTTTCTATTTTTTTATTTTCTTTAAATTTATGTAATTTATGTGTTTTCTTTAATTTTATGTATTCTTGGTAATTAGGGGTATTTGTATTAATTTTGTATGTATATAATAAATTTTATAATATTTGATGAATTTATAAAATTTTGTGTATTTTTTATATTTTTTGTAAATTTTATGTAATTCATTTTTTTATTAATTTTATATATTTTTGCTAATTGGGTGTATTTGTGTTAATTTTGGATGTACATAATAATTTTTATAATATTTGTTAATTATTTTAATTTTTTCTCATTTGATGTAATTATTTTTTTAATTATTTAAATTTTATGTAATTGTTTTTGTTTAATGTGGCAATTTTTATTTAATTTTATATAGTTTAATTTACTTTGTGTAATAATGTTAATTTGGTATTTTGGCACTTTTGAAAATTTAATTTTAATATATATACATAATTTAATGTGGTAAATTGGATGTAAATATATTAGTTGTTTGCTCTCTTGAAAATTAAATATATTTTTTAATTTGATAATTAGTTAGTTTTGATGTCTTAAAATTCTTGTAATTTTGTTTAGCTTATTTGCATTTGCTTTTCCGCTGTGTGATTATTTTTCTATACAACAAGAAGTAGGTATATTAATTTTCTGTATGAAATTAGTAATTTATAATTAAATATGTTTGTGTAATATTTATTTTTTGTATATGTAAATGTTTGTTATGTAAAAGTATGTTATTGTATATTTTGAACACTCGTATATTTTTATATATGTTTATTTGCAATAGACATGTATTTGCATATATCGTACTAAAAATTTTCTACTTGAAAGCAAAGTTAAAGAGACTTTCTTTACAAACATATATAATATGAAAATAAGAATAATATAGAATAAAAATATAAATTAAAAAAGTCTTAATTATAAGCAAGCATAATTAATAGAAAATTTGATATAATGAAAAAACTCAGTTAAATTTCAAAGTTATTAACGTGATAAAAATTACATGGTATATATTCAACCACAAAACTTCAAAGAGATAAAATTGCCAATATAAAAAAAAAAAAAATTATTGCCAATATAAAGAAAAAATTATGTTAGAAAATATTTGAAATAATACAAAAAAAAATAATAGTAATATTTTAAAAAAAGAAAGAAATAATAGGCTTAAAGACCAAATTAGATAATATTCAAAATTTAAAAAAATTAAAATAATTATGATACAGTAAACTAAAAGGAATATTAATAATAGTAATAATAGTTTACAAAAAAAATCCAAAATTATAGTAAACAAAATAATATAATTAAAATTGAAATACATTATATGTAATAATATTTTAAAAAAGAAACAAATAATAGGCTTAAATACCAAATTAGGTAATATTCAAAATAAAAAATTTTAAAAATTATGTATACAGTAAACTAAAAGGAATATTAATAATAGTTTAGAAAAAATATATCCAAAATTACTGTAAAAAAATCCAAAAATTAGGCATAAAAATAATATAATTAAAATTGAAAATAAATTATGTGTAATAATATTTAAAAAAAGAAAAAAATAATTGCCTTAAATAACAAATTAGGTAATATTCAAATTAAAAAAAATTAAAAATTAACAGTAAAGCCCATAGTAAAATTAATAATGCAAAAATAACCATAATGAAAAAAATTACCATGCTGTTAATTCATATAATATTGTGAGTTTCTTGGAATTTATTTTATTAATTTCTGCAATGTGATCAATTCATGTTATATTTATGTATAAATGCTCCTTACTTTGTTGTAACTATGTATTTGGACATTGTAAAATATAATGCCCAAAAATACAGTTAATTATAGGAATTCCTTAATAATGGATTGAAAATGAATAATACATATAGGCTTAACCATAGCTGCCTGTTTGGTGTTCTGCTCGTCGAATGATGAGAGAATACTAATTTGTCCAAAGTGGACAGTTTAGATATTTCATTGTCTAATACAACTTATTGTGCACATTCTATTTTATACTTTATACTAGAAATTTTGGTTATCATCCTCTATACGTTCTCTTAGTGTGTATTGAAAAATGTATAATTTTGGATTTTTTCATTTTAGTGCACTAGGAGAACTGTAGAGAGATGCTATTGAAATTCCAACGGGAGTATGGATATAGAATATTTCAGTATATGGTTATATAGTAATGAATTTCTAAATAGGTTAGGTTTTTACTTTCTAGGCAAGGAGAGATAAGGGGTAGAATTAGATATTTCGAAAAGTAAAACAACAAATGTAATTTACCATATTATTTGTCTCTTTGAATCCAAATTGTTTTAGTTGTTTTCAGGAATTAATCATGAGATCATATAGAAATTGGATGGAAGCAAAATTAGATGTCCATGTAATCATACGAAGTGTCAGAATTGTAGTTATCTAGAACCAAATATAATCATGTTGCATCTTGCATAAAGGGGTTTTGTTCTAGTTTATTACAAATGGTATATACACAATGAAGAAACTGGATTTGGAACTTCAATTACAAATGTAAATCATTTGCTAGCTGATAATGTATACCTCAATGATACTCCATTTGGTGGATATCATATTATGATAATGGATGCTGTTAGGCTGGATTTTGATTGGAGTGGAATGGATGAAGCACTGAATCCAAATTCTTGAAAGTTTTATTACATGTTGGATGTAGCTAATGAGGATTTATGGCTAAGTTGCAGAAAACATTCAAAGTTATCTATTGTTGCATGGCTTCTCAATATCAAAATTGAGCACTATTTATCTAAAAAGTGTTACAATGATATTTTGCAATGGTATAATGAATCATTGCCATATGATAATATGATGGCAGAGAATTTTTATAACATGGAATAGAAATTAAGAACAATTTTATAATTAAGACATCTTCTCAAGCACCTTTTCAAGAAGATGATGATACATTACCTCTGATTGAAATTAATGATGATGAGCCACCTGGAACAGTAAATGATTCTAATGAGTTGTTCATTGAAATAAATGAGGAAGATATTGAATTAGAAGATGAAACAAAGCTACAAATAGAAACTAAATCATCGGAAGATATAATTAAGGAAGATGATACAGATAGCATTGATTCTGAATAGTTTCCTTTCAATGGTAATATATATATATATATATATATATATATATATATATATATATATATATATATATATATATATATATATATATATAGAGAGAGAGAGAGAGAGAGAGAGAGAGAGAGAGAAAGAGAGAGAGAGAGAGAGAGAGAGTTTAGTGATTTTTTTAAAGAAAATTTTTGTTAAATAATCTCGTACCTATATTCAGATGTCTTAATGTGTACCTAGAGATGAGAGTAGGGGGTCAGGGTGTAGGTCGTAGTCGTGTGTCGTGGTCGCAGTCGGACATCTTTATACTAAACATCTATAAGTGAGTGACCTCTATCCCTATCGATATTGTCTTTACCATTTATTTATCCCTCTACTATAGCCCTCTCTATTTTTGTATCCCCTACTTGTTTACATGCCTCCACTTCTGCATCTCCCACTACCACTTCTACACCTCCTACGACCTTCGGTTCCTTCTATATCTGCTTCTTTTACCTTTGCATCTCCGAGCATATTTCCTACACCTCCTTCTACATTAGCCTCTTTTATACCCACTCCTTCTACATCAACTTTTACACCATTTGTTAATGTTGAGACATACATTGCTCCTCCATCAGAGCACACAGAGAGAGGATCACTTTGGTTAATAGAGATATATAATGTTTCTTTTAATATTTTTTTTTGCATTACATTTTTCTGACATTAATTATTTTTTTTTATCAGTTTGCAGTCATCAGGTAAATGCTTATGCGCATTCCACAAAATATTCAAACAAAAGATTAATAAGGATAGATACACCTAGAAGAACATACTAGAGAGGGTGAAGAGATTCTATTGGGAGGAGTTTAAGATAAATCTTAATTTAATTTCTCCTCTAATGAATGATAAGTTATAAATTAAATGTATGGTGATTATTTAATTAATTATTTAAATGCTAATTGAAGTTGTGCTTAAAATATTATAGAAACAATTTCAATAGGTTGCGACGATCAAACTCCTTAGTACAGATAGCATTCAATAAGAAGGCTGCACTATAAAGCAAAAACATGCGTCATGAAGTAAAACATAAGCAAAAGGGAACCTAGATGCTAGATGCAGCATGGGAGAATTGGCACAAACATTAGGGTACTCTCCAGTTCTAAGCGTTGTCTAATCATGCTAGCAAAATAGAATAACAAAGTAAAGTGGTATAGGCTCTGGTCCATCGAGGCACTCTGGTGGATCTATAAAACATTTGGAGCACACTAGACTATTGGTAAATAATTTCATAATCCATTTCATATGATTTTGGAATTATCTACTTATTAGTATATTTGATTGATTTATAATAATAGGCTCATGAGTTAGGATGCAAGGTTCAGCCTATTGATGTCTTTATGTACAAGGTTCAACCTATCTATGTCTTTAAGTACACACACACAAAGAAGTATGATGGGCAGAAATTTATGGATACCATATCTTGGAGGGTTAATAGTAAGTAACATATCAATTAATTAAATTTAAAATAAAATTGTGTAATGCTTTAGTAAATGCTATAGTTTTATGATACTCGCTAATATTTTATATACTACAGGAGAATATTCATAACTTTCATAAGCAGTTGTCTCAGCCTGTTTAGGATCTAGTGAGCCTCGCTAGGTAGATAAGAGAGAGCTATCCTACAAGCTATTGGGGGCTTAGAGAAGGGTAGGATTTATAGTTTCTATTCTTAAGCCCCACATTTTTATGGACATTCAGGTGCTAACACCTCTTTTGCCCTTCCCCCTCTAGTCCTTTCAGCAGAGGACATTTAATAGGAGGTGGATAAATGAGTAGATGAGAGGCTTACCAGCTACCAGGCTGCTGTTAATGTCAGATGTGGGCTATGCATAAATATTCATAATCATTGTCAAAACATACTAGATTAGCTCTTCCCTTCATTCACAGACTCCTATTCTTATATTTCCTGCTCCGTCAATACCTACTCTTGCTGGTGATCATTATGAGGATTATCTCCTCGATGCAGAGGGTGAAGATGAAGATGCAGTGGATCTTATATAGATTTTTTCTTCACTTTTTCAAACATTTTATTTTTTAATGTTATGTACATATTTATATTTATCTTAATTAATGCGATTAATTTTAATTCTTTCATTAATCTAAAATTGTATTAATATAAATATAAATAAAAATAAAAAATAAAAAATTAAATCTAAAAATATATTGAGGATTACTAACGGTATATATTCCATTAGCAAATATACAACAGATTGGTAAATCCTTCATAGAACATTTGCCAATGAACTTTTCTTGGGGAATTTATAGATGATCACTTCTTTTTGCTAGTAAATTATTACCGACCAAATATTTGCCAACGGATATTTTTTGTCAGCAATCTGACAGTAAATATATTCATCAATGAAAATTATATAGTTACCAATGGATTTTTCCATTGGCAATTAGTGTTTTTCTAGTAGTGTTATTTCATGTTTGGTATCCAGGTGTGGATTTTATTTGGCATGAGGTGCATTTTGATTGACAAAACCTATATATAGTTTGCACTTGTAAGATGTTTTTAGAAACAGGTATCCTTTGCTGCTACTGTTTGCTTCTAATGAACGTGAATTATGTTAAAGCAATCTTGGATAAATATGTAATAAGGAGATGGATGAAAGAACTGATTGGTGGCAAAAATATAGATTTCAGTATTAGTTCATCATTAAATGAAAATGAATATCATATTGCTACTTCTATTTGGAGAATACAAATGTCAAGGAAGTTGTAAAAGTTAATTTTAACTAGTGAGCTAAATATGAAAGCTCAAAAACTATATGGGGAAGATTTAGAAATTTAGAAAATGGCATTAGAAATGAGGTTGGGCTTACTTCTTTCATGATGCTCAAAGAACCTCACTTGAAGAAATTCTAAATCCAGGAAAGAGTAGAGCAAAAGCTGAATGAAATAAAATGAAAAAAAAAAAAAGCATAATGGAGAAAAGGTATAATCGAGCAAAAGGGCATAAGAGAAATGCTCGAAGGGCTATATTAGAAACAAAATAAATAGTACAAAGTTCATTTCAAGTAATTTTTTTCACTGTTTGTTAATTGTTCAGCTTTTTATAGATATAAGTTGCTATATATGTTATTATAGAATGACATAGTTAAAAATAAATTTCCAGGATAGTCTTTTGAAAGTTGCTAGGAATGGACATCTTGCATAATCATGTTCTGGTAGCTCTCAATTGATTACTGTTATGCCAGACCCAAATATAAACTATATTTCAATTTTAAATCCTATACAAATAGGGTCCCTTTAATTTTTTAATCCCACATGTTCTATTAATTTCTCATAATTTGTATAAAACATATCATTTAAAATAAATTTTAGAATAAAACAAATTTTTTAAAATGTCTTTAAGTAATATTTTTTAAGTTGCGTTACTAGTGTTATTGAATATTCAGTTTTAAGTTTAGGTTCACTAGTCAAAAAGTTTAAGTTCATCTCATATAAGTAGGAGGTTTATTAGTCATTTCATGTTCATCTTATATAAGTATGAGGTTCATATCTTATATACCATAAACTCTAGGTTTATTAGTCATAAAGTTTAGATTCATCTCATATAAGCATGAGGTTTGTATGTTATATACCATAAAGTTTAAAAAGATGGACAAAATTATAGACACTGTAAATGAAAAATACCATATTACCATAATATTTGCAGTTAAATATTAAACCAAATCCAAAAATCAAACCCTTACCAAACAAACATTTTTAAACCATAACATGAAAACTATGTACAAAACATATTATTTAAAACAAATTTTAAAATAAAACAAAATTTTTAATGTCTTTAAGTATATATTTTTAAGTTGTGTTACTGGTGTTATTGAATGTTTAGTTTTAAGTTTAGGTTCATTAGTCATAAAGTTTAGGTTCATCACATATGAGTATGAAGTTCATTAATAATAAAGTTTAGGTTCATCTCATATAAGTATGAGATTCATATGTCATATATTGTAAAGTTTAAAGAAATGGATAAAATTATAGATATTGTAAATGAAAAATAACATATTACCATAATATTTGCAGTTAAATATTAAACCAAATCCAAAAATCAAAACAAACATTTTTAAACTGTAATATGAAAACTATAATCCTATGAACCTATACCTGTGATAATGAAATAAAAAATTATGAAAACTATTAAAAACTTGAAACTATTAACAATTCTTAATATCACAATCCTATGAACCTATGCCTATGAACCTATTTCTTTTTTATGCTCTCTAGGAATCTCTTCTTTGCTTCATTCATGATAAAGCTTTATAATTATTGATTCCATATGACAAAATTGATGAATAGTACTTTGGCCCTAGAGAGTTCATGAAAATTTTCTGTAAAAACATACAATTATAAAATAATAAGTAAATAATAACATAAGGAATTAATAAATCAAGTAGAAAAAGATTTATATCTTGGATCATTTTTGGTGAAGTTGGAGTTTCAATTATGTCCTTCTCTTTTGTATGTCTCCATATGTCTTACACAATATATTCTGCAATCCATAACATTTTTTTTTATCCTCCAAGGCATTATAAGCATCCTTCAAGTATACTTTTTTACGAATGCTTTTTGTTGCTAGATATTACGCAAATGCTTCAGCCTAAAAGATCGATAAAATGTAATATGATTAGGTTAAAGTTTATGGTGTATAGATTTATGTTATATATAAAAATGGAATTAAATATACAAGTACATTTGCAAAGTATATTAATGAATATGTGTATTAGAATTAATGAATATATAAGGTATTACTTATAAATCTAAAGAAGGTTACTTATAATAAGTCTTGGAGTGCCTTTACACTTCACAATATGTTTTTGGTGTTTTTTGGGAGAGTTCTGTTGTCTATAATTTCAATTTGGGATTTGTCAAAATTGATGCAAATTAGGAAGCAATGTCCGTGGTGAAGAATAACAACGAATACGTATTTTGGAGTTTGATAGTAAGTAGATGAAGGAAAAAAAATTATTTTAAAAAAATTAAATATTATGACAACTAGAAGTATTACTTATAAGGTCTACATCACTTATCTCAATGTTTGACGATCATCTCAATTTGGTATCCAAGTAAGTGTTGAAATTTTCTAATTTTTGCTCAAGACTGATGTTCTTCATGTAATCAACTACTAGTTCTAGTTGAAGTTGAAATAATATGCTAATTATTAATAATAATGATATATAAATTTTTAAGATCTATCTAATTGAAATCAGTACTTACATATGGTCTAGTTGAGCAGAAAACCCTTTTCTTTTTATCAATAGCATGCCTCATGTTCAGCATGTTCATCCTCATGCACCAAATGTCAAGAACCACATTTACTAATAATTTATTCTCATAGAGGCTCCTAATATCTTCCCAGCTAGCCCAATAATCTTCAGCGTTAAATAAAAATTCACTATTCAAAGAATATATATTAGTCAATAATATATACTATATTTATAAGAAATCAATAATGATGTTGTTAGGAGTTAGTCTCACTGTTTTGGAACACATATTCTAGAATCATTCTCTCTTTATAACTAATGTCACTGAGTTATACATCGTACTCACTCTAAAAGAGAGTTCTCAATGACATAGGATGCTTCTTGTACTTCCTTATAGGCCTTTTTTTGCTTTGTATGTCTTTTAGTTCAAACTCAGATTCATTAATTATTCTACAATAAATATGAAGTAAAGTACAAAAAAGAAAAAGTTACAAGTTCATTCATTTAAAATAGATTAATTGAACAAGTAATGAAACTATAAAGTATTGTTAGTGAACCTACATAAGATAGTTGATGAATCTGCATAATAGAAATTATAATTCACATATGCTACTTACAAGATAATGAGCCTCATAGTTATATGTGATGAACCTAAACTTTATGGCTAATGAACCTAAACTATTGATTTAGATTCATTGACAATGCCAGTAACACAACTAAAAAGTATATATTCAACAAGATATTATAATTAAAATACAAATTCAAAAAATATGATACAAGTTCATTATGTTAGAGAAATACAAGTTCACAAACATAGATAACAAATGCAATAAAATACAAGTTTAGATAATAAATTATAACTAAAATAAAAATTTAGGAAACATGCTCATCAAATATTTTCTAATTCTTTTCTTCTTCACTAACTGGTCCAGTTTCTATATGTGGAGTTTGAGGTTCATCTTCTTTTGATTCTATAACATTTTCATTGTATTTCTTAGCAGTGGTGTCTCAAACTCAAAAATCAAAATTTTCTTGTTGACTCTAATCTTCACTTTCATCATTAGGAGTGTGCCCAAATGAAAAGTAGGCATGTCATTCTATTTTTTGCAATTGCTTTCATTGTCTTACTTAATGCCTATTTGAGTTTTGCCATTATGTTTAGAATGTTTGCATCATTGAAGTAGACGTCATCTTCATCTGCAACAGTTGTTTTTTCATTGGTGTCTATGGCAGCTGGTTCATAAGTTTGAGAGCTCGAGACGTTGCTGAACATTCAAATATAGAGTTGAATGTTTTCTTTAACAATTCACTTATTAGATTTAGTCTTCCAATTTTAGCCATTACTTCTCCAAATTCTATAACCATGCTAGCCATTTTTTTTTATAGCATAATTATGAATTTTTTATTATAAATTTGTCATTTTTTCAAAAGATTTTAAGTAATAATAGTTTATGAATTCTAATAGTAAGTGATGAACCTATGTATATAATTTGATGAATATTTATTTTATAACTTATGAACCTAATTACTTAAGTATGTAAATAGAATAAAAACTAAGTTTACCTTTCTAACATTTTTTGATTGTGATGATTCAACTTTCTCGTTTGAAACATTAACATCTTTGTCCTACTCTTCTTCTTTTTCTTTTTCTTCTATTAGTGTTAAGTCTTTCAAGTGTTCTACTACTCTTCCTTTTCCTAGACCTCATGCTTTTAGTTCTTCTTTGACTTTTTCTCTGACTTGTTGAGCAGTTCAATAAGATATTATTTGGAACTATCTTTTAATCAATCTCCTTACTTTGAGCTCTACTCGATTGAGGTAATTGAGCTAGTTGTTGATTAATAAAAAATAAAATATATAATTTATTATTGATTTATAATCATGAATCTGGTAGTAAAAGATAATGCACATTGAAATATTAAGTAATGAACATTTTAAATATATGAAATGAATGAGATTAAATTATAGAATAATTACTAGTAGAAAAGTAGTAGAACTAGTAAAGAAAACTTTCAGTTTTTCCTTCTATGAGGCCTTGTCTGGGCACCGGTCCGATCCACTAAAAGGGATTGAAATGCTCATTTTGGGAAAAGACTCAGGATGGAACCCTTAAGTTTAGAAAAATTGATTTTGAAAAGATTTTAGAGTCACCACCTTAATTTTTTTTATTTGGAAAAACATTAAAGGAAAAAGCCAATTAAATGGCTCCAATTTTATCCCAATAGAAAAAGTGCCTTAGTCCTTGATTACCAAAGAAGATTCAGGGACCAGGTTTTTAGTTTATTTAGAAAAAGAGTTTGACAATTTTAATACAAAATGACTTAAAATAAATTTTATGAACAATTATAAATGCATGAACAATCTAGGATTTATGAACAATACATTTAATAATGAAGAAAGCAATGAGAACAAAATAACAAAAGTAATAAAAGAATTAAATAAAGAAAGCAAATAAAAGAATTAAATTTACAACACAAACCAAGTTAAGGGATACTCCCTCTAGTCTCTGATAGGATTCTAGGGGAATCACACATTCCCTAAATTAATTCTAAAACATCATAATAAAACAAAGAAAAGAGAATAAAACCCAATCTATATGAAGAAGGTGAAGGAGAAGGAAGGTTATTTATTTAATTAGATTTGATGCTTGGAACAAGTTTGCCTATATATCCCTTCAAATGAGAATCAAAATCCATCTATTTGCCTTTTTTGCGAAAGGAGTTTGTTTAATCTTAGCCTTTTATCATATTTTGATTTATTGATTAAAATGAGGGTTGTGTTGATTGATTGATTTTAATTGATTACCAAGTGGAGTTAATTAAATCAGGTTCTAATTAACTATCTTAGCAAACCAAACATTGGGCAAGGAGCCTTAAAACAAGAATCCCAAGGAGGGAATAAAAAATGAAATAAATAAATAAATAAAAAGAAAAGAAATGAGAAAAGAAACTTACCTTGAATGATAGGCAATGACTAGCCTCAAACAGCAAGTGGCGGCTTGCCTTGGATGGCAACTTACATTAGACGGTGGACAATGGCTTGCCTTGGATGGCAGGAAACTTTTGACTTGATTGGTCAACTCGGATAGTCGCAACCCAACTTACTTTACAAAGCAAGGAGCAATAGTAAAGCAAATAAAAAAAAACTTTAGAAATAAAACGCACATTCTTTTTGGTCCAAGCTAAAAAATAATTATTTATTTTAAGATCAAAGGGTTTGATCAAGTAATCTTGAGTGTGGGAATGAGATGGGGGGTTAGTTTATATGGGCTGAAGGTGAAAAAGCTAATTTTTCAATATGGGATCGTGAAATAGAGTAGTGACCAATATGGGCCCTACGATGCCGCATATGGCATATGCAGTCATCAAACTATAACCACATATGACTGTACAGTCACCATATAGGTCTATGTAGTCATTGTACTCTGGGCCTTGAGTCCGCTCGATTTTCTTTTTGACCATTACTAACCTGTTTTAGCTTTTGGGACCTGGGAACCAACTTTACGGGCATATGTAGGTGCAAAATTAAAGGTTCATAGTTGGCCCCTCATCAAAATTGGCTAGTCTTTAAGGCAATTCTAATGATAATGAACTCGAAGATAAGAGATAGAAAAAAGAGCCAAAAGGATGTCAAAGTCAGGATTTAGACATGTTTAGGTGAAAGGCATAGTTGATTTTGCGATACAGGAAGAAGGCAAAAGGAACCACAATGATGTTTAAGGAATTATTCCTAAGCATTAATGGGTGAAAAATGCAATGGGTGATAGATAGAAAAATGGACCACAAAGATGTCTAGCTGATAATTGTTAGACATATATGGATGGAAATGGTGGATTTTGAATAAAAGAGGTAGAAAATAGGAACCACAGGGATGCTTAGGTGATCATTACTAGACATGTATAGATGGAGCTTCAAAAGGACTTTGATAAAAGGGCAAAAATAAGAATACAAGAATGCCTAAGTGATCATTCCTAGACATTTATGGGTGAAATGATCCTAAGGCTATCCTAAGATGATTTAAAAAGTTTTTAAAGAGAAACTAATCCTATGTTAGGTTGATGATCCTAAAGATGTCTTAAGATGGTATGAAAATTTTGAAAGAGAAACCTAGCCCAATGCTGGGTTGATAATCCTAAGGCTATCCTAGGATGGTCTGAAACTTTTAAAAGAGAAACCTAACCTTATGTTAGGTTGATGATTCTAATGTTGTCCTAAGATGGTTTGATTATAAAAAATGATACCTAATTTAGATTTACGGTATGAATCCTAAGGACATCTTATGATGGGTCTGATTAAAAGAGATACCTAATTCAGATTTAAGGTATATATCCTAAGGCTATCCTAGGATGGTCTGAAATTTTTGAAAGAGAAACCTAACCCTATGTTAGGCTGATGATCCTTCTTGACTCATATTAGTGATCCATCTTTCTTTATGAATTTTAACCTAATAATCCATTTTGATTCAAGAGTTTGTTTAATATAAAATGCATATGATTATGCAATGATTAGATACTTTGAGCCTATGAAGGGTCATTTTAGTATGAAAGTGTTGAGCTTTTGGGAGAAAGATACCCCTATTACAAAAAGGTGAATAATTGGAAGGGAGGTGCCTCCATTTTAAAATGATAAAGGAAAGTGGTTTGGCTATTTTGTTTAGATAGACTAACTTAGGGATGGTAGGGTCACACTCAATTTGGACCAGGCATGAGGGCTAGTTTGAAAGGTCTATCAAAGGCTATTAGTCAACCTTAGAGAAAAGCTAGGTGAAATGTAGAAGAGATCAGGCTAGTCAACATGGAAAGGTTTAGGCTAGACTGGTCTTGGAAAAATGTTAGGTGTGGGAATGGATTGGATGGCTAAGTTAAGCTCAGCCTTAGAGAAAATCGTGAATGGAGTCATCTTAGAAGGCTAGGTCAGTTTTGGCTTTGGCTTTAGTCATTTTAGAAGGCTTGATCAAGTTTGACTATAAAGGAGATGAAATTGGCTTAGTCAAGTTTTGGCTTTTTAAAAAGTTCCTTTGAAAGGTTAGGTTTAAGGCTAGGTCAAATTTTGCCTTAAGACTTAACTGGGATGTTAGACTTTGTAGGGGGTCAAACTAAGAGGCTAAGTTTGTCTTAGAGCAAAGGTTAGGCTAGGAAATTATTTTAGGTAGGCTCAGTAGATTTTGGCCTTAGAAGAGATCATAAGCTTCATGGTGAAGGCTTTTAGGAGTGAGCTTCATGGTGAAGGCTTTTTTGTTTGGGCTTCATAGTGAAGGCTTCTTAGTTTGGGCTTTATGGTGAAGGCTTGAAGGCTTTTAGTTAAAAGGCTTTCGGATTTAAGGATAGTTTGACAACTTGAGCTTTTTTGCAAGGGTGCTTTAGACCTCTTTAGAAGATGGTTGGCTTTAGCCTAGGTAGGGTGCTACAAGTTTTGGTCATAAGTATACCATAGACTCATGGATAGGGGTTTGTCCTTTGACATGGTTGCATCAGTTTAAGAGGACTAAGTTGAGAATAGTTTTTAGGCCTTAAGAGACCTTTGATCTCAAGAATCATATGTTTTGCAAAGGAGGCTTGACCTTTCAAGGATAATGAGATGTTTCCCAAAGAGGCATGGGATGAGTTTTGACTGGTTTAGGCCCTTCTTAATCAACTTGAGGATAATAGGCCTTAGAGGATATGCCTTAATTTTGGTTTTACTAAGAAAACTAGCTTTAAGGATAATGAGTCCAGAGAAACTTAGGATTTCTAGTTTTGCCCATAGTGGTATAATTTGCCAAGGAGACTTGGGATGAAACAATATGATTTTTAGGAATGGTTTAGAGGTAGGTTGGAAATTTTGAAAAGGATTATAGAGGTTGTATGGTTTTGCTATTTGTAGCATGATTTATGGAAAAGTGCAAGTCAAGCTATCTTGATGTTTGAGATTGAAGAGACTCTGGGAATGACACATTATTAGTTTGAATATAGATGACATACTGGCTGAAGGAGTGGCTAAAGGACTAGTGAGAGAAGACAACTTAGGGATCATGCCCCTAAATGAAAGATAGGGATGTAATAGATTAGAGACTATGCATTAGCTCTTTGAGCTAAGCTATGGGATGAATTAACAAGAGATGATGACATTCTAAGAAGACATGATCTTATTATTGGATAAAGGTATAAAAGCCAGTATAACTTTAGAGAACGAGTCTCTAATGAAGAAGGATGACTCTAAAGACATAAGACAAAAGGATTGATTAAAGACGATTTGACAACTTTGGACAAAAGAAAAGATGACTAAAATGAGCTTTTTCTCTCTTTCTTAACTCTAATTTCTACCTAACCTGCCCTTTCAAATTTTCAACTTAGTGAGCTTGAATTAATAAAATTTGGGAATAAATATTCCACCATGATTTAGGCTGTTACTTTTCTTTATGTTAAAGGGATTTGACCCTTGAATTTTAGATTTGACAAAGGTCTTCTCTGGACTTATTGCCCCTTATTAAGCTGCATCATTTGATTACCCAAAGTGCAATATGTAATTACATTTACTTGCTCTTTGTGCTTCTATTTGATGAGAGGTCCATTACTTGAGCTTTTTTAATTAGGAGCTAGTGAAGTGATTGTTGATTTGTGAGAATGAGGGCACCTCAAATTCTAATATATGCTTGTTGTGGTGGATTTAATTGACCGTTTGCTTTTTTCTTTTTTTTTCTTTTTTTTCTCTTGCTTTTTTTCTTTTTTGTTCTTTTATTTTATGCTCATCCATATTAGACTAAATAAGAAAGATAAGAAAATAAATGCACAAATGATGAAAAGAAAATATGGATGTATTATTATAAAAAGAAACTTTGTCACAAAATAAAGAAAAGAGATCAACATGGTAGACACAAAATACATGAAAAAGAAAAATAAGACGACAAACTTAGAATTGGATTTAGATTTAGACTTTGAGATTTGGACATCAGACTCAAACTCAGATTTGGAATTTACTCTCAAATAGGTCAGATCAACTGAATTTGAACTCCTCAATATCATACCACATGGGGCTAAGGTAAGGTGAGTTGGGTCCTAATTCCTTATCACTATTTAGATTGGTAGTGGAGAATTCAACTTGAAATGATTTACTTTGGATGTAATCTTTAACCTCTAGCGCAGTTGCAACCAAAGCTCTGAAGGTGGGCATGTATTATGTTAACAAGTAGGCTCGATAAGTCAAGAGTATATTCTTGATAATGATATTCACTTGTTCTTGCTTGGTTGGTCTATCTACCATTTGAGCACCTTTAGATAAGGAACATGGAGAAGGACTCATTTGAAAGCTACTTTATGGTTTCCAAATCACACCTAGTGACATCCACTTCGGAATTATAATGATATTGTCCAGCAAAGGCATGATAAATATCATCCCATGTTCTTTTTTAGCTCTTGTCTAGTGAAAGGAACCATCTCTTAGTAACTCCAGTTAGTGATTATTGGAATAACTGAGCAAGGAGCTCATCGCTAAGTCCTAAAGACTTCATTGCCCCCCATATATAATTTCAAATGGGTCTTAGGGCAAGTAGTTCCATCAAATCTTTCCAATCTAGGCATTTCAAATTTGGGAGGAAGCTTGGCATCAGGGAACAAAATCAAGCTATCCACATCAATTAAGTCATTATAGTGCTTCAAGGATTCAATGGTTTTCTCTATAGCTTCAAGTTTATCCATAAAAAATTTGGTGTCCAAATGAGAGAAAGCCTCCCCACCTTGAAAAGGATCTAGGAGAGAGGAAGAGCTAAAGTGGGTAGTGGTGCTTTGGGCTTGAGTATTGATAAGTTTCTCAAGATAGATTTGGTTTAGATTATGATTAAGATTACTCTTGTTAAGGTTTGTTTGGTTAATCATAGCTCAAACTTCCTTAATGATGGCCTGCCTCATTCCTTCATGTTTTCTTCAAATTGGATCTATTGAGCGGCTAGGACAGCTTGAAAAATGCTCTTCTTGCTTCTTAATAAGGTTAGTCATAAGTGTGATTAAGGCATCCATGTCAACCTGGTTAGTTTTTGGTACCTTGAAACAAAGCCAAAGAAACCTAATAAGTGAAAAGGTGATGGATATATAAGCAAGCAGACTTTGATGGATTACTAGGCCAACTATTTTAGGGTTTAAGGTATAATGGGCCAAGAATTTAGGCTTAGGGCTCTAAAGTTTGGGTATATAAGGCCAAAGGTGTTGGGCTTTAAGATGGTTGTATAGGTTTTAGAGGTTAAGGGTATATTAGGCCAAAGGTATTAGGCTTTAAGGTAATAGGTTAGTTTCTAGATAAGGAATGGCTTTTAGGTAATTTGTTGACACTAGGGTTCTAAAGTGTCAGGGGACATAAGTCAAATTTATGGTTAGGTAGTGGAGATGGGTAGAGATGAGGGTGGAGGTGTATGATGTTAACTAGGTCATTGTTTAGCTAGGGGAGCTATATCAGATTTTAGCTTTAGAAAGTAGGTCAAGATTTAGCTTTAATGGGCTAAAATTTAGTTTAGAAGGCTAGGTTAGAGTTTAGCCTCAAATAACTGGGATCCAATTTATGGATAGTTTACCATTGGCTTAAGGACAGAGAGATCATGGGTTTTCTAATTAGGTTATGGATGTACAATGGATTAAAATGTTCGATGAACCATGGGTTTGGTGACAGCTAGAGAAAAGGTTTGATTGGACTAGACCATGGGCTTAGATGGGCCATGGGTTTGGATAGTACTGTAAAAGATGAAGCCAAATTAATGTTTTGCTTGAGTAAAGACTGTGGATAAGGATGAAACTAGGTTAGTGTTTAGCTTGGTTAAGGATTGTGAGAATGAAAGTTAGGTCAATGTTTAGCTTTAGGTAAGAATTGTGAAGGATGAAAGCTCGGTCAGTGTTTAGCTTAGGTAAGAATTATGAAGAATGAGAGCTAGGTCAATATTTAACTTGGGAAAGGGTTACAAGTGAGGATAAAGCTAGGTTAGTGTTTGGCATGGGAAGGGATTGATGATTAAGATGAAGCTAAATTAGTGTTTAGCTTGGGAAGGATGATCCTAAGCTAGTGTTTAGCTTGGATAAAGATTGTGAGGGGTAAAGCTAGGTCAAATTGTGGATGCAAATAGAGGTACTATGGACAGGTTTACTTTTTACCATGAGTTTGACATGGGTTTAAATTGTTGAACATAGATTAAAGTGGACCATGGGTTTGGGTGTGAAGATGTTTGGATGGAGGTGAGAGGGTTTAGAATGAAGGTGAGGGTGTTTGGGATAGAGGTAAGAGTGTTTATGAGAGAGTTATTTGAATGGAGGTAAGAGTGTTTAACCCTTCTTCGATTTAAGGCTTGATGTAGACTTGAGATGAATACATGCTTAATATGGATGCATGATGTGCATAGGGAAAACATATTATGAGGATGCAAAGGTGGAAGGTTTTCATTATGGTACATACAACCAAAGGTCAAGATCTAGGTTCATTATATGAAAAGGTAAGGGTGGCTTGGATAGGGTACCTATCACATTAGGGCAGCGATATACCTAACCACATATGAGTTAAAGAGCATCGTATGGATCCAATAGTACGTGATTACTCATTACACCTTTGAAAGGATCAAAAGATTCATGACAGGCTAGATGAATTTGCTATTGGTGAATAGATCCAAGGAAGGTTACCTACTTGATGCTACTCACTATCCATTTATTTTCCTAAAACTAGGTTTGCAGGCAAAAAGCCTATACACATGATGCATGAAATTCATTTTTGCTTTAAAAGTGTTGAACTTTGATTTAAACTAATTGGTAATCCTCTTATTTCTTTTGTTAAAATGAGGGGTTCTCCAGTGGAGTCGTCAGTTGTGAGGTATCACCTGAGCACCCGTCCGATCTGCTGAAAGGTGATCGAAATGCTCATTTTGGGAAAAGACTCACTATGGAACTCTTGAGTTCTGAAAGGTTATTTTGAAAAGATGTTAAAGTCGCCATCTTAATTTTATTTTTTATTTAGGGAAAAATCTAATTATATGACTCCAATTTTATCCTAATAGAAAAAATGCACTAGTTCTCAATTACCAAAGAGGATTTAGGGACTATGTTTTTTGGTTTATTTAGAAAAAAAATTTGGATTTTAATACAAAATGACTTAAAATAAATTTCATGAACAATAATAAATGCATGAACAGTTTAGGATGTATGAACAGTTCATTTAATAATAAAGAAAGCAATAAGAAAAAAAATAACAAAAGCAATAAAAGAATTAAATGAAGAAAGCAAATAAAAGAATTAAATTTACAATACAAACCAAATTAGGGGATACTCCCTCTAGTCCCTTATGGGATTCTAAGGGAGTCACACATTCCCCAAACTAATCCTAAAACATCATAATAAAACAAAGAAAAGAGAACAAAACCTAATCTATATGAAGAAGGTGAAAGAGAAGGAAAGTTGTTTATTTTAATTGGATTTGATGCTTGGAACAAGCATGCCTATGTATCCTTTCAAATGGGAATCAAAATCCACGTTGTTCACCTTTCTTGCAAAAAGAGTTTGTTTAGTTTTAGCCTTTTATCATGGTTAAGTTCATTAATTAAAATGAGGATTGTGTTGATTGATTAATTTTAATTGATTATCAAGTGGAGTTAATTAAATCAGGTTCTAATTAACTATCTTAGTAAACCAAACATTAGGCAAAGAGTCTTAGACAAGAATCCTAAGTAGGGAAAATAAAATGAAATAAATAAATAACAAAAGGAAACGAAATAGAAAAGGAAAGTTACCTTGACTAGTGGGTGATGACTAGCCTCAGATGGCAAAAAGCCAGCTTGCCTCAGACGATGGACAGTGGCTTGCCTCAAATAATGAGAAATTTTTGACTTCATAAGTCGGCTAGGAAAGTGGCAACCCAACTTACTTTGCAAAGTAAGGAGCAATAACAAAGCAATAATAAAAAGGAAAAAAAATTTAGAACTTAAAAGCTCATCCTTTCTGTCCAAGCTAAAAAAAATATCTGTTTGCTTTGAGATTAGAGGGTTTGATCAAACAATGTTAAGTGTCGAAATGTGTTGAGGGGTTAGTTTATATAGGCTAAAGGCTAAACATGAAAAAGCTAACTTTTCAATGTGGGATTGTGAAACAGAGCAATGACCTCATATGGGAGCTACTGTGCCTCATGTGGTATGTGCAGTCATCAAAATATAACTAGACGTGCCTGTGCGGTCACCGCATAAGTCCATGTGATCACCGCACTGGTCTTTGCACTCATGGGCTATAAGTCCACCAGTTCAGCCCTTTTTCAATCGTTCTTGACCTGTCTCAACTTTTAGGACCTGGGAACCAACTTTAGGGGTATATGAAGGTGCAAAATTAAGGGTTCACACCTTCCAATCTTGTACTACTTATGTTAGGTTTATCACTGCATATTGGCACCAATTTAGATTTTTTTTTATCTCATTTACATTCATGAGAGAATACATGACCTTATAGTTTAATTTTCTTCTTTGGTGTCATTTGATAATGCTAGAAACTACAAAGATAACAAAGTCTCTCTTAAATTCATCAGAATAGTCTCCTCTTTTCAAAATTTGTATGCCATTCTATTTAGTTGGACTGCTAGCAGCTATACCCTATCTTTCTCTCCATTTTTCCAATAGGTTCACGTATTCTTTTTTTTTAGATATTATTTATTTATCCTCAATTACATCTTTTCTCCTCTTGGAAGCCCCAAAGTGCAGTGCATATCCTTATCAGTTAAGCACTTCTTTTTCTAACATTACTACACACCTACAATAGTTAAAGTTGTCAATCAAGTACTTGCATAAATGTGAATGAAATTCAGATAGTTTCATCTCGAGGAGAGGTCCAAATCATATATCTTTAACTACTTCTCATTGTTTAAGTGATAGTTCACTTATCATGCTGAACAATGTTGTTGGTGACATTCTTATAGGTATGACATTTTTTGATTTGTATCTTTTCTTCTTTGGTTTTACTTGTTGAATTGCTTCCTCTTTAGCATTATTAGGATCACCTTCTCCCTGAACTGCAAAAGTCAGATTTCCATTTTGCTTGATGAATTGGTTCTGCAGAATCAGTATCTTCTTGAATTTGTTATTGCTAAACTAATTCAATAGAATCATATTCTATAGAATTAGAGTCAGTAGGCTTAGGAGCAACTGTTTTCCCTTTTTGATTGTAGTACTTAGAGGAACATCCCACTCTTCTTGTTCATTATTGTGTTTCCTTGGTCTCTTTTTTGTTTTATAGACAACCATTTTTGTTCTCATTTTTCTGCAAAATTATAATCGGAATAGAAAGAATAATTATTAAAGCAATGGATATGTAAATGTTAAATAATGGTCACATTATTTTTGTATAGAAAAATTGTAGGTTCATTAGCTATAATATATATGTGTTCAATAGATATATGGTTAAGGTTCATAAGTTTTAGTTGAAAGTATAAAGTTATAAATTCTAAAGAATATTAACTTTTATATTTGTATTATACATATTGCACAAATTCATCACTTTTTTTTTAAAAGAATAATATAAATTTAAAAGAAATAACGAATTCATAAATATTTTTAACTATATAAAATATAGGTTCATTAGTTATGAAGTCTAGGTTCATTATACATAAACCCTAGGTTCAGTAACATATTTTCTATTTAGGTTGTTTATAGTGGGATTAAATTTATTTCGTTTAATTGAAATGGATGGAAATTTAAATGATTTTGAAGGATTTCAAAAGAAATAGATTTTTTGAAACCCTAACCCTAAAATTTAATCACTGTGATATTGAATCTGAAACAAAAACTATAATTTTCTATATTTTGATGATATTGTTACTTTAGAATGATGAAAATCTAAGATTTAGCACAAAAATCACAAAAAAAAAAAAGAAAAAAAGAGAAATAGTCGTAGAAAACTTACTCACAGTAAAGTAGAGCTCTGATAATGTCAATGATTATGATTATTGAGTTTCTTTATAGAAGACGATGAACTTAATAGAAAGTAGTTTATGTAGTGTAGTAGTGGACGATTTCTAAAATTGAGCGGTTGAAAAATTTTGGAGAAGCAGAGAGGTGAAGATTTCTGATTTGATGGAAATAGGTATGAAGTGTGAAGATGGTGAACAGTGAAGGAGGAACGATTTCTGATTTTTAAAATTTTAAGTTTTAATTAAAAAATAAAAAAAGAAGGCAGTAGAAGGTTTAATAAAACGGTATTTTGGATCTACATCCATGATGCAAGCTAAATCTGAATCCATAATACAAGAACTCTATTATCATATCAGAGTTTGAATATTATCTATATTAAATTTTCTCTCCCCAATCCTAAAAAAAATAACATTACAATATTACAAAAGAAATTTACTTAGTGTTTTATTTTAATTATATTAATATTTCCTTGTATCTAAACGTCATATAATATATTCTTTCAACAAAAAAAAAATCACTTTCTCAATTTTTATTAATTTTATAAATATCAATATTATATTAATTATATTTATTGCGTTATGTTATATTTATGGTTTGCATAAATTTGTCACCAAACTATATATTTACCTATTATTTATTTTCAAAATTAGTGTATATAGTGAAATGAAGTAAGTACAAATAATATTATAGATAAAGTAAGAGAATTACTATTAAAATAATAGCATTAAATAATTAATCTCACCTAAAAAATATAAATATATTTTATAGAATTTTTAAAAGAAAATATATAAAATAGATTGGTTTTTACTAATCCAATTAATTTCAAAAATTTAATTAGATTATATTGTTTCTTCACTTTCAATTTATCTATAATAATTTTATATTTATAATTTTATTTTCATGTATATTATATATCAAAAAATATAACATGGATACACATGTTCAATGACTAATTTATTATAAGTTAACTATATATATATATATATATATATATATATATATATATATATATATATATACTTAATTTTTTTTTAACATGTTTTGCACATTGGTCTCTATTATGACTCGTTACAACTTATTAGAAATATAAACACTTATTCTAAACTTCACTTTTTTCTTATTAAAGAATTAATAACTAGTTTTTTTTGTTACTTAAGTACAAAATTATATACTTTTGTATTAAATGAAAATTTCAATTAAAATGCTATAAAATTTCTCAAATAAATATCATGAGACTGAAATCTTATTAGGCGATTCTTAGGATTATGATGGAGAAATATCTATATAATATTATTATTAAATTCACTTTAATTATTGAATCTAAATTAAGTTAAATTTTTATGTAAAAATCTAAAAATTCAACGAAAATGTATAAATATTATCTAAGTTATATAGTTGTGCATGTTAATATAATTAAACTGATGAGACAAAATAATTATAGATTATATATGAATATATGAATATATTTTAAAGGGAAATAAAGTATTGAAAAGAGATGAGTCAAGCATATCTAAATAAATTGTTCTTTACAATTTTAAATAATATTTTTATGTTCAAAAATATGTTAGAGAAAAGAAAGTAAAGGAATTGATAGATACATTTCATTATAATGTTTTAATTTATTTTATTATTTTTATGTTGTCTGATTATTAGTTATATATTGATTTCCATGTTAATACTCAGTACATCTATTGTGCTCTTATAATTTTAATGTAAGTTGTATATTTTTATTAGTTTTATTAAACTTGATTTTTTTAACATATTATAACTTAATCTCCCTTCCTCCAGAAAGTCAACAATCTTTCCATTGTTTATATGTCTCATTATTTTAAAAATCGTACCAATATTGAACTAGATAGGTTTATAGAATACATTATTTTTTTCTTTATTTTAATAAAAGACCTATTAGACATTCAATTAATCTAATACTAATTGTATGCAATTGAATTATCATGTGATATCATATATCATAAGTCCAAAAAATCTTTAATTTAATGGTTATATTAATAAATCTCTAGTTTATAAAATACATTAATTTTTTTTTATTTCAATAAATGACTTATAATACGTTCACATTAGGATTAATGCATCACTTGTGAATTTAATATTAATATTAATTCAATATTAATTGTATGAAATTGATTTATTATGTGATATCATATTATATTATAAGTCTAAAAAATATCTATTTAATGGTTATATCACAACAAATACTTGTCAATATTTTAAATTCGATATTACAAATAATAACAGTTACATATAATCATTAAATTAAGAATTTTTCATTTTGATTTTCCTATTTAATTAATTTTTAAGAATTATTAAATACACTCCGTAAATTTTAAATATACTCATTTTACTTTTAATATATTGATTCATATTTTATATGTTGTAGGTTTATATTTTTTTTCGCTTGACTTTCAGTGTAAGTGCTTTTGATAATATTGATTTATTTATATTTAATAAATAAATATTTTATTAATTTATTTTTTTGGATATCAATACAATTATCATTCAAATTTTACTTTTTTAATAATTGTATAGGTTAATTTTGCATTATTTTTATATATAGAAAAAAAAACTAATTTTAAACTTAAAAAAAATAAATCGTAGTTCATTACACATATTTTTTAATTTTTGTAAGCCTAAAATTAATTTTCAATTTCATTCAAAATGAATTATGACTTTTTAATGAAAACTTAAAAATATAATATATATGGTTAAATAAATTGAAAATATTCAATATATTATATATTATTTTCAATTGACTTTCAATTTTAATAAATTTTGAATTTCTTCTGCAATAAAAAAAAAGTAAATTTAAGTGTTTATAAAATGTAATAAATTAATTTTTTAAAAAAAGAATATACCATTTTAAATAGAAATTTTGATATTTAATAATAAAATAATAGGATTTTGCTCATTATTATTAAATGAACTCTCGATTAGTGTATCTTCTTAATTAAATTAAAAGTAATTTTTTTAATTTACAATAGAATTTTCTCAAAGTCAAATTAGAATTTTTTTTAACTTGTTAATATTCGAACAATGAAAATTAAATTGGAATTTCTCTAACTTCTTAATATTTGAAATAATATTAAAAAATAAATTATTCTAATTAAATTTATTTATACAAACAATTATTTTTTTGAAAGCATAAAAATTATTAATAATGGTTGAAACAAATAATTTTAAAATTTGTAATGGGATAAAGTAATAATTTACACAATAAAAGTCAAATTAAAATTTCTCTAACTTCTTAATATTTAAAAAAATAAAAAATATAAATTATTCTAATTGAATTCTTTTTATTTAAATTAAATATAATTAATTATATATTAAATAATTATTAATTACACAAACAGTATATAACTTTATTTTAATTTTTTATTTTATTATAAAAATTTTATTTTTCTGCCAATAAATTCAATATTTATGCATTTAAAACCGTTCTTATATATATATATATATAATGCGTGTTCATGCCAAATTGATAAATTTATATTATATGTATTCGTCCTGTCATCCATATGTGAATAATTGGGCAAAAAAAATGTAAATAATAAGTGTTACAAACTTGTGGATCGTAATATATATATATATAGAGAGAGAGAGAGAGAGAGAGAGAGAGAGAGAGATTTAATTACTAATAAACAAATTTATACTGTAAGTGTTCGTACATTCATCCACGACATAATTAACTATTGAATAATCAGAACATAATAAATGAATTTTATTTTAAAACATAATATATTAATTATATATTTATTTCCTAATTGAAGGACGATTAACAATCCTAAAAAATAACATATTATTTATATAATTTTAATTAATTTATTAATTAATAAATTACCAATCATAAAATATGATATATTAATTATATATTTATTTTCCTTAATAAATAATAATTAATTATCCTAAAAAATAATATTATTATTTATATAAATTAATTTATTAATTATTAAATTACAAAACTAACCTCTATTTAGAAGAACGATTAGTTAAAAATTCATAAAATATCTTTATAAATGTGTCTATTCTCTTTTTGTACATTTATATATCATTTATGTATATATGAGAAAATTTTTAGTTCTTATTGATATAGTTATTTTATATATATCAAATCAGTCAATATAATTGATATTTTAAAATTTTATTATGCATATACCCGTTATTTTGTGGAATGCAACGGCATCAATATCATTTTTATATTTATATGTAATTATTCTACTAGACTTAGTGTATCAACCAATTATTACAAAAAAATTATGTGATTATTCTATTAGACTTTGCAGAAAATAAGTGGACTACTATTACATAGAGCGGAATCTGTATTCACATCAGCAATTCTGCCAAGTATGAAATAAACATTCATGGATTTCTAAATTTATAAAACTGAAAAAAATAATAAAAACAAAAAGGTTATGCATTGTTCCTCATTTCTATTTTCATTAGTAGAACATGAGTTGAAAATTGTAAAAAGTAAAACAAAAGAGAAAAAAAATTGAAAAAAAAGGGGAAAACAGTGAGGTTGAATTACAAAAAAAAGCCTTTCTTTCCCTCCATTATTTCTGTCTTTTGTAATTATCTCCGTGTTTCCTTATCTAATTAAGCTCTTGGTGCCTCTCTGGCTATCACGGGTAGCTGAGAAGTTGGGACACTAACAGCCACAGCCACTAATTGCTGATTTCTTTGCATTTCTATGTCATTTGTTCATCTTCTTGAGCATTATTGCCTTTAATGGTTTCTGGGATTGCCTTAACTTCTTTTTCTTTGTATTCCTTGAACTTGCCCCACAGAACTGCGTAAAGTCCTGCCACAATCAGTATAGCACCTAGAACACTGTAAGAATAGTGAAATTAATGAAATTAGTGGCAGGTTAAATCAAATCACTAATTGGGGGAAAAAGGGTATTAGGATTCTTGATTTCATTTAAAAATTAATTAATTAACATTCAAGAAAAAAAAAGAAATTACCCTCCAAGATAAATCTTTTCAGTGAGAATGAAAGAACCCATGATTGCCACTATGATCATCATAAAGGGCTAAAAGCAGTGACAAAGACTGGTCCTCTTTTCTGCATTACAAGTCCTTGGACATAATATGCAATGCTTGATGACACAATTCCCTGTATTAATAAAAATATCGCTTTTATTAATTAGCATGCATTCATAATAGACATGGATATATATTGAGTGAGATTGAGAGAAACTCACAGCATAAGCAGCAGCAAGAAGATTCATGTCCCAGCCAATGATCCAAACAGAGGTCTTATGCTCCATTACAAGGGTGACAACTATGGATTGTAGTGTGCCCATAAAGCAGACAAGGGAAGTAAGTGAGAGCTGAGCTGAATACCTCTTGAGTGTCACTACCTATAAAAGAATTTCAGTCACACAATCATAATTAATTACCAATTTATAACACTATTCAAAATTTAACTTTCTTTGGAAAATTAACCTTTGTTAATTACCTGGAGAATGAAAAATGAGGCCCAAGCAAGAGTGGCAAGAATGAGAAGAATAGAACCCTTAAACCAGTCTTTGTCAGAGGATCCATTAGAGGTAGCGGTAGGGGATGTCTGGGCATGGACATTCTGAGACCAAATCAAATTAATGACATGACCTTTGTACAATGTCATCAACATAGCTCCAACCACTGTCACGATAGTTCCGATCACTTTTGCTTGGCATCTTACTTTCTTAATATTCACTTTCTCCATTCTATAATTTTTTATCAAGTATATTAATTTAATTTTGTCAGGCTAAAACGAAAAGCAGAGGAAAACAGAGTCAAGTACGGCAAGAAATTATTGCATAGGACGTCCTATGATCCTTTTACTGTGAGTAATAGGAGCAAGGGACGATATCCATTTAATAATATTTAACTTGGATTGTCGATATATACCGGCAAAGTACTGCCATCACAAATGTCATTGCTGGTAGCATGTTGCTTATGGCACAAGAGAAAGTAGGAGAAGTGAATTTTAGTCCCGCATAGTAGAAGTTTTGATCAATGACAGGCCTGTGAGACCAACAAGAGACAAAAATTAATATAATTTATCTTCTATTTATCTACTAGTTGAACTGTATAAATTAGATCTAATAAGCCTTTAGTTTATAATGGAACTTGCAGTTGGTTAGGTAAATGGTGATATTCAAAATGCACCATGGAAATTCTAGGTTGTTTTTCAAAAGATTAAGTTGTTTAGAGATAGACTATTCTTATCTTCCATTGGTCATGTACTAAGAGATGCAAACCATTCGGCTAATTCCCTAGCCAGGCAACCATTGTCTAGATGTGAAGATTTCATTGTCTTCTTCTAACATTTCTGTAATCCTTACCTTTTCGCTTTTCTTTAGTTTCTGTTAACTTATTTTCTTATTTGGTGTATGGCTTTTTAGCCAAATTCTGTGTATGCCTTCTTAAACAATTTCTGTACTAAATATATAATTGTACTTACAACTAGAACTACTTTAATATAAGCTAACAAAAAAAAACTTTAGTTTAGTGGTATTAGAATCGTACTAGAGAGTTCTGAGTTTGAGTTCAGTTAAAAATAAATTAAAAAAAAAAGATTATGACTGTTAAAACAAAATATACGAACCCAAGAAGACCCAGAACAAAGATTTGCATGAAAATGGGAAATGTAATCTTTGGCCTCACTTTCCTGTACATAAACAAACAAAAACTGAATAAATGTTGGCTTTCCAACTCTTTAGTAATGTATGTATAATATATTATATATATATCACACCTCTCAAGAATAATAGCGAAGGGAGCAGTAACAGCGGTGGCGAAGGCGTGCCTGTAGACAACAAGCACGTAATGACTCATTCCTTGGTTAAGGGAAACCTTAGTTATGATGTTCATGCCAGCATACCCAAATTGCAAAGATATCATGGCTATGTAAGGCTTACACTTTTGAATAAAATTGCCAAAACATCCATTTCCCTCCATTTTTTACTATCTTTTTTGGGTTCTAGATCTTGTAGAAGGAAACAAGAGGAAGATAAAGAACTCAAGCAAGAAAAGAGGAATAACGCTACAAGTTGCTTGTTGTGTCTCCTAAGGAAAAGAAGTGGAATGAGGTCACTATATATGCATGCCAGGAGAGGAAAGGAGGGCCTCCAAAAAAAAAATAAAAAAAATAGCAGTATAATTTTATTTTTTTCCCTTGAAAAAAGCTACATAGAAAATTTTATAGGTGTATAGATTATCAAAGGAGAGACGGGTCTCCAAAAAAGATAGTGGTAAGGTTATCTTTTCCTTTTAAAACACAAAGAAAAGCAGGATAAGATTATCTTTTCCTTTTAAAACACAAAGAAAATCAGCATCTACAATTTTGTTTTTTTGTTTAAGGTATGTTTTATTACACTTATTAAAAAGTATATTTATCGAAAAGTAAATTTTTCATAAAGTTATTTTTTAGAAATTAAATTTTCTGAGAAATAATTATTCATTTAGTTTGTATATTACTTCATGAAAAGTAAATCTTTTTATTTAATTTAATAATAAAAAAGATAATAATACTTTACCCCGCTACTTAACCCTATTTAATAGATAATAGATATGTCAATTTATATTTATTTTAATTAAAAAAGTATAACTTTCTTAATTTCTTTAAAGAAATGTACTTCTCCCAAGAAGTAAACACCCTTTTTTCAAATTTTTTTTTTCAATAATAACTAATAAATAAACTAAAATTTTCTAGTTATTAGAAATTTCTACTTTTTTAATTTATTTACTCCATACCAAATAATACCTAAAATTAAAGTTGTATTTCGGTTTAGTTTTAGCATATTGTATCAAATTTACTTCCTTCATTGCCGTCAAAAACAGATTATTGATGTTAGGATGAGAGAATAAGGAATTCATAAAAAAAAATATTTGTGGTTAAAAAAATATTTTATTTACCGTCTATTTCTAAAAAAATTAAATCTCGATACATAATAAGTAAATCTTATTTAGACAAAATGTGTAAACTCTATAATATGTTTTTTATTTTTAAATTATCTTTTTAATCTAATTAATCTCATTAAATCAGTAAAATTGGTTATAAAAAACATTGATTTGTGGCGTGTGAGGATCTCTTCTGTCACTTGGGAGAGTTGCACCAAAGGCAACATGCAACTGAATTTAGCTAAAGACATCAAAATAAGAGGGTGATATCTGTGGATTGCACGTGGCAACAAATAAGGAGTGGGTTGAATTGGGGATGGTAATCACTTAGTGGTGAAGGATTTGAGAGCTGACGAAAGAGGATTGAGTTTGGTGCTTGCTGATGCCAATGGAAGAAGGAGGAGGAGGGAGCAAAAGTAAAAATGTTCATTTATGGTGGTGGTGGTGGTGGCCCATCCACGTACGCTTGTGGGTCTCAGATGTTTTACTTTGCTAAGACGCGGCAATACGACGCATCTTCAAAAATTTTTAACCCAAAGCCGGTAATTGGTATTAGAGGCATTCAATATTTTTAATCATTATTATTATAATTATTATTACAGGTCATGCCCTTTTTTTTTTTTTTTTTTTTGCAAACAAAAGTTTTACCAGTAGGATATGAATTGATTTAACGACTTGTACAATTGTGAAACGGGGAATATTCACAAATGACAACTCCCCTTTTTTCTTGAATAAATTTCAAGCGTGCATATGTAGAATTGTATCTTTGAAAAAGTTGATTCTTTATATTGGTTTCTGAATCTTGTACTTCGGGGTCATTTGATAAGGTATTAAACATTTTTATTCCGACATGTTAAAATTTTGTTAAAAAAGAAAATAATTAAAATTTATTATAAATAAATTATTATATATGAATATTACAGAAAACATCACTGAGTATCTATTTTAGAGAGTTCATAGAATATAGCATTTCAATAATTTTATATACACCAAACTTTGGTTATTTCTATATATAAAGAAAGTTAAGATTTGATGAGGGACAAAATGCCAAACTGGGCCCAAGCCTAATAGAAAAATAAATCTAGACCAACCCAAGTATGAGAGAAATTTTTCGCTCATTGTTTTGAAACCAAATCTAAAGCAAACTAGTAATGCGAACTGAATCAAGATCAAACTATAAGCCAGGATTCTTGTCCGAACAGGTCAAGGATATGTAATATATTGATACCTCAATTGTAAAGGCTTAAAGGCAAATTCAATAATATTATAGCTAAACCAAGCTCAACAAAATTCTCTGAATATTCAAGTTATTCAACTTAGTTTCATTCAACATCAGCCAATCTAATTACATTTCGTTTGTCCAATTAACACTCGTTTGATCGAATTCAGCTCAATCAAATTGGCGCCTTCTGTAGGAAATGATTAATTGAATTGTATCCTCAAGAAATTATTCACAGTTTTTGCAAGAATCTCCATCATGTCAAGTAGAGGTCATGGTGATATAGGTAAACCTTCCTAGGGACCTTAAACTTATTCTGAGACCCAGAACCAGGATAAGATTCACACTCCCACCACAGGTTGCACGGGACTTACTACATTAGTGCAACACTATAAACTCAACTCTACCATTATTGGAACAAGTAGTAATCAATCTATGGTCTATTAAAGATCATTACTAATTAATTACAGGTTATTATTATAAGCCATTTAACAAATTCTTAAATTTAGTTTTAAGTTTAAAAACAAAATTCATTTACTATATTTTAAGTTTTTATTTTTAGTATAAAATTATGTATAAATATGTTGTGAAGATTTCATTTATTCATCAATTCAATATCATCAAGCAAAAAACAATTAAATAAGAATTGTTTTTCTTTTCTTCCACTTGTTTAATAATTATTATTATTTAGCTCTCATAAAAATCTTCAATTGGTATTAGAGCCAATCGATCGTGGATCGTATTTTCTAAAATTTGTGTACAAATTAGTTGTACGTAAAATTTTTTTATCTCGTGCACAGTTTGGAACTGTGAAGTTTTATTGGTTTGGAACCACACTTACTTGGTTAATTGCGACACTGCTCAAACCAAGTCACAATGGCAGAATCAAGTAATGTTGGTATTATTAAAAAATTAAATAATAATAATTATAGCATGTGGAAGACTTGCATGGAATCATACTTGCAAGGTCAAGATCTGTGGGAAGTTGTTGTTGGGATAGAGGTCACACCACCTCCAGAAGATGATAGCAATAATCTTAGAAAATGGAAGATTAAAGTTGGAAAAGCCATGTTCACAATTAAAACTATTATAGAAGAGGACATGATGGAGTACATCAGGGAAGCTATAACACCCAAGCAAGCCTGGGATTCTCTTGCATCATGATTCATAAAAAGAAATGACACAAGACTTCAATTGTTAGAAAATGAACTAATGTCTATCTCACAACAAGATATGACGATTAGTCAATATTTTACCAAGGTGAAGTCTTTATGCAGAGAAATTGCTGAGTTGGATGAGGCATTCAAAATTATCAGTGAAAGAATGAGGCGAATTATTATACATGGCTTACGTCCCGAGTACAGGGGATTTGTTACTACAGTTCAAGGTTGGCCCACACAACCTTCAATCGAAGAATTAGAGAATTTACTGGCTAGTTAAGAAACTCTAGCAAAACAAATGGCTAGAGTGTCTTTGAATACTGAAGAAGTTTCACTCTTCGCTAATAGAAGGAAGAATAAAACTTGTAATCAAACTAGAGGGAAGATACAAGAGAATCCACAAGCAGGGGGAGCTCAACAGAAGCAATACCAGCAAAGTAAACAGTCTAAACAGTTTAGACGTCAAAATGGCGAATGTTTCAATTGTGGCAAGAAGGGACATTTGCGAAGGATTGCTGGTCTAAGAAAAAAATTGAAAGTAATGCAACAACTGTAATCAATCATCAACAAGTTGAGCCTGAGTGGGATGCTAAAGCATTGTTTACAACTATAGAAACAATGCAAAAGCAAGATTATAATAATTTAGAAGTTATGGAAGTTCTAAGTCTCATGACTACCATAGTGGAGGAAGAAAAAGAGCAAGTCTCTAGTGCCTCCACTTTTCAAAGAATTAATTATGAGAAGGATTGGATCTTTGATTCTGGGTGTTCCAGTCATATGACAGGAGACAAGGAGAAGCTTTGCAATATTTTATAGTACAAAGGCAAGTGAGTTGTAGTGATTGCAAATAACTTGCAGTTACCAATTACTCATGTTGAAAACATAGTAATCAATTCAAGTCAAAAGCAAGTAAAATTAAATGATGTTTATAAAGTATCAAGGATGAAAAAGAATCTTATGTCAGTTTCACAACTTACAGATATTGGCAAGTTTGTTGTGTTTGGCCCGAATGATGTTAAAGTTTGTCAACAAGTCAAAATAGTTGATAAACCAATAATGAAAGGACAAAAGATAGACTCTAATAGATGCTTATGTAGAGAAGACAAAAGGGGGTGATACAACTGACTTGTGGCATGCATGGCTAGGACATGTTAATTATCATAAGCTAAAGATGATGATGAACAAATCCATATGAAGAGGGCTACCTAATCTTGATGTCCGTACTAATGTGGTTTGTGCTAGATGTCAGTATGGAAAGGCACACCAACTTCCATATGAGGAGTCACCATTCAGAGCCAAACATCCATTAGAGTTTATCCACTCTGATGTGTTTGGTAAAGTGAAGCAATCATCAATCAATGATATGCACTACATGGTGACATTTATTGATGATTATTCGAGGTATGTCTAGGTCTATTTCATGAAAGAAAAGTCTAAAACTCTAGAAAAATTTAAAGAATTCAAGTTGATGATTGAAAGTGAAGTGGGAAACAAAATCTAGTGTCTTCGTACTAATAATGGGGGAGAATACATCTCTGCTGAGTTCTCAAGTTATCTTATCCAATGCAAGATTAGGTGACAATTGACTTGTCCAAACACATACAACAAAATGGTGTTGCAGAGAGAAAAAACAAGCATTTAGCAGAAATATGTAGGAGTATGTTGCATGCCAAGAATGTCCTTAGGAGATTTTGGGCTGAATGCATGAGAACAACAGCTTATATAATCAATAGACTTCCTTAGCCAAAGATGGAATTTATGTCTCCATTTGAGAAGTTGTGGAATATGAAACCTACGGTGAGCCACTTTAAAGTATTTGGCTATATGTGCTATGTATTTGTACCTGATCATCTACGTAGCAAGTTTGATAAGAAGGCAATCCAATGTATCTTTGTGGGCTATGATGAGCATAGAAAAGGGTGGAGATGTTGAAATGTTGTGTTTGATGAGACATCATCATAGTGGACCCTAGAATATGTTGTACTTCCTCAGACAAAAGAGGTGGAACAATTTCAAGAAAAGGAGAAGACAAAAGAGGTTCAATAGAGTTCAAAGACTACAATACAGTCACAATCTCAAGAGACACTATGGCATATGGGTGTTTATAAAAAAATAGAGAGTCAACTAGTAGAAGAGATGCTAGAAGAACAACCACCGCAATTGAGAAGATCAACGAGGCCTAAAAAGCCAAATCCTAAGTATGCCAATATTGCACTAGTAGAAGAGGAAAGAGAGCCTAGATCCTATGAAGAGGCATTATGGAAGGTTGAATGGAGAAAGGCCATAGAGGAAGAGATCAAAGCCTTGTTGAAAATCAAACTTGGGACTTGGTGCCAAAACCTAGAGATGTGAAGCCTATTACATGTAAATGGGTGTATAAGATCAAGACTCGTCCAAATGGATTAATTGAGAGATACAAAGCACATTTGGTAGCACGAGGATTCTCACAACAGTATCAATTAGACTATGATGAAATGTTTAGTCTAGTAGCCAAGATTTCAACTATTCATGTTTTATTGGCACTCACTGCAAGTAAATCTTGGAACTTGTGGTAGATGAATGTTAAAAATGCCTTTCTAAATGGAGAGTTGGATTGAGAAGTGTTCATTGAGCAACCAAAAGGATTTGAGAACAAACTCTATCCTGATTATGTTTACAAATTAAAGAAGGCATTGTATGGGTTAAAACAAGCCCTTAGAGCTTGGTATGGCAAGATTATTGAATTTCTCATTCATAGTGGTTATATAATTGCACTAGCGGATTCGAGCTTATTTGTCAAAGCTCGAGAAAGGAAGCTAGGAACAATCTTAGTCTATGTGGATGATCTTATCATAACTGGAGATGATGAGGAAGAAATCTAGTAGATAAAAGAGAACATGTCGATTCGCTTCCAGATGAAAGAACTTGGAGAGTCGAATCACTTTCTAGGATTGGAGGTAGAACGCACAAAGGAAGGGATTTTCTTATGCCAACAAAAGTATGCTAGAAAACTTCTCCATAAATTTGGTATGCTTGATTGTAAACCTCTTACTCTTCCTATAGATGTGAACTCCAAACTGAGTATGGAAGAAGGGAAACATTTGGAGGACTCTATAATGTATCGGCAGATAGTTGGCAATTTAATTTATCTGATACTTACAAGGCCAGATATTGCATTTGCAGTTGGAATTGTTAGTCGATTTATGCAAAATCCTAAAAAGCCTCACTTAGAGATAGTTCGAAGAATTTTGAGATACGTCAAAGGAACACATGATCTCGGTTTATTCTACAAGAGTGGAATACCTTGCAAATTGGAAGGACATTGTGATGCTGACTATGCTGGTGATTATGACACATGTACGTCAACTATTGGTTATGTGTTCAATTTAGGTTTTGGAGCTATTATTTGATGCAGTAAAAGGCAACCAACAATATCACTTTCAATAATAGAGCCAGAATATCGAGCAACAACAATGGCAGCACAAGAAAGCACTTAGTTAGCACAATTGATGGAAAATTTACACCAACCAGTAAATTTTTCGATTTCGTTACATTGTGATAATCAGTCTACAATTTGTTTAGTTGAAAATCTAGTCTTTCATATAAGGACGAAGCATATAAAAGTGCAATATCACTTCATACGAGAAAAATCTCTAGCAGGAAAGATCAAAGTGATTCAAGTAAAGACAAAAGACTAACTAGCAGATATTTTCACTAAGAGGCTTAACAATGAAAAATTGGAAAAATTTCGAAAGCAGCTGAAGATGATTTCGAGAAGAAATTTCAAAGGAAAAATTAGTAATGAGGGCGAGCGTTAAAGATCATTACTAATTAATCACAGGCTATTATTATAAGCCATTTAACAAATTGTTAAATTTAGTTTTAATTTTAAGAATGAAATTCATTTACTATATTTTAAGTTTTTATTTTTAGTATAAAATTGTGTATAAATATGTTGTGAAGATTTCATTTATTCATCAATTCAATATCATCAAGTAGAAAACAATTAAATAAGAATTGTTTTTCTTTTCTTCCACTTGTTTAATAATTATTATTATTTAGCTCTCATAAAAATCTTCATAGTCCTGACACTAGAAGCTGTGTCTATATTGCAATTATTAGTAACAGCATTACAGACCGTGCAAAGTACCTCAATACCTGATGCTTGAGTTGACATAGAAATAATACTAGAAGGAGACTTAAACCGAAGATTAGACTTCAAGCAAACACCTCAAGAGGATCCAGAGAAGGATAGTCGAGCTGAGCGAAGCAAAGGAAAAAGGTCTAAAACAGTTAGATCTTAGCTTGGAAGTCCATCTCGTGATTAAGAAGACACCTTTTTACTTAAAAGGATGCACCTTATTAGCCAAGATTGAAGTGTCTGTACTATAAGCCAAAGTCGAAGCCTGGATAGAAGAGGGACATAAGAAAGGGATGAACAAGATAGGAATAAGTAAGGAGATAGGAGATATAAGAAAAGGTACAAGGAGTACGAATAGAGTTCTTCTGAGTCCTCATCCCAAAGCAAAAGTCGAGATGAATAAAAGGCGGCTAGCTAGAGAAACACAGAAGATATCAGGGAAATAGTTAGAAAATTCTTAGATGAACTCGCTAGAGATTCAAGAAGGAAGTCAGTGGATAAAAGCCTCAGTCTAGCATTGAAATCTCCTTTTACTAAGTCGATCCAAGAATATAAAATGCTTAGCAAGTTCAAGCCTCCAGCATTGAAAAAGTACAGTGGTGAAATAGATCCCAGGTCCATATAATGGACTACAAGCATGATGTCGAGCTTCAAACAAGAATTGACGAGGTGCTATGCAGAGTCTTTCAAGGCTCACTAAAATGAGCGGCGGCTAGGTGATTTGATAGCCTTAAAGAAAAAAGTATCCCAAATTTCGATTAGCTCACTACCATTTTCATTTAAAGATTTGCAGCTAGTATCCTTATAGAAAGACAAAATCAAAGCCTATAAGTTGTTACCCAGAAAGAAGGGGAATCCTTAAGGGACTACATAGCTTGCTTTAATAGGGAAGCTCTAAAGGTCACCTGCCTAGATCAAGCATGAGCAGTAGAAGCACTGCAAAATGGTACTATTCATACTAATTACTTTAAAGGGCTATGCAAACATATGCCCACCACACTAGAAAAGGCCATTGCAATTAGCCAAAAGTACATCAAACAAGATGATGACTTTGTCTTCAAGAAGAAAAGAATAGGGGAAGCTCCTGTGAGGTCTCGCCCAAGCACTGGCCTAATCCATTAAAGAGAATTGGGATGCTCATTAGGGTTTAGACTCACGATAGAACCCTTAGGTTCGGATTGGTTGATTTTGAAAATGATTTAGGAGTCACCACCCTAATTTATTTTTTAAATGGGAAAATTAAGGAAAAACCCAATTGACTCTAATTCATTAATTTTCAATTAATTTACCCAAGGATAAAATCACTAGTCTTGAACCATGTTAAGTTTGAGGACTAGGTTTTTGGTTTTAAATAATCTAAATTTGGCTCTTAAGTTTAATTTGACTTTAGAAAAATTGATTTCATAAATGACATTTATAAGATGATATTAAAGAAAATGCATGAATATGGCATAACATGAATGCATGGTGTATGGTGGATTAGTAAAACAATTAAAGTAAATATTCACAAATTTCATTAATTAAAAAATAGGAAATGAGATTGATTGGGATTGGGATTTGGATTTGGATTCCAAACGTGTCTACATACTCCATTGAATGAGCATCAAAACCTACGTAGTTCATTCCACAATTAAGTGGAAGGGTTTAGGGGTTGATTAGACTTATTGATTTGATTTAGGTTTGAGAGGAAAATATTGATACTTTTGATTCTGGAGGGTGGAGAGTTTTATCAGACTAAAGTTCCATTTTATCGGTATCGGGTGATTGGATGGATTGGAAGATTAATTAATTAATTAAAATGATTAATTAACTAATTAATATGATGAAAATGATGGATGGATTAATTAATTAAAAAGATTAATTAATTAATTTGGATAAAGGGTGAATTAAGAAAAATGATTAATTTGATTTTGAAAAAGTGATTACTTAATTAATTAAAAAATAATTAATTAATTAATTGAGTGATTAATTTTAGTTTAAAAAAAGAGTTTTAGTTAATTAAAAAGATTAATTAACTTGGTTAGGGTAAGATAATTAATTAATTAAGATGATTAATTCATTAATTAGAAAGTTGTTGGAGGGAGAATAAGAGAGAAATTAATAGATAGCCATTAATACCAATTCAAGAGGTGTAGAGAAATGGAGGAAATGAGGGGGTATTTATAGGAAAATGGGGGTGAAGGTAACTTGGAAATTGGAAAAGTGAAAAGACCAAAAAGATATGGCTAAAAAAATGTTGAAAAATCATACTGGGGGCATTTTGAAAATTTTGGAGGGCAAAAGGGAGACTTGCCATCGGAAAGGCTGATGGTGCCGGTGCTACTTTAGTGGCAGTTGATGTGGTATTTTTTTTTTTTTTTTAGAGATTGGTTGGTTTGGGGTTTAGGAAATTTAGATATCCAATAACAATATAATAGAAGCATACAAAAAAATTCTTTTGGAGGCACTGCCAGCTGAAATTCTGCTTTTTGCACAAGTTAGATTTGAGACTTCTAGGTCAATCTCTGAGAGTTTAGAGTTTAAAAAAATTATCAGTTAGCTTTCATAGAATCGACATTAATCTTAAAATAATTAAACAATCAGTCAAAGAAAAGATCCAGTTAGTTTTGGAAAAATACTATATGATACAAAAGGTTCAGTCATAGTAGAAAAAATGTCAGTGTCTGAAAAATAAGCATCTTTATACTCATATGACTGAAAGTCAATTTTTAGCTTCGAGGCATTGCCCCTTACTCCCCCGCAAGGGGCGCTGCCCCTTTAATCCTTGTTTGCTAACTGGCTCTGCGTAGTGTACTAATCTTAGGTGTCAAGCTGCGACTATATGAGGTGTAAAATTAAGGATTCACAGCTGTCCCCTCATTAGAATTATCTTATCTATAGGGAAATTATGATGATAGTGAACCCGAAAGAAGGGGTAGTACAAGGAACCAAAATGATATCTAGGTTAGTGCTTGGACATGTTTGGATGAGAGACATGGTTGAAAAAGGAAGATGGTAAAAAGAACCACATGGATGTTAAGAAATCATGCCTAAACATTTATGGGTGGAAAATGTGGCTGATAAATGGCAACGGGAAAATGGACCAAAGGGATATCTAGACTAATGGCTAGATATTTTTAGGTGAATTGATGGATTTGGGTAAAAGATGTGAAAAGTGGAACCATATAGATATCTAGGTGATCGTTTCTAGACATTTATGGGTGAAATTGATGGATTTGGATAAAAGAGATGGAAAAAAGAACCACATTAATGTCTAGGTGATCATTTCTAAACATTTATAGGCGAAATTGATGGATTTGGATAGAAGAGATGGAAAAAGGAATTACATTAATGTCTAGGTGATTGTTTCTAGACATTTATAGGTGTAGTTAATGGATTTAGATAAAAGAGATGGAGAAAAGAACCACATAGATGTCTAGGTGACCGTTTTTAGACATTTATGGGTGGAGTTGATGGATTTGGATAAAAGATGATTTAATAAAAGGAGAGCTTTGACCTATAACAAGTCAACTTGAGAGATTCTGACAAGATTTTAAAAAAAAGAGAGCCTTGGCTTATGGCAAGTCGACTCGAGAGATTCTGACAAGATTTTGGTAAAGGGAAAGCCTCAGCCTATGGTGGGTCAGCTCAAGAGATTCTAAAAAGATCTTGGCAGGAGGAGAGCCTTGGCCTATAGTGAGTCAGCTTGATAGATTCTGAAAAGATTTTAGTAAAGAAAGAGCCTCGACCTATAGTGAGTTGGCTCAGGAGATTCTAACAAGATTTTGGTTGAGGCAAAGAAACTTGGGCTTCTAAATGTGAGGGGTTGGGCCTTTCAGAAGGCTCAAAGGAACTTTGCCAGGAGTAAAGGGACTCTGGAAGTCACACTTTATTGATTAGATCTGGAAAGGTATCATTTAGCTTTAAAGAGACATTGATAAGTTTTAGGAGGTATCGGCCAGTTTTGAGGAAGTACTGGTCAGCTATAGGAGATGTCGGTGAGGCTATTGGCTTAGCTTATGCATGATGGTGCATGATTGCATAGATGTCGGTACACAGATGATACATATTTATATATTCATGTTTCAGAATTCATGGACCTTTTGCTTGACTTTTATGCCATGCAGGATTTGTGATGATGTCTATCATGGATGCATGAGGGTGGATTTACGCATTTGTTTTATGAATGCAATTATTTCATATGAATTTTGTTTCCTACAAAGGCATGCATTTGTGGACTGAAAAACTCAACAAGGTTGAGGAACTCAACTTGGGTCGATATGGAATAGTTGCCATGGTGGCATTACAAGGGGATTGAGAATTTTTTTAAGGGCTTGTTTTAGGTTTTGGAATCTAGTGGCTCATGTTTTCTATTTTACTGTTGCTAAAGAGGAGTTGTGCCCCACCTTTAGGAAGTTTAATGCTATAGCTTGGCTATGACTCTGAGGAAACTTTAGTGGTGCAAAAGTTCAAAGTTTTCTCATTTTCTATATTTTTTGGAAGTTTTTAGACTTGCCTCAACATATCACAAGCCAAATAGTAGTTGGTGATGATCAAGTGAATTTGATCGTTGTGATTGAGAATCCATGATCCCAATAGTCAGGAAGATATGAGGGTGCGAAGACTCAAGATGAGGGCCATGGTTTTCTATTTGAGAGTCAGATATGAGTTTGTCGATTTGGGTGATGCTAGAGTGGTAGATGACACAGAGACATTTTATGGTTAGAGCCATGCAGGTGGAGACACTGATGATTCTCAATTGCTTTGTTTGAGATTTAGAGAGATAAACTATTTTGCCAGTTATTCACTAAGTGAGAAAAATTTACCTATTCTTACCCTTTTCTATTAGGGGTGTTTTGTGGGTGTCTAGTTTTGGGTTATTTTGCAGATGTGGCTGATGGATCATTTTATGGTGATGGCCTCTACTTTTGAGTCCATATGTGCCTTATCGAGACTTGGTCAAAGATCAAATGGGATGGTTGCTTGTAGTTTACCCCAGATAACATATTTTGGCACTGCCAATAGTAAGAAATTGGATCTCTCATGAGTGGGGGCCATGGGTGTTGAGTGGTTTATCTGTTAGGTTTGGTTTGAATGACCTTTGGCCATAGAATTAGGGTTTTGAAGCAGATGGGGTAGACTCAGGAGATGCCTATAGTTTTTCTTTCTTGGAGTCTATGCAAATTACAGTTTACATTGCCAAAGCTATCAGGGATGGCTAGTTGAGGAGTTATTATGATGTTTATTTTTGGATTTTACTTTAGACTGTAGAAATGCATGACAGGTAGTTAATAAAAGTGGTTTGGCCAGTTGAGAAAGAGCGCTAGGCTGCCTTGCAAAAGGTGAAGCCGCTGAGGAAGGATGGGCTACAAGGGAAATGATTAGTGGCGAGAGGATTGTAGCATAGACAAAGGGTGACTCGATCATTGAATGAGACTTGGGGATCTACTGGAAATGCGATACCATAGGTTGTAGTAGTGACTCGAACTGTGATGATAGTGACAAAGGAGACTGTGACTGTAGTGAGAAAATAGGGTGATATTACAGCGGTGGTTCAAAGAAGGATTGTTATAGTTAGGGCTTAAAGGGGTACCACAGTTTTTGAAGTGCAAAGAAGGATTTTTGGGAGCAGTTTTAGAACTACTAGTACTAAAGAGAGGGTTTTTGATACTGCTATGGGACCAATTTTGATTCGCTGGTACTGCTACTACTACTACAACAGAGGGAGCTATAGAGACTAAAGGATGGGTGTGCCCATTTGAGGAGATTGTGGAAGATTTTGACTTTGATGAGGACATGAGAGATTTGCACCTTAAGAGGTGGAGGAGGAGTAGCTAGACCATGGCTTTAGACATGATATTTTTTGCTTTTTGTTCAACATACTTGCAGGTTGAAAGGATTACACGATACAGGATAAGCTATAGAGGACATTAATATTATTATCCTTTTTGTCATAATGATAGATTTGTATTTTTCAAGATTTGATCACCATTAAATGAGACATCTTTTATTTTTGCTCTAATTTCTGCCCAAGCCACCTTTTCGGGTTTTCAGCTTAGCGAGCATTCTTTTTTTTTTTTTTTTTTTTTTTTTTTGTCTTTGTCTTTTTTTTTTAGCAAAAAAATTAAGTGAATGATGTACTAAGTATAGAGAAAATGAGAATATGATGCAAACAAAATATTTTATATGATGATTTGGACCGCTCCGAGTTAGGCCACCTACGTATCCCTGACATCACTTTTTTGTTGGTCATTTCTTTTAGGGAGAATTAGGTCCACGTAGTTCTAATTACATATACATGAAAAATAGAAATGAGATATAGAAGTCATCTTTAGATGATGAATCATTTCAACTGATCTGGTTGCTAGGATGGGAGAATTCGCTTCCGTCCACATCTGTGAAGATGGTGCCTCCATAGGATAGGATCTTCTTGAGCATGTATTGTCTAGCCTAGTTCAGTTTGAACTTCCTCTTGGATCATGAATAAGGGCTTGAATTTCTCCCAAAATTGGATTTCCTTCTTGCGAACCCTTGTCTCTCACCTTCTAGTTGAAGTGCTTGACTAGTCTCCATTGATGACCCTGAATTTTGTATAGAGCATCAATTATTTTTTCATCAATGGAATTTAGCTAGTCATGATACATTTCAATCTATTTTGTCTTCGTTCTCCATAGCTTCTCCTTGACAAGTTTCTTGTGTATGTAAGTCAGGATCTTATGAATTGCGATACTTGGATCATCCTTATCTTGTCTTGTACAAAACAACTCATGAGCTACTGCCATGCAAATGTAATGTATGAGATTTTTAATTCTTTTTCTCTATGCCATAATTCATTGATCCTTTTACCTTTTTCATATTTTTGGTGTTTTTTTTTCAATTTTCATTATTTTGTTCTTTTTCTTTTCTTTTTTTTTTTTGTTTTGCTTTTGCTTTTTTTTTTTTTTTTTAAGATGTCCCATTTAAAGATGAATAAAAAAAAATAATAATAAAGCAAAGCTAAAAGTTCAAAATTTTTTTATTATTGACCAAAATCCCAACATCATGGGTTACATTAAAGGATATGCCTGGAAGGTGAAATATAGACTCGATGGATTCGAACTCAAAGAAAGATTTAATAGAAACATATTTAAGAGACTTAGACTTGGTCTTAGACATAGCCTTAGAGGACTTAAACATAGACTCGAAAGACTTGGATAAGGGCACAACAACGCTGGCACTCTTCTCAAAATACTAATTATTGGGTGAAGCTTGAGATGGTTAGGTGAGCTTGATGGTTCAAAAAAGGATAGGTGGTGGTTCTAGACTTTAGGTCTGGGAGTGATGATGTCTTAGCTATTAATGAGGTCTTGAAATTTATGTGTTAGAGCCTTACATGCATCAGTTTTATGCCCCGACCCTTGATGATAGTCGTAGTGCTCATTAGCATTATAACCCTTGGGCAAGGGGTTTGGAGAAGGTCGTAGTTTTAAGGGCTTAACCATATTAGCCTCTAAGGCTTTCTTATAAACGATGCTGAGGGGCATGCTTAGCTAAAAAAAAATACTCCTTGTTTCTAACTTCATTAGCTAGTGACAGGATACAACATTTACCTCCCTCGCTCTTTGGGTGGTATAGTTGTTCTTGTGATATCTCAAGCCAGAGGATTCACCCTTGATTTGTCCATATTGGATCAAATCCTCTATCTTAGTGGTAGTGATAATGAGAGCTTTAAAGCTAAAAAGGTACTGTAGTTGTAAACGAGTCTGATATTAGGGGAGGAGGTTCTTGATGATAATGTCAATTTGCTTTACTTCAAATGGATGGTTCACCATTTGAGCTGCTTTTGTCCTCCACCTTGTAAGGAATGCGGTGAAGGATTCTCTTAGCCTTTGTTTGGTGGTTTTCAAATCTCGACGGGTGACATCCACCTCAATATTTATGAACCCTTAAATTTGCACTTCCAGACAATCGACACTCGATTACAAATCCATAGAATCAAACCAGGCTTAAATCAGAGCTAAAACGGAAGAGAACGGAGTAAAAAATGGCGAGCAATCTTATGGTGACTGCACAGACCCTATGCGAAACCTCACAGGGCCTTTGCGAAACTACAAAGGTCTGTGTAGAACCACACAAGCCCTATATGGTAATGTTTTGCTCTGTGTGTTTCCGTGCAGTCTTAAAGTTGCCATGTGCAGTTCCCGAAGCCTCCTATGTAGTTTCCTACCTTGGGAAGTGAATCCCACATTCAAAGTTCACCATTTTCACTCCTAACTCTCTCTCTATAAAAGCTCCACCTCCCTACCTCATGTCCGAACTTAGAATTGCTTAATCATACTAATTGATTTTAAATCAATCAATATTTTTTAAGGTTTGGCTCGAAAGGAACAAACTTTTTAGTTTAAAATTTTATTTTATTTAGGTGGTCATTTCAAGGTAGCTCTTCTCAAATTAGTTTGAGGAGGTCACAATAATGCTATTCGAGTCCTTGTTCTAAGGTTGTCATTTTGTCTAGTTGAGAAGGTGGAATTACAATCTAGTCGTCCGTTTCATCCACCCTATGTCCCCAAGCCTTGTCCTCATAAGGTATTTATTTTCTTCTTTTGTTATTTTGTTTTGTTTTATTTCATTTTCTTAAGATTGTTTATTTTATTCTTCTCATTTATTATTTCTTTGCTTGGCATGTTTTATCTTTTCTTTCATTATTTTAAGGCATGTTGATTATAACATAATCTAGTTAATTTGGTAAACAATTTGAATTGTTGCATCAATTTGTTACTTAAAATCTGACCTAATTGGTAACTTGGTAATCAATCAATATGATTTAATCAAACAACCCACCTTTCAATCAATGAACTGAAAGATCATAAAATGGCTAGGCTAAACTAATCCCTCTGCAAAGAGGGTGAACTACGTGGATTTTGATTCCTATTCAAAGAGATACATAGGTTTGCTTGTTTAAAGCATCAAATCCAATTTAAATAAAATATAACATTTCTCTTGTATGTTACTTTATGAATTAGTTCTTTTCTTTGTGATATTTGCTTTCAGTTTGTTTTCTTTTTTATAATATTAATGTTATTTTTCTTTTGCAGTATTTTTCTTTAGCAATTGCTTTAGAATTATTTTGGGGAATGTGTGACTTCCTTAGAACCCATAAGGGCTAGAGAAAGTATCCCCTATTTTGGTTTTGAATTGTAAAGTTAATTCATTTACTTTATTGCTTTATTGCTTTAGATGAATGTTTATTTATTTGTTTATTCATGCTTTATATAATTGTCCATGCATTATATAAACTATTCATGGAATTTATTTTAAGTCATTTTATATTAAATTTGCCAAACTAATCATTTTTCTAAATAAATCGAAAACCTAGTCCCCAAATCCTCTTTGGTTTTGAGGCTAGTGATCTTATCCTTTGGGATATTATTAGAGTCAAATTAGGTTTTTCCTTAATTTTTTCCCAAATAAAATAAAATTAAGATGGCAACTCTTTTTAAAATCAACCTATCTGAACTTGAGGGTTCCATCGTGAGTTCAAACCCAAATGAGCATTTTGATCCCACTTAGCAGATCGGATTGGTGCTCGGGCGAGGCCTCACAGCTGGCGACTCCACTAGGGATACCTTCTTTTTAACAAAAGAAATAAGAGGACTACTAATTGGTTTAAATCAAAGTTTGGCACTTTTAGCACAAAAATGGCTTTCACGCATCATTTGCATTGGCTCCTTGCCTTTTAACCTAGATTTCTTAGGAAAATAATGGATAGAAAGTAACATTGAGTGAGTAACTGTCCTTGGGTCTATTCACCGATAGTGAAATCATCCACCTCACGATGAATCCTTTGATCCTTTCAAATGTGTAATGAGCATGCATGTACTATTGGATCTATGCAAGGCTCCTTGACTCATACATGGTTAGGTATATCGTCGCTCTAGTGTGACGGGTGCCCTATCAAAACCACTTTTACCCTTTCATGTAATGGATCTAGACCTTGACCTTAGGTTGTATGTACCATAATTAAAACCTTGCATCTTTGCATAATTAAAACCTTGCATCTTTGCATTCTCATGAAATATTTTTCCTATGCATATCATGCATCCATATTTTGTAATAAAATATGCATTCATGTCCAGTTTAGGTTATACCTTGAACTGAAGAAGGGTCACATACTCACTTTCCACTTCTATTCAAACACCTTCACTTCTAAACCTTAAACACTCTATCTCTGTCTCAATCACCTTTTGCCCCTATAAACCTTAAGCCATCACCCTAAACCTTACCCTATTACCTTAGCCTTTAACCTAAAACACCTCTACCCTCATTTTTACCTATACCCTGCCAACCTAATCATCAACACACTATCCTAAGCCCAATACCTTTGGCCCAACACATTATTCTAAGCCTAATACATTTGGCTTAACACACTACCCTGAGCCCAATACCTTTGGCCCAACATAAGAGCCAATACCTTTGGCCCAACACATTATCTTAAGCCCAATATCTTTGGCCCAACACACTACCTTAAGTCCAGTACCTTTGGTCCAACCTGATACCTTAAGCCTGAGACCTTGACCTACGTAACCTTAGGAAATCCTCAAAAGCCTAAATGCAATTAGCTCACAACATCGAAAGGAATCTTTTTCCTTGAAAGTTTGCATGCCCATATTCTTGCTTCTTCCCTAAGCACTTACCTTAATTCTTTGATTTGGTTTGTAAGGTACCAAAGGCCAACCCACTTAACATGGACACCTTGACCACACTTATGACTAGCCTTCTTAAGAAGCATGAAGAGCATTTTCAAGCTATCCTAGCTGCTCAACAGATCCAATTTGAAGAAAACATGAAGGAACAAAGGAAAGCCATCATTAAGGAAGTTCGAGCCCTGATTAACCAAGCAAACCTCAATAAAAGTAATCTTAACCATAATCTAAACCAGTCCTATCTTGAGAAACCTACCAATACTTAAGCCCTAAACACCACTACCCACTTTAGCTCTTCCTCTCTCTTAGATCCTTTTCAAAGTGGGAAGTTTTCTTTCAGGGTACCAAATTGCTTATGGATAAACTTGAAACTATGGAGAAAACCATCAAATCCCTGAAGCACCACAATGACTTAATTGATATGGATAGCTTGATCTTGTTCTCTGATGCCAAGCTTCCTCCTAAATTCAGAATGCCTGAGTTGGATAGATTTGATGGAACCATATGCCCCATAACTCATTTGAAGATGTATATGGGATAATGAAACCTATGGGACTTAGCAATGAGCTCCTTGCCCAAATGTTTTAAGAATTGCTAACCAGAGCTGCTAGGAGATGGTTTTTTTTATTAGACAAGAGCTAAAAAAGAACCTAGGATGATATTTGTCATGTCTTTATTAGATAGTATCATTACAACACTGAAGTAGATGTCACTAGGTGTGATTTGGAAACCACAAATCAACTTCTAGATGAGTCATTCTCTATGTTTCTTACTAGGTGGAGGGCTAAGATTGCTTAAATGGTAAGCTGGCCAATCTAGCAAGAACAAGTAGATATCATATCAAGAATCTACTCCTGACCCATCGAGCCCACCTGTTAACACAATACCTACCCACCTTCAAAGCTTTGGTTGCAACTGCATCAAAAGTTAAAGATTCCATTCAAAGTGAATCATTTCAATCCGAATTCCTTACCACCCACTCGAACAATGATGAGGAACCTGACTTAACCTTATCTTACCTTAGCCCCAAGGGGCATGTCATGGAGCAGTTCAAGTTCAGCTAATCTAACCTATTTGAGATTGAATTCTAAGTCTAAGCTTGAGTCTGAGTCCAAATCTCTAAGTCTAGCATCTAATTCTAAGTCTAGGTCTGTTATCTTTTTCGTGTATTTTGTGTCTGCTATGTCGGTCCCTTTTTGTCATCTTATAATAAAATTTTCTTTATAGTAATACATCTACATTTTCTTATTAGTGCATTTATTTTCTTATCTTCCTTTTTAGTCCGATATGGATGAGCTTACAAAAAAAAAAAAAAAAAAAAAAAAAAGAGAGAGAAATGAACAAACAGTCAAATCCACCATAATTAGCACATGTTAGAATTTGAGGTGCCATCAACAATTGCACCTAACCAAAGAAGGTCAAATGGTCAAATAGTTAAAGCATAAAGAGCAAGTAAATATAATTACCTGTTGTACATTAGGTAATCAAATTATGCACCTCAACAAGGGGTAACAAGTTCAGAGAAGACCTTTGTCAAATCCAAAATTCAAAGGTTAGAGCCCCTCAAAGAAAAACAACAAATCATGGTGGAATGTTTTCTCCCCAATTTCATTAATCCAACCTTGCTAAGTTGAAAATCTAAGAGGGTCGCTTCGACAAAAGTTAGAGCCAAAAAATAAACAGAGAGAGAGAGAGAGAAAGAAAGCTCATCCAAGTCATCTTCCCTCATGTCCAAAGTTGTCAAATCATCTTTAATTAATCTATCTCGTCTTATGTCTCCAAAGTCATCCTTCCTCACTAGAGGTTCATTCTCTAAGGATATACTATCTTTTACGCCCTTATCCTATAATGGGGGCACATTTTCCTAGGTCATTATTCGTGGTCAATCTCTCCCATCGTTTAGCTCAAAGAGCAAAGGCACATTCCCTCATATTTCCCACCTTCATATTCTTATCTCTCATTTGGGAACATGATCCCTAAGTTGTCTTCTTCTGCTAGCCCTTTAGCCATTCCTAAAGGCTCTTTGTTTTAGCTAGTGTAACCAGTGTGTCATTAAGTCAAACCAATTAAGTGTCACTCTAAAAGTCTCTTCAATCTCAAACAACAAGAAAAGCTTAACTTTATTTTTTCCATGATTCATGATACAAAAAGCAAAACAATACAACCTCTATGATTCTTTTCAGAAGTTTTAGCCTACCTCCAAACCATTCTCGAACTTTATGAAATCATACTGTTCCATCCCAAGCCTCATTGGAAAATCATACTATCCTTTCAAAGCTCAGACTCCATACCACCATTTCCTTGGCAAAATCTCATCATGGGTAGAACCAAAAATCTCAAGTCTATCAGGACTTATCATCCTTGAATCTAGTTTTCTTAGCAAAACCAGAAGTCGAGGCATATCTCCCAAAAGCCTATCATACTCAAGTTGATTAAGAAGGACTCAAACCAGTCAAGGCCCATCACATGACTCTTTAGCAAACATCTCATGATCCTTGAAAGATTAAGACTCATTGGGAAAACATATACTCCCTAAGATCAAAGCCTTTTAAGGCTTGTAAACCATTCTAATGCAACCGTGTCAAAGGGCAAACCTTTATCCATGAGCCTACGGTATCCTTGTGAACCAAACTTGTAGCATTATACTTGAGCCAAAGCCAACCATCCAAAGCACCCTTATAGAAAATTATCCTCAAAACCAAAAGCCTTCATCAAGAAGTCTAAATTTGGAAGCCTACATCATGAAGCATGAACTAAGAAGCCTTCATCAAGAAGCACACGACCAAAAGCCTTCACCATAAAGCCCACTCCCAAAAGGCCTTCATTTATGAAGCCCATGATCTCTTCTAAGGAAAAATCTGACTGAGCCTTGTAAATGGATTTTTGAGCTTGACCTTTCCTCTAAGCCAAGATTAGCCTCCTAGGTCTAGCATCCTAGCTTGATCTCTCTGATATAATTTTAAGGCAAAATATGACCAAGCCTTCTAAATGAACTCACCAGAAGGCCATAACTTAATCGAGCCTCTAATATAATCTCTTACATAGCCAAACCAAATTGAGCTTCCAAATGACCCTAGCTAAGGTGAAACTTGACCTAACCTTCTAAGATGATCCACTCATCTTAGACAATCTTCCCTAAAGCCAAACTAGAAGGCCATAAGATATCAAGCCAATTGTCATACCTGACCAAAGACTCCCGTATGAACTTCTTTGGAGACAAGCCGAACAATTTGACCTTCCCTAAAACTGGACCTAGCCTTTTGACCTAATCGTCTCCAAGGACTTGATCCCCCTGATCAAGCTTTCCAATTCAGCCTCAAACCAAAACTTCTCGTAGGCTAAACCCATCTAAGCCTAGCTTGACCTCTCCCAGCCATACCTGGCTTAACCTCCCAAAGTGACTTCTTTCTAGACCGAACAACCAAAGACCCAATAACCAAGCTACCTTCCAAAGTGGGGGCATCTTTCTCCCGAAAGCTTGGCACTCTCCTACCAAACTGACCATTCACAGGTTCAAGATATTCAATCATTGACAGAATAAGTTGTAAGTTAGACTTTTGAATCAAAATGGATAATCTTTTAACCCCTTCTACTAGACAGGGTTGTCATCATTCCTACCATACAATATTATCTCTCCCTCGATTCCTACTAGATAGGGTCATCATCATTCCTATTAGAAATGTCTTAAAACTAACAGAGCATTAAGATAGACCATCCAAAATAGACTAGAACCATTACTTTGATTGAGATTTTCCCAAATCTTCTTTTTTCTCCAACATTAAGGCTGGATAGATAGCCTTGATTGAGATTTACTTTAGATTATCTTTACTTTTAACATTAAGGCTGAGCAGATAACCTTAATTGAGATTTTCCCAAATCATCTTTACCTCTAATATTAAGGTCAAACAGATAGCCTTGATTGAGATTTACCCAAATCTTCTTTCTCTAATATTAAGGTCGGACAGATAGCCTTGATTGAGATTTACTCTAGATCATCTTTACCTCTAACATTAAGGCCGAATAGATAGCCTTGATTAGTTTTTCCCAAATCTTCTTTGTTCTCTAATACTAAGGCTGAACAGATAGCCTTGATTGAGATTTCTCCAGGTCTTCTCTATTCTCCTACATTAAGGCTGGACAAATAGCCTTGATTGAGATTTGCTCTAAATCATCTTTACCTCTAACATTAAGGCCAAATAGATAGCTTTGATTGAGATTTTACCCAAATCTTCTTTATCCTCTAACATTAGAACTGAACAGATAGGCTTAATTGAAATTCACATAGATTATTCTCGCATTCAATGTCAAGGCTGGATTGATAGTCATTAACGAAATCTCATTTATCCTAAGGGGCCTCCTCCTAAAGGATTTGACAAGAACACATAAGCCCAGAGTCTGACATGGCACCTCTTCCCACATTCACCCAAACATGTCTTAATCTTGACTTAGACATCCCTTTAGTTCATTTTTTCCATCCCTCATCCTCGGGTTCATAATCATCAGCATTGCCTTCCTGACAAGCCAATTCTGATGAGAGGACAGTTGTGAACCCTTAAAATTGCACTTCTAGACAACTAGCACTTGATTACGAATCATAGAATCAAACTGAGCTTAAATCGGAGCTAAAATGGACAAGAACATAGTCAAAAATGGCGAGCAGTCTCATGGTGACCGCACAGACGCTGTGCGAAACTGCATAGGACCTTTACGGAACCGCCCACAGACCTTAGGCAGCAATGCTTTGCTCTATGCATTTTGTGCGATCTTAAAGTTGCCATGTGTGGTTCCTGAAGCCTCCTTTGTGGTTTCCTTCCTTAGGAAGTGAATCCCACATTGAAAGTTCACCATTTTCACTCCTAACTCTCTCTCTATAAAAGCTCCACCTCCCTACCTCATTTCCACACTCAGAATTGCTTAATCAAACTAATTGATTTCAACGAAATCAACATTTTTTAAGGTTTGGTTTGAAAGGAATAAACTTTTTAATTTAAAATTTTATTTTATTTAGGTGGTCATTTCAAGGCAGCTCTCCACAAATCAGTCTGAGGAGGTCCCAATAATGTCGTTCAAGTCCCTGTTTGAAGATTATCATTCTGTTGAGCTAAGAAGGTGGAATTACAATCTAGTCGCCCACTTTATTCGCCCTATGTCCCCAAGCTTCATCCTCATAAGGTATTTATTTTCTTATTTTCTTCTTTTGTTTTGTTTTGTTTCATTTTCTTAAGATTGTTTAGTTTATTCTTTTTGTTTATTATTTCTTTGCTTGGCATGTTTTATCTTTTCTTTCATTATTTTGAGGCATGTTGATTAGAATATGATCTAGTTAATTTGGTAAACAATTTGAATTGTTGCATCAATTTGTTAATTAAAATCTAACCTGATTAACAACTTGGTAATCCATCAATATGATTTAATCAAACAACCTACCTTTCAATCAATAAACTGAAACATGATAAAATGGCTAGGCTAAACTAACCCCTCCGTAAGGAGGGTGAACTATATGGATTTTGATTCCTATTCAAAGGGATATGTAGGCTTACTTGCTTAAAGCATCAAATCCAATTTAAATAAAATATAACATTTCTCTTGTATGTTACTTTATGAATTAGTTCTTTTCTTTGCGATATTTACTTTTAGTTTGTTTTCTTTATTATAATATTGATGTTGTCTTTCTTTTGTAGTATTTTTCTTTAGTAATTGCTTTAGAATATTTTGGGGAATGTGTGATTTCCTTAGAACCCATAAGGGCTAGAGGAAGTATCCCCTATTTTGGTTTTGAATTGTAAAGTTAATTCATTTACTTTATTGCCTTATCGCTTTAGATGAATGTTTATTTATTTATTTATTCATACATTATATAATTGTCCATGCATTATGTAAACTATTTATGAAATTTATTTTAAGTCATTTTATATTAAATTTGCCAAACTAATTATTTTTCTAAATAAACTGAAAACCTAGTCCTCGAATCCTCTTTGGTTTCGAGGGTAGTGATATTTTCCTTTGGGATATTAATTAGAGTCAAATTGGGTTTTCCTTAATCTTTTCCCAAATAAAATAAAATTAAGGCGGCGACTCTTTTCAAAATCAACCTATCTAAACCCGAGGGTTCCATCGTGAGTTCAACCCAAATGAGCATTTCGATCCCACTTAGCGGATCAGACTAGTGCTCAGGCAAGGCCTCACAATGTTGTAGTAGTATTGCCTAACAAATGCATTACATATGTCATCCCAAGTCTTTTTGTGATTTTGGTCGAGATCTAGTAACCATTTAACAGTAACTCCAGTCAAGGACTATTAGAATAATTGAGCAAGGAGCTCATCATCCATACCGAAAGGTCTCATGCCACCCACATACATCTTAATGTGAGTTTTGGGACATGTAGTGCCATTAAACTTGTCCATGACTAGCAAGGAACCTGCGCATTTGGGAAGAGAGCTAAGGAGTCAACATCTATCATGTCTTTATACTTTTTGATATTCTTGATTATTCTCTCCATTGCCTTAATTTTCTCCATCAATTTCTTAACTTTAGGAAAGCTAAAGAAATCTCCACTTTTTGATGTTCTTGATTGTTCTCTCCATTGCCTTAATTTTCTCCATCAATTTCTTAGCTTTAGGAAAGCTAAAGAAATCTCCACTTTGAAAAGAATTTGCAGTGGGAGAGGGAGTGATTACATTTAAGTCCACAGTAGAAGAGGTTGGAGTTTTAGGTGCTTTCCCATTATCGATAAGATCGATAATGGAAGGAGTAAAAGTAAGGGCATGGCTAGTCCCAACTTAGGCAAATGTGGCTCAGCACCAGTAGGAGGGGGAGTAACAATGGCATTGGTCATTTCTTAACCTCATTAATGATCGACTGGCATTAGGAGTTAAGGGCATCGATAAGGGTGATAGACTGGGCATGAAGAGCATTGGTGAAAGTGTCAGCTTAGGTCATAAGGGTGGTAGTGAGTGTAGCTTGGAAAGCCTCCTTTTATTTCTTAAGGAGATTGGCAGAAAAGGTGCTCATCACACCTTGATCAAAAGAGCTGGAGGTATTGGCCATCGGTACCTTAAAAACAAAAAACAAAAAAATGGGTATGAATACAGAATTATGAAGAAAAAAAGGGAGGTGTGTCGAAAAAAGGATTCCTTCCACATGGTTGGTCACCGAGTTTACATATTGACACGGAAAGTATGTGAGGTATTTTGGGGTAATGGACCATCGGTTTAGGGTTTTGGGGATTTAATTTGTCAAGCTTCTTATGCTATGCATGCATGACAATGTCGTGATGCATGCTAAAAAGGTTTCATGAGCATATGTACATATGTCTGCATTATTATGGTATATGGAACCTAAGGTCAATGCTAGGGTGACTATATTGACAAGGGTGAAGGGTGATTTGATTAAGGGTCCCCATCCCACTAGAATATCGATATACCTAACCACGTGTGAGGCAAAGAGTTTCGTGTGGGTCCAATGGTGCTGATTGCTTATTACACCACTGACATGATTAGGGATTCATCGTGGGGTGGAATTCTTTCGCTATCTCCCAACATACTCATAGAGAGTTGTTAAGCTAATGCTACTCACCATCCAAAAGTTTTTCTAAAGCTAAGGTTAGGCAAGGAGTCTTTATTATCCAAAGTGATGCATGAAAGTCAAATTATACTTAATGAGCCAAAAAGAGATTATCTTGAAAATTTTTTTTCTTAGCCAAATAGTAATTCTCTTATTCTCCTTTTTATTTTAAAAAAAGGTGGCATTAGTTCCAAGTGGAGTCGCCAGCTATGAGGCCTCACCCGAGCATTGGCCGGATCCGCTAGAGGGAATCAAGATGCTCATTCAGGTTTAGACTCACAATGGAACTCTCAGGTTTGGATTGGTGGATTTTGAAAATGATTTTGGAAGTTGCCACCCTAATTTATTTTTTAAATGGGAAAATCAAGTAAAAACCCAATTGACTCCAATTCATTAATTTTCAATTAATTTACCCAATGATAAAATCACTAGTCTCAAACTAGGTTGAGTTCGAGGACTAGATTTTTGGTTTTAAATAATCTAAATTTGGCTCTTAAGTTTAATTTGACTTTAGAAAAATTGATTTTATGAATTACATTTATAAGATGATATTAAAGAAAATGCATGAATATGACATAACATGAATGCATGGTGTATGGGGATTAGTAAAATAACTAAAGTAAATATTCAAAAATTTAATTAAAAAGGGAAAAGGAGATTGATTGAGATTTGGATTTGAAGTTTGGATTTAGATTCCAAACGTACCTATGTATCCCATTGAATGGGATCAAAACACACGTAACTCATTTTACGATTAAGTAGAGGGATTTAAGGGTTGATCAGATTATTTGATTTGATTTAGGTTTGAGAGAAAAAGACTGATACCTTTGATTTTGGAGGGGGAGAGTTTTATCAGACTAAAATTTCATTTTATCGGGATTGGGTGATTGGATGGATTGGAAGATTAATTAATTAATTAAAATGGTTAATTAACTAATTAATATGATGAAAATGATGGATGGATTAATTAATTAAAAAGACTAATTAATTATTTAGATAAAGGATGGATTAAGAAAAATGATTAATTTGATTTTGAAAAAAGTGATTAATTAATTAATTAATTGAGTGATTAATTTTAGTTTAAAAAAGAGTTTTAGTTAATTAAAAAGATTAATTAACTTGGTTAGGGTGAGTGATAATTGAACATATGTCTATATCCTAACCCCTACATTATCATGATTTAAGGTTGAAATTAAGTTTGATTTGTGCGTTGAAGATTATTTTTCAAATCTTTTTCTATAGTGGGACTGGCCAGGAAGAAATGGAAGGAGCACACAAGGAAGTAGTGCAAAAACAGAGGTTTTTTCATGGAAAAAGAGATAAGCCACCCAACTCACGCTCGTAATTACGGCCGTAACATTGGGCGTGAGTCAAGAGAGAATTTGGGAGATTGGCAGTGAGGTGTCACGCCCAATATTACGGGCGTGACCACGGGCGTAAGACACGAGAGGCTTCTGTTTCAAAGTTAGGCAGAGAAATGCAGGCTTCGTACGTTAATGATCGATCTCACGCCCAAGATTATGGGCGTGAGTGGGGGCGTAACATGGAAAAATTTCAGCAATATAAAAGCTCTGTTTCAGCTAAAAAGGGGGGATCGAACTTTGGAGACAGAGGGCCGACTTCTCTAAGTAAAACCCAGAGTTTGCAACTGGGATTGAAGGTGAAGAACATAGATCCATAAGTTTTGAACCAAGAATCGAAGATTAAAGTGGAGAATATAAAATCATTCGTCATGAGTTGTTTGATTTATTTTCTGTTTTTCTTTTCTTTTTGTATTCTTTCTTTGAACATGAGCTAAACTTATCTTCTACCTAGATATAGATGAACCCTAGCATGTTTGTATGGATTGATTGGCTTTGATTTCAATTAAATCATTTGATTAAGTTGATTTACCTTTATGAATCTTGATTGTTTAATTCCAAGTGATAATCGCATGCTTATTAGTTGGTTGTCATTTTTCAGATTCATGTCTTGAGAAAGCTTGATTTGAATAGAATAGTCATAGGGGTTGAGGATTGCTTGGGGTTCTAGAGATAGACTTACAAAATCCTTTGGTTTGATTCCTCAGTCTTAATGTATGAGCTATTTGATTATGCTTGAGAAGAGATTCCTTACATTCTAACTAGTGATTAGAGGTTAAGTCATTCGAGAGAAGTTTTAATCTAAATGTGTGGAATACCAAATTAACTTGATAAATTGATTTAATTGTTCACCTATCTTGAAATACAATTGATTGCTAGGGGGATTCAATATCTGGGTAGGTCTTCATCATCAATTTTATTTGTAATTTATTGGCTGTTCCTTAGTTTAATCTTTTAATCCACTTAGTCATTTTAATTTCAGCAATAAACCAAACCATTAATCTGCTAAACAATAATTGAAGTTTGAGCTAGTAATTGTCCTTGTCCCCTGTGGAATGATACTTTCACTCACTACTTTATTACTTGAGCGACCCGTGCACTTGCGGTTGTATTGCATAAAATCGCGGTCAAGTTTTTGGCGCCGTTGCCGGGGACACAGTTTATAATATTAGCAACACAATAGAGATTATTGATTTAGCTTTATTTCTATTTGTCATTACATTTTGTTCTTAGTATTGGCTGTGATTTTAGGTACTCCTTTTGTTGCATGACCAGAGCTAGTTCTTCTCATCTGGTAGAATTTGATCCTGAGATAGAAAAGACACTGAGACAAAAACGGAAGGAAGAAAGGGAACTAGCTTTGGTGGACGAAGTGGCTGATTTAAAAGACTTGAAATCAGATCCTGAGGAAGAGTTGGAAGTGATGGCTGATCCACCACCAAGAACTATGCAAGACTTTGCCAGGCCAAACTTCAATGGGCCTGAGTCGAGCATTGCAAGGCCGGCAGTCGCTGCAAATAATTTCGAAATCAAGACAAATGTCGTACAGATGTTGCAGCAGACTTGCCAGTTTGATGGCCTTCCAGATGAAGACCCTAACGCACATATGGAGAACTTTCTGGAGATCTGTGACACGTTTAAGATCAATGGTGCAACAGATGATGCGATTAGGTTGAGGTTGTTTCCATTCTCACTGAAGGACCGACCAAAGAAGTGGCTCAAGTCTTTCTCTGCTGGCACTTTCACTACCTGGGCTCAGTTAGCTGAGAAGTTTCTGGAGAAGTACTTTCCACCATCCAAGACTGCCAAATTTAGAAATGACATCTCATCTTTTGTGCAGCAGGATCGAGAGACTTGGTATGATGGATGGGAAAGATACAAAGACTTGCTGAGGCGGTGTCCACACCATGGGTTCCCATTATGGCTGCAGATCCAGACCTTTTACAATGGCTTGAACTATTCAAGTAAACAAGCCATTAACGCAGCAGCTGGAGGGTCCATTAATAGCAAAACTCCAGAGCAAGCAAGAGATCTGATAGAAAAAATGGCCTTGACAAACTATCAATGGCAGTTACCAAGAGAGTAAGGCAGAGTTAAAGCAGCTGGTTCCCATGCAGTTGATCCAGTAGTTGCCTTGACAGCCCAGCTTGAAGCTATGAACAGGAAGATTGATTCTATGGCAGCTGGGGCATTCAGGCCACAGTAGGTGATGTTTTGTGATCTGTGTGGGGGAGGGCACCAGAGTCAGGAATGTGATACTGGAGGTGTCTTTGCCAAGCCAGAGCAAGTGGACTATGTGGGTGGTATGAATAGAAGCCAGCAGCAGAACAACCCATATAGTAACACTTATAATCCAAGGTGGAGGAATCATCCAAACTTCTCATGGAGTAATCAGAACAATTCAAGACCTCCACCTGGGTTTCAGCAACCGCTGCAGTCACAAGCTCCAGCACCTCCTAGGAGGAACTCTTTAGAAGAAACAATGATGAAATTCATGGAGTCTAATGAGCAGAGACATAAAGATAATGAGCAGAGGCGGAAAGATATTGAAACAGTACTCCGAAATCAGCAAGCTTCCATGCACAATTTGGAGAATCATATGGGGCAATTTGCTAAGCTTCTCAGTGAAAGGCAACAAGGGAGTTTGCCTAGCAACACTGAGGCAAATCCAAAAGAGCAGCTGAAGGCAATTACCTTGAGGAGTGGGAAGCAATTACAAGGGAGTGCTGTTGAGGAACAAGAAGTGGTTAGAGAAGAGGTTGAGGCACCAGGTGCCAAGGAACAGGGAGTTGAAAAGGAAGTTGCAGTAGGAAATGGAGCATAAAAGGAGAAAGCTATACCAGCATCTGCCCCACCACTGAAGGAGTATCGACCTCGGGTACCATATCTGGCACGATTGCAGAAAGACAAGCTTGATGCTCAATTCGGTAAGTTTGTTGAACTCTTTAAGCAACTTCATATTAATATACCTTTTGCTGAAGCTCTATCACAAATGCCCAAATATGCTAAATTTTTGAAAGAGCTCCTTTCTAACAAAAGGAAGCTTGAGGAAGTGTCACTGGTGCATTTGTCAGAAAAGAGCTCAGCAGTTCTGCAAAGGAGGTTGCCCAAAAAACTGAAAGATCCTGGTAGTTTCAATATTCCATGTTTTATAAGCAACCTTGAAATTAAAAGTGCTTTAGCTGATTTAGGGGCTAGCATAAGTGTGATACCCTATAAGGTTTTTAAGGAATTGAATATTGGAGAACCTAAACCAACACACATGACCATCCAATTAGCTGATAAGTCAGTAGTATACCCTCGTGGTATCATTGAGGATGTGTTGGTAAAGGTTGGGGAGTTCATCTTCCCAAATGATTTTGTGATTATTGACATGGATGAGGATGTGGATGTTTCGCTTATCCTTGGTAGGCCATTTTTGAATACAGTCCGTGCCCTCATCGATGTCCATGATGGTACTTTAACTTTAAGAGTGGGGAATGAACAAGTAGTTTTTCATATCGCTAATGCCATGAAGCACCCACTTGCACTTGATGAGGAGGATTCATGCAATGATATTGTTGAGCATGAAACTATTAATTTTGTTACTAATATTGTTTCAAAGGATCCCCTTGAGTTGTGTTTGGTGCAGGATCAAGTAGAGACCCAAGAAGCAAGGGAGCAGTTGGCATACATGGAGTCAGGCAAGACTTGGAAAAAGGAGGCATTTGAATCCTTTGAGATGCCTAAGGAAGAGAAGATGAAGCCATCTATTATTGATCCGCCAACTTTGGAGCTCAAGCAACTCCTTTCTTATTTGGAGTATGCTTTTCTAGCGGAGAATGCCAAGCTGCCTGTGATTGTAAATGCTAGCCTCTCTAAAGAACAGAAAGCAAGGTTATTGGAGGTCTTGGGAAAACACAAGAGAGCTCTAGCATGGAAAGTTGCAGATATCAAGGGCATCAGTCCATCTTTTTGTACCCACAAGATTCTAATGGAGGATGACTTCAAGCCAGTTGTCTAGCCTCAAAGAAGATTGAATCCCAAAATGAAGGAGGTTGTGAAAGCTGAAGTCATCAAGTTACTTGATGCTGGGATCATCTACCCTATCTCAGACAGTTCATGGGTGAGCCCTGTTCAGGTGGTACCAAAGAAAGGAGGAATGACCGTGGTTCCTAATGAGAAGAATGAGCTAATTTCAATGAGAACAGTCACAGGCTGGAGGGTTTGCATTGACTACAGAAAGTTGAATGGTGCAACAAGGAAGGATCATTTTTCCTTGCCCTTCATTGACCAGATGTTGGAAAGGTTAGCTGGGCATGCATATTACTGCTTCCTGGATGGTCTGTCAGGTTACTTTCAGATACCTATAGCACCTGAAGACCAAGAGAAAATGACCTTCACCTGCCCATATGGAACTTTTGCCTACAGAAGAATGCCATTCGGACTGTGTAATGCACCTGCAACCTTCTAGAGGTGTATGATGGCGATATTTGATGAGCTAGTGGAGGATATCATGGAAGTTTTCATGGATGATTTTTTAGTCCATGGTGATTCTTTTGGGAAATGCTTGGCAAACTTGGAAAGAGTATTGATGAGATGCGAAGAGACTAACTTGGTGCTGAATTGGGAGAAGTGTCACTTCATGGTCCAAGAAGGAATAGTCTTGGGACACAAAATTTCAAGTAAGGGTATTGAGGTAGACCGAGCCAAAATAGAAACCATTGAAAAGTTACCCCCTCCCACATCTGTCAAAGCTATTAGAAGTTTCTTGGGGCATGTAGGCTTCTACAGGAGATTTATCAAGGATTTTTCCAAGATTGCTTGGCCCCTGACCAAGTTACTTGAGAAAGATGTGGAATTCAACTTTGATGGCGAATGTTTACAAGCTTTCAACACCTTGAAGGCTAAACTGGTTGATGCACCCATAATGGTAGCTCCTGATTGGAACCTACCTTTTGAGCTGATGTGTGATGTAAGTGATGTAGCAGTTGGGGCAGTTTTGGGCCAGAGAAGGGAGAAGCATTTTCAGCCCATTTACTATACAAGCAAGACACTGAATGGGGCCCAAGCTAACTACACCACCACTGAGAAAGAACTGTTGGCTGTTGTGTTCGCCTTTGACAAGTTTCGCTCCTATTTGATCTTGTCAAAGATGATAGTTTATACAGACCATTCGGCTTTGCGGTATCTCTTTGCCAAAAATGATGCAAAGCCAAGATTAATCCGGTGGGTGTTACTGCTACAAGAGTTTGATTTGGAGATACAAGATAAGAGGGGAGCTAAGAATCTTGCAGCTGACCACCTCTCAAGGCTGGAGAATCCAAACATGGAAGCACTCAAAAAAGGAGACATTGATGACCACTTCCCGGATGAACAACTGTGCGAACTGGTAGGTATGGTAAGTGCTTCTAACTCTAAATTGCCTTGATTTGCGGATTTTGCGAATTATCTAGCTATGAGGGAACTCCCAAAAGAGTTAACTTATCAACAAAAGAAGAAATTCTTTTCCGATTTGAAATACTACTTCTAGGAGGATCCCTATCTATTTAAATTGTGTGCTGATCGGATGATCCAACGTTGCGTGGCTTGTCCTGAAACTGTGAATATTATCAACCATTGCCACGCCGGACCAGCTGGTGGTCATATGGGGTCTAGTAGAATTGCTCAAAAAGTTTTAGAATCAGGATTTTATTGGCCCACTTTGTTTAAAGATTGTTATGAGTTTGTGCAACATTGTGATCGTTGCCAAAGAACTAGAAATATTTCGTCACGGGATGAGATGCCTCAAAATGGTATTTTAGTTTGTGAGATATTTGATGTCTGGGGCATTGATTTCATGGGACCATTTCCAAATTCTTTTGGCAACACATATATTTTGGTGGCTATTGATTATGTGTCGAAATGGCCTGAGGCTCAGGCCTTGGCCAGAAATGATGCTAGGATGGTAGTAAAGTTTCTGAAAAAATTGTTTTCTCGATTTGGTATACCAAAGGCCATTATAAGTGATAGGGGAACCCATTTCTGTAACGCTCAGCTTGAGAAAGTATTCAAAAGGCTGGGTGTTACACAGAAGTTGGCTACCCCATATCATCCCCAGACTAGTGGCCAAGTCGAGAATACAAATAGGGAGATTAAAAGAATACTTGAGAAGACTGTAGAGCGATCTAGGAAGGAGTGGTCTGAGAAGTTAAATGATGCTTTATGGGCTTTTAGGACAGTTTTCAAAACTCCCCTGGGAACTACACCATATAGGCTAGTGTATGGAAAGGCTTACCATTTGCCTGTAGAAATTGAACATAATGCATTTTGGGCTATTAAACAGATTAATCTTGATCTAGCTAGTGCAGGTGAGAAAAGGCAATTGCAGGTGAATGAGCTGGATGAATAGAGACTGCAGGCATATGACAATGCCAGGATGTATAAGGAAAGAACTAAAAGATGGCATGATGCCCAGATCAAGCAAAGGAAGGAATTTCAAGTAGGAGATCAGGTGCTTCTCTACAATTCTAAACTTTGACTTTTTCCAGGTAAGTTGAAATCTCAGTGGTCTGGTCCTTTTATTGTGAAAGAGGTATTTCCCTATGGAACTGTTGAATTGGCTCACCCTAAGAAGGGAAACTTTAAGGTCAACGGGCACAGGCTCAAACTGTATTTTGATGGTAAGATGGAACAGACTAGAGAGGTTCTCCACCTCCAGGATTCGGGATGAGAAATCATCCTAAACGTCTAGCTAAGACGACGTTAAAGAAGCGCTGGGTGGGAGGCAACCCACCATTTATTTTTTTTGTTGATTTTGATTAAATTGTGTTCTTTTAGTTATTGTTTCTCAAAGAAAAAGAAAAAAAGAGAGAGAAAGAAATGCGCATGTGGAGTGGATGCACACACTAAATTTTCATGCATGGAATCTGTGTTGGTAGGTAGACAGCCACATGTAATGCATAAGGCTGTCAAGATATCATTATGAGAAGTCATTCGCTTAGCACACACATGATTTATAATTGAGGATAATGCACTGTTGGTATGTGTTTGGTACAGGAAATCAGAGAAGCAAGTCATTTACTGCTTTTCAAGGCTCACGCTATGACTCACGGCCATATGTATGGGGCATGAGTGAATTGACAATTGAAAGGGAGACACAGTAGCCTCACACGCCCAAACTTATAGGCGTGAGGTGGGGCGTATACCAAGGGTCTTTTCAGACCATGACACAGTAGCCCTACATGCCCAGACGTATGGGCGTATGTCAGGGCGTCAGCTAAGTGCCCATTTTTGGCTGAGATACAGTAGTGGTACACTTCCAGACACACGGGCGTATATCAGGCCGTAAGCAAGGCCAGGTAAGGACGGCCTCGAAGGCGCGCGAGCTACGTGCGTAAAACTGTGCTTACGCCCAAGATTACGGGCGTAAGAAAGGGCGTGACACGCCTTTTATAAAAGCTGCAGTCAGTTTTTTGTTTCTCATTCTTTCGTTTTCTTTTTCATTTTCTTTGCTTTTCTCTGCATTTTCTTCTCTTTTCTCTCGACTTATCGAGGCTAAGCAAGGGGCCCAGGCCTAGATCAGTGGTTTACTTATTGTTCTCACTTCCACACTCATCTAAGAGGAATACCGCCCCGAAAGCAACCATCTTCTGTCCTGCCTACCAAGAGGAGCAGGGGCGCGAGCAGTTCACAGCCTGCTGCGGTGCCCGATATCCGATTCATGGCAGACCATCCTAGCATCTGGTTGATTGACAAGGAAGCGAGGGGCCATTTTGAATAGTTGGCAAACAAGGATTTTGAGCCTCCTCGAGTTCTAGATTGGGAAGCAATGGAAAAGTCAGACTGGCTGCAGAGATCAGACGCATGGTGGACCAACCGGGTTGGAAGAATTTATTTGCTATTAATGAGCCGGCCTACAGGGAGATTACATTGGAGTTCCTTTGCACACTTCAATTTGACAAGAAATCCACTAGAGTTAACAAGCCAAGGATCAAATTCTGGTTAGGAACAAGGGAGTGGCATCTGAGTATTAATGAGTTTGCCTTGCGTATGGGATTGTACACTGAAGAGCAGTTTAACTCCACAGACTACATTGGGTCCATTGTGGATTTTAATAGTTTCTCTGAGTGAGATCAGATTTGGAATGAGCTTGCCCCTATAGTAGGAGACTATCGGGCAGGCATATCTAAGGCCTCCAATTTCCAGTCTTTTCCTCTGTAAGTGGTCCACCACTTACTCACCAGCACCATCTCTGCACGCCGGGACAGTACAGGGCATGTCACCAAGCAGGATCTGTTCTACCTCATGTGCATGCACCATAATCTAAGGTGCAACCTTGCAGTATGCCTCATTTATTTCCTTCGTGAGTAGTCCAAGAGAGACAAGAAGGGGGCACTTTTTGGTGGGATGTATATCACCAAACTGGCAGAGGGGTTGGGAGTTTTTGTAGGCATTCCTGCCATGACTGTGGATGGGCTGCCTAGGCACCTGGGCATGGACACTTTGATCAGACTGGATCCCAAGAAGGTGTTTATGGCACCCCAGGCAGACCCAGAAGACATTCCACCACCTGAGGATGATATTCCCGACACTGCAGCAGGTCCCTCTACCACTGCCGCAGGACCTTCGACCACCACATTTGATCCACAGCAGCAGTTTATGGGTTTCCGGGACTGGAGGCACTATGTAAGTGAGGAAGAAGAGGAGGGATGAAAAATGACTGACCTAGAGCGACAGATGTACCAATTGGAGAGCTCTCTGAGTCAAATTAACCTTCAGCAGCAGCATCTCCATAATATGCAGCGGGAGTTAATGCAGTTTTCTGAGCATGAGGCACAACAGTGGCGATGGATGCAGCGTTCCATGATGGAGTTTTGGGAGACACATAATTTCAGGCCTAGTACAGCCAAACCACTTTCCCCACCATCACCAGTGCACATTTCTGATGATGAGGAGCAGGATGGGGGTGATGGTCTGTAGCTCTATTCTGATGTGGCTTGGATACTGACACGGACACGCATCTATCTTTTCCATTCAGAATCGTCAGGGTAGTTTTTCTATCTCTTTCTTGTTCTTTTCATTTTTGGTAGTAATACACATACATTGGGGATAATGTATTATCTAAGTGTGGGGGAGGGCTGTTAAATTGATTAGTTTTGGAGGCCAGGTATGAGTTGTTAGAGTAGACTGAATTCTAATAATGGTTAGTCATGAAGTTTTTTTTTTCTCTCTCTTGGTAATGAAGTGCGGATTGTTAACTGGCAACGACTTGTTGATTCAAGGTTCAAAGGAATTAGTCACCTTTTGAACATTGAACTTGGTAGTTGGATGAGGAGGTGGATTGACATAGGGTAAAAAAAAAAATCCTAAAACTTGAATCCTTAGTTACATTTGTGAGCATAAAATATTCCGTGGTAAGTTTAATCAGAGCTAGTTCAATTATCAATACTCTAGGTTTGGGTGACTGCATCTCGATATAAAAAAAAAAAAAAAAATTTCTGTTGCATAGGAGCTTTGAAAAGGAAAACCTATTCCGCTATTCTCATTGAGAGTATGAATAGAGCTAGTAGCCATTTGAATTGGTGATCCTAGTTGAGTAACTGGGAGTTGGCATCACAAATGTGAACTTTCGCGTCAAAAGACTAGTATGACTAATCAAACAAGTCGGGCCCCTGTGATTTAAAAAATTAATAATAATAATAATAAAATAAAATAAAATAAAATAAAATAAAATATATATGAAGAGATGATAAGTGAAGGGAGCAGTCATTCACCTAGGGGAAAAATCTTTCTGAGATTGGCTTTGTGTTGAACCTTTTATCAGTGGAATATTGTGCTCACATTTTTAACTGCGGTTTTTAGATTTTGAGGTTTGTAGCTCTGATTATGAAAATTCCTCATTGTGCTAACCTGTTCGAAGTATGAATTGTGGCTAAAGATTTTGAACCTTTTGGATTAGAAGTTGTTGCCAGGATGCTTGAAGTGCCATTAGTTGCTTAGAGAGGGGAAGCTCATTTCTGATGGTTATCTTTATTCAATTTGCTTGAGGACAAGCAAACACTCAAGTGTGGGGGAGTTTGATAATTGAACATATGTCTATATCCTAACCCCTACATTATCATGATTTAAGGTTGAAATTAAGTTTGATTTGTGCGGTGAAGATTATTTTTTAGATCTTTTTCTATAGTGGGACTGGCCAGGAAGAAATGGAAGGAGCGCACAAGGAAGTAGTGCAAAAATGGAGGTTTTTCATGGAAAAAGAGCTAAGCCACCCAGCTCACGCCCGTAATTATGGCCGTAACATTGGGCGTGAGTCAAGAGAGAATTTGGGAGATTGGCAGTGAGGTGTCACGCCCAATATTATGGGCGTGACCACGGGCGTAAGACACGAGTTAGGCAGAGAAATGCAGGCTTCGTACGTTAATGATCGATCTCACACCCAAGATTATGGGCATGAGTGGGGGTGTAACATGGAAAAATTTCAGCAGTATAAAAGCTCTGTTTCATTTAAAAAGGGGGGATTGAACTTTGGAGACAGAGGGCCGACTTCTCTGAGTAAAACCCAGAGTTTGCAACTGGGATTGAAGGTGAAGAACATAGATCCACAAGTTTTGAACCAAGAATCGAAGATTAAAGTGGAGAATATCAAATCATTCATCATGAGTTGTTTGATTTATTTTCTATTTTTCTTTTCTTTTTGTATTCTTTCTTTGAACATGAGCTAAACTTATCTTCTACCTAGATATAGATGAACCCTAGCATGTTTGTATGGATTGATTGGCTTTGATTTCAATTAAATCATTTGATTAAGTTGATTTACCTTTATGAATCTTGATTGTTTAATTCCAAGTGATAATCGCATGCTTATTAGTTGGTTGTCATTTTTCAGATTCATGTCTTGAGAAAGCTTGATTTGAATAGAATAGTCATAGGGGTTGAGGATTGCTTGGGGTTCTAGAGATAGACTTACAAAATCCTTTGGTTTGATTCCTTGGTCTTAATGCATGAGCTATTTGATTATGCTTGAGAAGAGATTCCTTGCATTCTAACTAGTGATTAGAGGTTAAGTCATTCGAGAGAAGTTTTAATCTAAATGTGTGGAATACCAAATTAACTTGATAAATTGATTTAATTGTTCACCTATCTTGAAATACAATTGATTGCTAGGGGGATTCAATATCTGGGTAGGTCTTCATCATCAATTTTATTTGCAATTTATTGGTCGTTCCTTAGTTTAATCTTTTAATCCACTTAGTCATTTTAATTTCAGCAATAAACCAAACCATTAATCTGCTAAACAATAATTGAAGTTTGAGCTAGTAATTGTCCTTGTCCCCTGTGGAACGATACTTTCACTCACTATTTTATTACTTGAGAGACCTGTGCACTTGCGGTTGTATTGCATAAAATCGCGGTCAGTGAGATAATTAATTAATTAATTAATTAAAATAATTAATTAATTAATTAGAAAGTGGTTAGAGGGAGAATAAGAGAGGAATTAGTAAATAGCCATCAATACTAATTCTAGAAGTGTGGAAAAATGGAGGAAATGAGGGAGTATTTATAGAAAAATGGGGGTGAGGGTAACTTGGGAAGTAGAAAAGCGAAAAGACCAAAAGGATATGGCTGGAAAAATGCTGAAAAATCATATTGGGGGTATTTTGGAGGGCAAAAGGGGGACCTACCATTGGAGAGGCTAGTGGCACCACTAGGCCTTTGGGTGGCACCGCCAGGCTTCCCTGCGGCAACCGCTAGAGGTGCGCTTTAGTGGCAGCTAATGTGGCGATTTTTTTTTAGATATTGGTTGGTTTGGGGTTTAGGAAATTTGGTTGTCTGATAGCAATGTAATTGAAGGCTAAAAAAAATTTCTTTTAGGGGCGCTGCCAGTTGAAATTCTGCTTTTTGCTTAGGTTAGATTTTGAGACTTTCGAGTCAGTTTCTAGGAATTTAAGGTTCAAAAAATTCATAACCTCTAATTTAATGAAAAACTCATTCTTGTACTCTTGAAACTATGGCTAAATTATGTTACCTATCGTGGATTTCTTCATTCGTGTTCTTGTAATGAGACCATCAAAAAGGTAAATTGGATCCTAGTATTATATGTTTCCTTGATTATGTTATGAAAGGTATCTAAGAGATAATGAATTGGTTTATGATATGTGTAAACAAATTGTTAATTGATATATGAAGAAGTTGAATGATATGTCTATGAGAAGTTGTTCAAGGTTATGAACCATTAAGGTCATAAGCCGAAAGATAATATTTAATAGTGGTCAAGTGGGACTACAAATGGTTCATATAGATATTGCATACTGAGATATATGTGAGATGGACTAAAGAAAGTATTATCGAATTTGTAGGCTAGATACTACCTTATAGACTAGAACAATAAGAAAAGTAAGGACTTCTATGTCACTTATGAAAATATCAAGTATAGTCAAAGGAAGAATATTAATCTAGTGTGATTTAAAAGAAGTGATCAATCGTGTATGTGCTAAGGTGACTTGTAAGAAAGGTGATTAGGTACGTGTAATAGAAAAGTTCTTAAAATCACTAAGAAATAAAGTTGTGACGATAATAAAGTATCAAAGTGGAATATGATTCAATGTCAGACCATCTTAAAAGAAAGGAGTATGAAATTGATAATTACAAGAAGGTATATATGATTAAGGGATAGTCTTTAAGAAGAATGTAAGGAACCAAGGATGGTTCAACTTAAAAAAGGATAAGTGTAGGCTGAGAATGAATTAGTGTAAGAACATGGATTGATTTTGACAAGTACCTTATATCGAGAACAAGTTTACAATGAGAATAATACTTGTAAAATAAGATAAGTATGATATTGCAGAGTTATGTGTTAGTTATAAAAACAATGTGAATGTGATCAAGCAAAGTAAGTGGAATACGAAAAGGTAAAAATAGTGAACAATAAGGCAAGGAGGTATGAAGAAATATTAGATATATGAATAATTGAACTAAAGAGAATGAAAGAAAACAAAAGTTATGATATAAAAGGAGTTCATGAAGTCAACTGACTAGACAAATCACATCCAAAAGAAGTATTCTATGATGAAATTTAATTAATAATGAGATAGAATTGAATAAGTTAAAGTAAATACCAAAAGAAATAGTAAGCTTTGAAAGCAACTCAATGAAGCAAGTGTGAGAAAAATTAAGTTTTAAGGTGGAAAATATAGAAAATTATAAGGCAAAGGAAATTATAAGTGTTAAAGAGAATGTAATATAAGGAATAAGATAATATGGATAAAGGACTTTATTGATAAGGATAAAGTTATAGAAATGTAAGTAGAGAAAATTTATAAAGACAAGTAAATGACATGAAAAGTTTATCTCAAATAGGATGAATACTTGAATATGGAAAGAAAAATTAACCAATAAAGTGTTGCAATTAGGAATAGCCCTAGTGAATTATTTAGTCGATGCGATATAGTCGATCATATATAATGATGTTATTAATATGGAGTAAAATAAAAAAAAAAGAAGTGTAAATGTTTATGAATGAGACAAAAATTTAAATAGTATGAGAGGTATATAAGTATGAGAGAATAGTATTGATGGAATCTTATGTACCGAAAGAATTAGACCTTGAAATAAAGAGAATATGAAATTGTTAAGAAATGTGTGATTTAATGCAAAGTATATAAAGAGATATGTAATATGCCATATGAAATCCTTAAGAAGAATATGACCTATAGAAATATGAATGTTATATTCAAAGTTATAATTATCACCCTAGTGAGGAATACTAGGAAGTGAAAAGATTTCCCTGTAGTGAGAGGATGACTTGAAATGTTAATGTGAATGTTAAGTTCTACTATAATAAATAAATGGTATCTACTCAATGGGGACAAGGCCCCTTAATAAGAAAGTAAATGAGATCTGCCACTAGGTATAAAAGTTTATACATAAGAAAAATTTGCTAGACAAGAGATAATGTGATGAAACAAGATGGTCAAGGAAAATAGATGCCCCTTTTATAATGATATGGTGGTAATTTTAATGTTCGAAAAAGTGAAGAAGCTCACTCAACCCATGTACTTATTGATATATTGGAATAGATTAAGAACCTCAATATTTGAGGGAATTACTAATGGAATATGATTTTTTTTAAAAGATTTATAAAACCAATAACATAGTCCGATCATGGATGCCTTAATAGATACCCTTTAGTGTAACTTGACCAGTGAAAAAGTTGATGGTACTAGTTTCCTAAGGCTCATTCTTAGAAATAAAAAGGATAAGTTCATGTAGAGAAGGACGTATTCTAGTGCAAAGGATGAAAAGTACTTCAAGTTAATCATAGTTTAAATAAGGCTTGAAGTTATATACTATGAAGAAAAAGAATTGTGAGGCCTCGCCCGAGCACCGGTCCGATTCGCTAAAGGGAATTGAAATGCTCATTTAGGAAAGAACTCATGAGGAAGCCCTCAGGCTTATCTTTGATAGATTTGAAAATTGTTTTTAAGAGTCGCCACCTTAATTTATTTTTGTTTGGGAAAATATAAGAAAAAAACCCATTTGACTCTAATTATTACCCAAAAGGAAAAAGATCACTAGCCTCGAAACCAAAGAGGATTCAAGGACTAGGTTTTCAATTTATTTTAACAAAATAAGTTTGGCTAAATAATATAAAAGTGACTTAAAATATATTTCATGAATAAATTAAAAAGCATGAATAATTTATAATATACATAATCATTCAATCCACCATTAGAATTCAAAATAAAAGAGAGTTAATATTATAATGAAATCCAAACTTAGGGGATACCTCCTCTAGCCCTCATGGGTTCTAGGGAAGTCACATATTCCCCAAACTAAACCTAATAACTAAGTAAAGGAAAGCGAAGTAAAAGTAAGTGAAGAAGGCGATAAGGGAGAGAGTTGGTTAGTTTTAATTGGATTCGATGCTTGAAACAAGCATGCCTACGTATCCCTTTGAATGAAAATCAGAACCCATGCAGTTCTCCCATCTTGTGAAAGGGTTAATTTAGCCTAGTCACTTTATCATGTTTTAATTTATTGATTAAAAGAGGGTTGAATTAATTAATTAACTTAATTGATTACCGAGTTGATTAGTTAGCAACCTAGATGAATCAATTTAATTAACTAACTAAAAGAGGCAAAGAAACTAAAAGAAAATTAAAGGAAAAGAGAATTTACCTTAGATGGCGGGCAACGGCTAGCTTCGAATGGCAGGCGGTGGTTGGCCTTGGATGGTAGGTGGCGACTGGCATTGGATGGCAGGCGGCGACTAACCTTGAATGGTAGGTGGCGGCTAGCCTCGGACAATGGGCGGCGGCTAGCCTTGGGCGGCAGACACGAGTCTTGGGCAAGAGACTTGCCTCAAATATGCGGGTGGAAAGCCTTAAACTAGTCGGGTAAGAATCAAGGAGAAACCCCCCAACTTGCTTTGCTAAGCAAGGAGCAAATGCAAAGTGTTTTGCTTGAAGTTATTGCTTTTCAAACTCTAGAAGATGGTGTTTTGAAGTGTGGGGACGCCTTCTATATATAGAGGAGGTTTGGAGCATAAAAAACACAAAATTCTAATGTAGATTGCAAAAAATTAAATTTTCACTAGGGTTACCACAGAGCTCTTTGTGGCAATGCCACAGAGACCTTTACAGTTCCATAGAGGGCTTTGAGGTAGTGTCGCAGAGCTCTGCGGTAACAGGCCCTGCTTTCGCCCTTTTCGCCCATTTTTGCCTGTTCTTGCTCATTTCTCATATGTTTTTCATGATTTTAGTTGTGTTGTACTCGTTACTCAGTCTCGGATGATCTAAAAGGATTTAAATGCTAAAAAGAAATATTTTATTTTTTCCATTTTGAGAGTTTTCAGCTTTTGAAGGTTTATTTATCGAGCCTAAGTGCTTCTAAGGTTCAAATGCATACTGGAAGGTGCAAAATTAAGGGTTCACAAGAATTAGTTGAAATAAGAACGTGGATATGAGAAAAGGAAAGTTGACATAAGTCTAATAATAGAGATGCTCAAATTTATTGAAAGATGAAGTATAAAAGGTGGATAAGGAATATCATCTAAGTACTAGAAATTTCCATGGAATATAAATGGGCCGTATATTTGAATGATAGAAATAAAGATCCTGATAGCCATGTTAGAATATACCAAGGGATGGTGTTGACCAAGAGAAATTGTATTTCTCCATTGTACTTATCAAAACATAAGTTGAGAACTAGAAAGAAAAGTGAGTAACAACTTGATGATAAAATAGAAGAAACAAGTAAAGAAGAAAGAAATGTATAAGTATGAATGTCAATAAGAATCAACATTGGAGTGCATGAAATGTACAACGATTAAGTTTGATTGGATACACTATGAGAAGAACTTGAGAATTTAAAAGAGTATACATGCCTTTTTGAATTCAACAGGAAGACCATACTAAGGAATAAATGAATCTTCTTTATGATCAAGTTATAAGATACAAGGAACTGAAAAGGAGTTAGATTAGAGTAGTATATAATTGCATGAGGTTTATTATGATAAATTTACCAAGAAAAGAAAAATGACAAAGAAACGATGTGAGATGGTTACTTGACAGTAGATATCTTGTCGCTAAAGTGCTTCAATGATAATGAAATCTTTGAAATTAAAGAGTTTTGGAATTTTTATATAGATGCATCAATACCATTTGTGAAATGGTTAGTAGAAATTTATCTTACTTCATTGTGTGAGTGTATAAACCCTTTTATATGATAATGTCTAACAAGAATTAATACTAATAAGAAATTAGAAATAACTGCCTAACAAAGGATTATGATTAAAGAAGGATAAAGTATGAATATTGTTAAATTAGTTTAGATAAAGTTGAAAGTCACAAGCAGTATACAAGACTTAAGGAACGTGGAACTGCGATTGATGAAATTAAGGAACAAGTGAAAAGAATCGAGTTCTAAATTTGAAGTAAAGGATAATGTTTATAAGTGTAAAGATGACACAGATTAACTATGTATGTAAGGAAATAACTATATATCTAATTGTGTAAGTGTGCATACAGACATATACATGAACAAGTATGAAAATAGCAAGGACATTAAGTATAGGAGTAATCGAGACAATTAGTAATAATAGAGAATCTAAGAATATGCTGATTTGAGATTCTATAAAATTGTAAAGATTCAATAAAAGATTGTGCAATTGATATGTAGAGATAAGACATATAAGTTAATGGAAGATTTAAGATGAACTTTGTTATGTTTTTCATTTGTAAATAACTATACATATACTATATGGTTATCTCATGTTCAAGGGATGACAACATGATTGAAGTTGTAGAAAAAGCTTTAACAAAGGACAAATTGACTGAAAGTTGGATCTAATGAAATAAATGAATTCTTCAATAGTATGTGAAAAGCAAAAATGGAAGTAATTCATCCAAAAAGTTGGTATTTGTAATTTGTAACAAGTATTAAGAGTGAAAGTTGGTATTCGTAATTCGTAACAAGTATTAAGAGTGACCATAGCCACCAGATATGGGATTATAATATTTTAAGTTACTATTCTAGAGGTTTACAAAGAAATGATAAGATCTATGTATGCTACTTTAAGAATTTTTAAGTTATGATAAGTTGACATGAAGAAATAGACTTATAGTACGCTCAATGAGAAAGGAAATATTACATATTTGATGGGTTAGAATATCGATATAACATGGATTTCATAATAGATCTAATGATATAAGAATTGTTATTAAGAGGACTCATTAGAGAAATTGGAATAAGAAAGATAGCGAGAAAATGATCAAAAATCCATGGAGCTAATAAAAGTATACGAGAAAACAACTGAGACATGTAGCCTAAGTATTGTAAATCACTTTATAAACCAAGAATATCTATTTTGAAAAGTCGAGGATGAATTTTCTAAAAGAAGGTATAATGTAATACCCAAGGTTTCCCTAACCTATTAGAGTTAGCAATGGAGGCATCATAATGTTCATGGCCTCCCTAGCACATCAAGAACCATAAGAACATCATGAGAAGCTAACCCTAAATGAATAATGTGACAATGAGTGAGGAATGTAATTGATTTTGATAAGCACTTTTATGATAAAATGAAAGTCAAACCAAGATTGACTTAATGTGACTATGTTAATAATTTATTTGAAATGTGAATCTAAAGTACTAGTGAATGGGCACTAGCACCTCTTAAATGATTAGGACATAATAATGGTGACATGAAAAGTTTATTTTAATTAAAGTTACAAGGGTACAATGAAAGTCAAACTTAGTTTGACCTAATGAGCTTACATGATATACATACTTGAACAATGCTAATGAAAGGCTAGAAAATATGTACTATGGAGTGAACAAGATTTATCTAGCAATGTCTAAAGTGTATAATGATATTAGAAGGTAGAAATATGTATGTTAAAGTGAAAGAAAGGAAATGGAAAATGTATTAAGTGCTGAGCTTGAAACGTGCATATATGAATTTGTTAATGGGCTTTTATACTCTAAAGCCTAAGCCCATTGGATGGCCAACCCATTGAGCCCATAAATGGATGAACATAAGCCTTAACTAGAGTTAAGAATGGTTAACTAAGGTTGAGTTAGATGTTTGAAAAGCCAGTCACCATTTTTGACTAAGTCAATTCCTTTTCCAACTTGAATTCTCACTTCACCCACACCCAAGTCTACATTCATTTTGCTCTTTTCAAGCCATATAATGATGATCATCACCATTGTAGAGAAAATCCTAGCCCTCCAACTTGATCAAATCATAGCCATCCATCAAGGTTAAATCTTAGCCATTGGATTGAGCTTGATTAAATCTCCACCATCCAACCTATTATATATATTTATGCAAAATTTATGTTATGATCATGTGAACCCTCAAATTTGCACCCTTAGGATCCGACCGCAACTTGACACTTACTAAGATTTGTGTGCTATGCATACAGCGATCCCACTTAGAATCAGACTGGGCTCAAATTGGATCAAAGACGGATGGGAATAGGCCAAAAATGAGCTGCAGCAGCCCAGGGGCCGGCTGCGAGTAGTTACCGCAGCTACCCCTATGGTTACCACAGAGGTCCCTGTGGTAGCCAATTGGCTACTGCAGCAGGCCTTGCAGTAACCTCAAACAACTTTACAGTTATCGCAACCCACTCCCAGTTATTGCAGCGTGCCCCTTTCAGAATCCTACAAAAAAACTATGAATTTTTAGCCCTAAACTCCTATAAATACTTGGCACCTCCTAATAATTTCAACACACAATTATATGCTTCTATACTCTCCTTCAAGCTTTCTAAACCCTATTCCTAAGCTTTCCAATCATCAAAACTCTCTTTCTAACTTTCCAAATCTCTAAAACCTCATTCCAAAACCTCCTCCATCACCTCAAACCTTATTCATTAAGCTTCCTAATCACCTCAAACCCTATTCATAAGCCTCCTAATCACCTTAAAATCTATCTCTAAACTTCCTAATTAAGAGAAGGTGCAATTCAAGTTATTCCTTTCAAAGGAAATTTGTGGTACTCAATCAAAGGTGTGATTCGGGTCCCTCCAAGGAGAATTCATGCTATTCAAGTGTCCTTCTTCCAAAAGGAGTGCTTGTGCTACCCCTAAGGAAAGGTGGAACTTAGATCCAGTGCCAAGCTTTTTTGCTAGGTTCCTCACCGTCGAAAGCCAAAGGTAAAAGTTCATTCCTTTTCCTTTTTAAATTCCAATTTCAAGATCCAAACCTGAAAAGGTCTAATTTTTGCTAATTAAAATATGATCTAATTAACAAATCCCCTAAGCCCTTAAAATCAATCAAAACATGATAATAAAGGCAATGACTTAAAAATCCCTCCTTCTCAAGAAGGAAGAACTGCGTGAAGTTTCATTCCCATTTAAAGGGATACACAGGCTTGCAGTCTCTAAGGCATTCAACTCTACTAAAGTTAACAACTTCTTCTCTCCATCACCTTTTTCACATAGTTTAGGATTGAAATTACTTTTTTTTAAATAAAAGTTGAAATTTTAATTCTTTTTATTACAATTGTTTTAATATTCTCATTCTTATTTTAGTTGTTTAGATTATATTTGGGGAATGTGTGCTTTTCTAGAATCCATAAGGGCTAGATGAAAGATCCCCTTATTTTAACATTTTAATTTGTAATAGTTTTAAGTAGTTTTCCTTTATTTTTGACAATTGTCATTATCTCATATTTGTCATGCATTTCGCAAGTAATATTTGTTTCATGCATGATATTATATCTGTTCATACATATATAAAAACTTCTTTTTTACAAAAGCTATTTTGTACCTAAGCCAAACTAAGTTTTTTTGTATTGTTTTAACCAAAACCTGGTCTTCGAACCCTCTTTGGTCATTCGAGGATTAGTGCTTTTCCTTGGGATAAATGGAGTCAATCAAATTGGGTTTTTCCTTTAATTTTCCTAACTAAAATAAACAAAATTAAAGTGGTGACTCATTTTGCAAATTACAACTTACAAAATACAATTGTCTAAACTCATAGCGAGTTCCCATCGTGATGTTTCTCCAAATAAGCATTTTGATTCCCACTTAGTGGATCAGACCGGGTGCATGGGTAAGACCTCATAATTGGCGACTCTACTGGGGACTTCAAAATCTTTTTCAAAATGAAAGATGAAAGTGGACTATTCTTGGTAAAACAAGAAGTTTGGCTTTTATTCCAAAATGGCTTTTTCATGCATCATTACATTGGGATCTTTGTCCAAAACCCTAGTTTCTTCAAAAAACAAAGGATAGAAAGTAACATAGAGTGGGCAACCCTCCTTAGGTCTATTCACTGATAGTGAAATCATCCACCTTGCGATGAATCCTTTGATCCTTTCAAAGGTGTAATGAGTATGCACATACTATTGGACCCACGCGAGGCTCCTTGACTCACATGTGGTTAGGTATATCGCATCTCTTGTGTGATGGGTTCCTTTCAAACCACCCTTACCCTTTCATATAATGACTCATAGAACCTTCCTTGAGGATTATATGAACCATAATACTAAACTTGGTATTTCATGAAACTTTTTTCAGTCATTCATTCATACGTGCATGCATAGATTGAACCTTGTGAAGAGTCTAAAACCTATCCAAACACCTTCACACCTAAAACCCATGGTCAAAACCCAAAACCTATAGTCCACCTAAACCTATAGTCAAAACCCAAAATCTATGGTCTACCTAAACTCATGGTCAAAACACAAAACTCATAGTTCACCTAAACCCATAGTCTAGTCTTACCCAAACCTATGTTAAACTCATGGTAAAAATAAACCCATATATGGTACCCCCATCCAAATCCACAATCCTTGTCTAAGCTAAACACTGACCTAGCTCTATTCTAGCTTCATCCTTCACAATTCTTATCTAAGCTGAACACTGATCTAGCTTTCATCTTTCATAATTCTTACCTAAGCTAAACACTAACCCAGCTTTCATCTTTTATAATTCTTACCCAAGCTAAACACTGATCTAGCTTTATCCTTAATAATCCTTACCAAAGCTAAACACTAACCTAGTTTCACTCTTATCCTTAATCATTACCCAAACTAAATGCTGACTTGGTTTCATCTTTTACATTACTATCCAAACCCATGCTTCTATTTATGCCCATAATCCAATCCACCATTATCCAACTATCACCAAACCCATGATCCACCCAACCTCCAAATCCATGGTACATCCATAACCCAATCACAAAACCCATGGTCCCTCCATCCTTAAACCCATACTAAACCATCCATAAATTGCAAATCCAATTACTTGAGGCTAAACTCTAACCTAGCCTTCCTAACTAAACTTTGGTTCCTCAAAAACTAAAATCCAACCTACCTACTCAAAGCTAAAAATCTGACCTAGCTACTCAAAAGATAAAATTTGACCTAGCTACTCAAAAGCTAAAATCTACTCTAGCCACTCAAAGCTAAAATCTGACCTAGCCACCCAAACCTAAAATCCAACCCAGTTCCCCTAGCTAAATGCCTACCTAGCTAACATCACACACCTCTACTCTCCTTTTTTCCATACCCTGTCAACCTAGCCATAAGACACTATCATCCTTTACTCATAAGCCTAACATCCTTAATGTAATACCCTAAACCCAATACCTCTAGCCCAACACACTATCTTAAACATAATACCTTTGGCCCCAGCACAATACCTTAAGCCCAATACCTTTGGCCCAATACAAGTCCAATACCTTTAGTTCAACCTGATACCTTAAGCCTGAGACCTTGACTTGCAAAACATTAGGAAATCATCAAAAGCCTAAATGCAATCAGCTTACAACATCAATGGGAGACTTTTTCCTCAAAGTGTGCATGCCCATCTCATTGCTTTTTTTCCAAGCACTTACCTTATTTTTTGACTTGGTTTTAAAGGTACCAATGGGAAGCCTGATTGACATGGAAGCTATAACCAACCTACTTAAGAGGCAAAAAGAGAACCTTTAAGCTATTCTCATCTCTGCCTTAAATGCTCAATGAGCCAATTTCAATCAATCTTTAGCTAGCCAACAATCTAGTTTTAATAATGCCCTAATCCATCTTACTTTTGCTTTCATTAATGCTTTGAGTTTCCAATGCCAACTTATCATTAATGAAGTGAGAGGAATGTTAAACCAAGCTAAGCCCATTAATGTTGCACCTACCATTGACATGACCCATAATTTTACATCCTCAATCTCAAACACCAATGCCATTCTAACCTCAACCATGCCATCGGTCTTAAATACTAACCTTGCCTCTTCTTTGAATCCTTTTCAAAGCAAGGAAAACTCTACCTCTTTTGCTATCAGAAGACCTTTAAACCTTAACATTGATGCACTAGAGCAAACCCTCACAATGGAAAAAAGGTGCAGGAAGAGCAATACCTCCACTCCCCTTGCCTCTACTGAATGGAAGGATATGGACACCTACACTCTCCTTGTTGATATCGAGCAAGAGAGTATAGAGGTAGCTGGCATGACTAGTAGGCAACCTTTGAAATCTCAATGAAGGGCTTTCACATATTTGGGAGTTCCATTGGTAGCAGTTTATAAGAAGGCTTTGAAGGCGAGAATGGTAAAACCTTTGGAACCAAGAGTCCCTCCTAATCCTTTACCAAAGAGCTACCACCCCAATGAGTATTGTGAATATCATCAAGGAGTGGGGCACAAAATCAATGCATATAAAGCTTTGAAACATAGAATCCAGGATTTGATTGATAGCGGAGATATCATCCCCATAAAGCAAGACACAAGACCTTAATTCAACCCTGAGTAGTATAACATGGAGGAGTTCAAGCCTAGCTAATATGACATGTATGAGGTTGAAATCCAAATCTAATTCTGAGTCTAAGCCTAAGCCTAAAAGTCTAAGTCTAAGTCTGAGTCTGAGTCTGTCATTTTATTTTATTTTGTCAACCATATCATTCCCTTTTTTTTGTTATTTTATGATAAAGTTTCCTTTGTAGTAGTGCATCTATGTTTTCTTTTCATTATTTATGCATTAACTTTCTTATCTTCCTTGATTGAGTCTGACACGGATGAGCTTAAAAAAAAAAAAGAAAAGAAAAGAAAAGAAAATGAAGAAAAAAGGGGTAAAGATTAAATCCACCACAATTAGCATAGATTAAAATGTGGGGTGTCCTCATTCTCTTGAATCAATAAACACTTCATAAGCTCCTAACCAAAGAAGGACCTCTCATCAAATAGTTAAAGCACAAGGAGCAAGTAAATGTAATTACCTATTATACATTAGGTAACAAAATAATGCACCTCAACAAAGGATGACAAGTTCAGAGAAGACCTCTATCAAGCCCAGAATTCAAAGGTCAGAGCCTCTCAATATGAAAAAAAAAAAAAGCAAATCATGGTGGATTCCTTTCTCCCAAATTTCATTAATCCAGGCGCACTAAGTTGAAAATCTGAAAAGGTGGCTTAGACAAAAGTTAGAGCTAAAAAAAAAAAAAAGAGAGAAAGAGAGTGAAAAAGAGAAAGCTTATCTAAGTCACCTTCCCTCATGTCCAAAGTTGTCAAATTATCTTCAATCAATCCATCTCGTCTCATGTCACTAAAGTCATCCTTCCTCATCAAAGGCTCATTTTTTAAAGTTATGTTGTCTTCTATGCCCTTATCTTACAATGGAGCCATATCTTCCTAGAACGTCATCATTTGTTGTCAATCCATCTCATCACTTAGTCCAAAGAGTTAATACATATCTCTAGTCTATCACATCCCTATCTCTCATTTTGGGACCATGATCCCCAAGTTGTCTTCCTTCACTAGCCCTTTAGCCATTCCTAAGGTCTCTTTGTTTTAACTAGTGCAGTCAGTGTGTCATCAAGTCAAATCAATTAAGTGTCACTCCAAGAGTCTCTTCAATCTCAAACAACCAGAAAAGGTTGACTCGCTCTTTTCCATGATTTATGCTACAAAAAGCAAAACTATACAACCTCCATGATTCTTTCCAGATGTTTCAGCCTACCTTCAAACCATTCCCGAACTTTTTTATCCCAAGCCTCATTTGCAAATCATACCATCATTTCAAGCTCAAGCCACTTACCACCTTTTTTTTTTTGGCAAAATCTCATCATGGGCAGAACTAAAAATCCCAAGTCTCTCAAGACTCATCATCTTTGAATTCAGTTTCCTTGGCAAAACTAGAACTCGAGGCATATCTCCCAAAGCCTATCATCCTCAAGTTGATTAAGAAGGACTCAAACTAGTCAAGGCCCATCTCATGCCTTTTTGGAAAATATCTCATGATCTTTGAAGATTAAATTGGCAAAACAACATAATCCCTAAGAATTAAAGCCTCTTAAAGCCTGCAAACTATTTTGATGCAACCATGTCAAAGGGTAAACCATTATCAATGAGCCTATGGTATCATTATGACCAAAACCTATAGCACCATACTTGAGCCAAAGCCAGCCATCCAAAGCACCCTCATAGAAACTATCCTCAACACCTAAAAGCCTTCACTTTGAAGCCTAAATTTAGAAGCCTTCACCATAAAGCCCAAAACCAAAAGCCTTCGCCATGAAGCCCAAATCTAGAAGCCTTCACCATGAAGCCTAAACCAAGAAGCCTTCGCCATAAAGCTCACTTCCAAAAAGCCTTCATCATGAAACCCACTCCTAAAAGACCTTCATGATCACCTATAAGGCAAAATCTAACTAAGCCTTCCAAATTGATTGCCTAGCTTGACCTTTTCCTTTAAGCCAAGATTAGCCTCCTAGGTCTAGCATCCTAACCTGATCTCTCTGACAAAATCTTAAAAAAAAAAAAAAATCTAGCCAAGCCTTCCAAATGAACTCACCAGAAGGCCATAACTTGACCGAGCATATAATCTAATCTCTCACGAAGCCAAACTAGACTGAGCTTCCAAATGAAACTAGCTAAACTTGACTCAGCCTTCTAAGGTAATCCACTCATTCTAAACAAATCTCCCCTAAAGCCAAAACCAGAGGGCCATAACTGACTAAGCCAATTTGCTAGATCTAACCTTCCCCAAAACTATACCTTACCTAAACCTTATCATCTCAAAGGACTTGACCCCTCTATTCAACCTTTCCAATTTAGCCTTAAGCCAAACATTATCCTACGCTGAACCTACCCAAACCAAGCCCGACCTCTTCCAACCATACCTGGCCTAACCTCCCAAAGTGACTTCTTGCTAAGCCAAACGAATAGCCATTGACCAACCAGCCTCATACCTGACATGCCCATTTCACCTCTAAGCTAGTCGATCAACCAAAAACCAAACTGCTTTCCTTTATCATCATAAAGTGGGGGCACCTCCATTCCAAATATTCACCTTTCCAAAGTGGGGGCATCTTTCTCCCAGAAGCTCAGCACTCTCCTACCAAATTGACCTTTTATAGGTTCAAGGTATCCAATCATTGCATAATTAAATCCATTTCACAATAGAATAAGTTGTAAGTCAAACATCTGAATTAAAATGGATCATCTCTTTCCTACCAGATAGGGTTGTCATCATTCTTACCAGACAAGAATATCATTCTTTTAGCTCCTACCAGAAAGGACAACCTTAGGATTCATACCTTAAATTTGAATTAGGTATCCCTTTTAATCAAACCATCCTAGGATGACTTTAGGATTCATACCTTAAATCTAAATTAGGTATCTCTTTTAATTAGACTCATCCTAGGATAGCCTTAGGATCCATACCTTAAATCTAAATTAGGTGTCACTTTTAATCAGACTCATCCTAGGATAGCCTTAGGATCCATACCTCAAATCTGAATTAGGTATTTCTTTTAATCAGACTCATCCTAGGATAGCCTTAGGATCCATACCTTGAATCTAAATTAGGTATTCCTTTTGATCAAACCCATCTTAGGATAGTCTCAGGATTCATACCTTAAATCTGAATTAGGTATCTCTCTTAATTAGACCTATCCTAAGATAGCCTTAGGATTTATACCTTAAATCTGAATTAGGTATCCCTTTTAATCAAACCATCATAGGATAGTCTTAGGATTTATACCTTAAATCTAAATTAGGTATCCCTTTTGATCGAACCCATCCTAGGATAGCCTTAGGATTCATACCTTAAATCTGAATTAGGTATCTTTTTTAATCGGACTCATCCTAGGATAGCCTTAGGATCCATACCTTAAATATGAATTAGCTATCTCTTTTAATCGGACTCATCGTAGGATAGCCTTAGGATCCATACCTAAAATCTGAATTAGGTATCTCTTTTAATCGGACTCATCCTAGCATAGCTTTGGGATTTATACCTTAAATCTGAATTAGGTATCCCTTTTGATCATACCCATCCTAGGATAGGCTTAGGATTCACACCTTAAATCTGAATTAGGTATCCCTTTTAATCAGACCGTCCTAGGATAAACTTAAGATCATTTCACCCATAAATGTTTAGATCATCTAGGCATCCCTGTGGTTCCTTTTTTTTTCACCATTTTTTAAAAATCAACCATTTTCACCCAAACATGTCTAGAAACTAACTTAGGCATCCATTTGGTTCATCTTACCATCCCTTATTCCAGGGTTCACTATCATTAGAATTGCCTTTTGCTTAAAGCCAATCCTAATAAGGGGGCAGCTGTGAACCCTCAAATTTGCACCCTTAGGATCCAACTGTAGCTTGACACTTGCTAAGATTTGTGTGCTACACATATAGAGGTCCCACTTAGAATCAAACTGGGCTCAAATCAGATTAAAAATGGATGAGAGCAGGCTGAAAAATGAGCCGCGGTAGCCCAGGGGCTTGCTGTGGTAACTCGTAGCCAACTGATGTTACTGCAGCTATCTCTGCGATTACTGCAGAGGTCCCTATGGTAGCCAATTAGCTACCGTAGCTGGCCTTGCAGCACCTGCAAATGGCTTTGCGGTTGCCGCAGCCCGCTCCCAGTTACCACAGTGCGCCCCTTTCAGAATCCTACATAAAAACTATGAATTTTTAGCCCTAAACTCCTCCTATAAATACTTGGCACCTCCTAACAACTTCAACACACCATTATATGCTTCTATACTTTTCTTCAAGCTTTCTAAACCCTATTCTTAAGCTTTCCAATCATCAAAACTCTCTTTCTATCTTTCCAAATCTCTAAAACCTCATTCCAAAACCTCCTCTATCACCTCAAAACTTATTCATTAAGCTTCCTAATCACCTCAAACCCTATTCATAAGCCTCCTAATCACCTTAAAACCTATCTTTAAACTTCCTAATCAAGAAAAGGTGTAATTTAAATTATTCCTTTCAAAGGGAATTTGTGGTACTTAATCAAAGGTGTGATTCAAGTCTCTCCAAGGAGTGCTTGTGCTACCCCTAAGGAAAGATGAAACTTAGATCTGGTACCAAGCTTGTTCCCTACATTCCTCGCCACCGAAAACCAAAGGTAAAAGTTCATTCCTTTTCCTTTTTCAATTCCAATTTCAAGATCTAAACTTGAAAATATCTAATTTTTGCTAATTAAAATATGATCTAATTAACAAATCCCTTAAGCCCTTAAAATCAATCAAAACATGATAACAAAGGCAATGACTTAAAAATCCCTCCTTCTCAAAAAGGAAGAACGACATGGAGTTTGATTCCCATTCAAAGGGATATGCAGGTTTGCTGTCTCTAAGGCATTCAACTCTACTAAAATTAACAACTTCTTCTCTCTATCACCTTCTTCACATAGTTTAGGATTGAAATTACTTTTCTTAAATAAAAGTTGAAATTTTAATTCTTTTTATTATAATTGTTTTAGTACTCTCTTTCTTATTTTAGTTATTTAGATTATATTTAGGGAATGTGTGCTTTTTGTAGAATCCATAAGGGCTAGAGGAAAGATCCCCTGATTTTGACATTTTGATTTGTAATAGTTTTAAGTAATTTTCCTTTATT